>CM053272.1:310112-469031 GCA_028583415.1 Protea cynaroides | reverse complement strand
AGATAACCCTCACCTTGATACCTTTTTACTTGCTAATAATCCTTGGTGAAAAGAGTTAGTTTTTTCAATTGATCACCTATGATCCCATTATGATTCCATTAGTTTCCTATCCATGTGTAAAATTCATGTAAAAGGTACATAAACATGATTCCTAAGATCCTTCATTCACATAATATCGAAAGGCTGTGGAAAAGAATAGCCAAACCTCTCTCGAAAAAACTGTTCAAAAGGTCCAACTCGGCAGTGTGCATTTGCAAACTATTATATGGTTGCGCACTATTGCAGCCGGGCCTTGCATCTGAACATAGTAAATCACATTTTGGAAGTGTTCGTCACATGAAAAGGTTTTTTTGGCTGCAACTGGATAGGATAGGAAACCGAACCTCAGTCCTAGTACGGATAACCTTTCGGAAGTGTCCGGTCGAATGACGAGGTCTGTTCGGATTCAAGTTGACATGCAACTAGACCTCAGTCCAAGCAAGAGAACCTTCTTCAAGTGTCCAGTCCCATGACAAGGTCTATCTCGACTACACTGCGACAACTCGGGATTTGCGCCGAATAGGTACGTAAAACATAGAAACATATTCCTTTCTCGCTTTCGCGAGTGAGGTTAGGTAAAGGATTTCTTCTTCACCCATCTTCAAAATCAATAACAGATTCTTATACCCACTTTCAAGGTCCCAATCAAACTTTACACCTCTTTATAGTCCTATTCACCGATCTATATTTTTCAAATGAAATCCTACTTCATCATCTTCCACTTTATTTCATATTTCTACCATTAATAGATTGTTAAAGGTCTGCAACTTGCGTAACCTTACATGGATCATGTGTAAGGCCAGCACTCCCGAACCTAGTCAACATGGGTTATCATGACATGACCGGTCTTCCTATCATAATCGGCCTGACGAGACGATTGGATAACGTAGCCATTGTGTCAAGGTAACATCAAGGTAAATGTTTCTAGCTATTTCATCTTGTCCAACGTCACCGGTCCGATCTCACTTTTCTACCACCGCACGCTACATCCGCATAACAAAGAATACTACCAACTTTAACCTTGTCCAAAGTCGGACTAGTTAAGATGTCCGATCATATAGGTTATGCCTCTAGACATGCTACCGGATAACTCTAAATCAAAGTCCGATAATAGGAAAGTTTCCTATTTTGTATGGACTACTCCTAAACGAGTGTATCCATAATAGGACACTACCTCCCTATATAAGTTATTTCCTACTCTCTCTCTCTCTCTCTCTTTCTCACTCTTTGATCAATCGAAACCCTAGAATTGAGAGAGATCTGAGAGAGGAGTTGTGAAGGAGAAGAAGGCTGGGTAAGGAGGGATCATTTCTCCAGTAAGAACTCTCCGTTGATTTCCATCAACATCGATAAGAAACCAATGGTAAATTCTTAATTACTGTAGCAAGGTTAGGATGTACATGAGGTGGGGATCACAGTCATTAACAATTGATACAACTGATGATCGATCCCCATATGTTGAGAGACCTCATTGTTTAGATGGTTCATCAAGACCTAAGTATAGCTAATGTCGTATTAAAACTATACCTAACACATCTTGACCATAGAACGGTGCAGGTAAACCCTAAAATGAGTCAACGGATCGACTTTGGAGAGAGTCGACTAAAGGATTAACTCGAACACCTTCGTATATTCGGAATGCTGCCGAAAGGATGTCCGGTGGCACCACTTGTCGACCGACATGCCACCGGATATGCCACCGGGATAAACTCACGAAGGTCTAAAACTTGTCCAATGGACTTTATGAATTCCAAGTACAACCGAACAAGTGATCGGACACTCTCTAGAAGTGTCTCAAAGTTGTTTGAATTAATGTCCGGCATAGCTATTTCCAGAACAGACATGCGATCGGACAATGTTCGGAGTGACTTCTGCTAATTCGAACAATCAATCTGAAGAATACTAAACTATTAGAATTAAACCTAAATTCATCCTATTGTTTATCTAGGATTCATAAGTAAGCCAAGCTTGACTCGACAACTTAGAAATTGTTAAACATCATTCAACAGGTGAGGGACAAGACCAAACTAATTGGTTAATAACAAACTACTTTGCTTGTTGTTGATGTGTTGTGTTTATGCATATAACATGTCATCCCATATCTGTTATTTATTGTTCATGCATATTATATTGTTCTTGTTACAATGATGATGAAGATAGGTATGTTTTTGTGTATGGTTGGTGTGTTGAGTAAAGAGAGATTGGAGCCTCAAACCATTCCTCATACTTATAACATTGTATCGTCATCTATCTTAGCATACGTAATGTGGGATTGAGTATCAGGGGGAGTGCTGGTGGTATTGGCCATAGCCTTACCAATAAACTCTCGCTCTATCTCTATTTTGTATTAAAGGATAGTGGGTCTTGTATATGATACTTTTGATGACATCTAGGATTGGTTAGTAATGAACCCAGTTTGTAAGCCCTCACCAATAGGAGCATACGTACTGGTACGGGGTAAGGTATCAAGGGGTGCTGATGGTTTGGTTATAGCCTACCATTGGGCTCTAGTTCTACCTCTATCTTATAGTGAGTGTTGTGTGGCGACGACAATTTTGGTTAAAGCCTAGCCGTTGGGTGTGCTTACAATCTCGTGTATAGAGGTGTGGTTGTAGCCTATCCTTACCATAGCACATTGTAAACTTTACCAGACCAAATGATTGAATGTCATCTCATGCATATTACCTACTGCATTGTTTTGTTTCTCACTAAGCTAAATTTTGATCTCACCCCACGACGTCGTATCTTTCTAGTTGATAATGTAGGTACAACTATAGAAGATTTTATTAATGCACCTTTTTTTGGAAGAGTAGCGGCCATGGATGAACATATGGTGGAGAACGAGCATGACTCATCATGGAGTGCCTTTACTACATCTATCTCGAGGAGTTGTCATTGTATTTGACTTTATAAGTTGTAATGAATTATTACTATTATTATGTTTTGGTCAACATCTGGGTAATTGGTCGACTGTTATTTATTATTTCTGATAATGGTTTGATGCAATGGTTTGAATGTTGGAATGGCCCATAGTGATCCTGGCTTAAGTCGTTGGTCCATTGACTATTTAATCACACTTCTTGTAAGACCCGCACTCCATGAACACAATCTAACATAGGTTTTCATGTCGTGACTGGTCTTCTCCACATAACTGGGTCAGAAGAGACGGTCGGATGACGAACCATGAGTTCAGGTACAAAAAAGGGCATGTTTATCGATTGTCTGGTCTAACTAGTCATGACTATCCAGTCTTACGGGTAGTGCAACTAGTCAGTCCGACCGGTCAACCTATTTGGTGTATATATGAACTCCTAGTGGATTCCACCTTCCAAATCTCATTATAGAGACCATCTATATGTGGGAGAGTCTCCTAAAAGGCTAACCTTCCCTATATATAGACCTTTTCTCCTACTTAGATCTCTTGTTGACTCTCACAAACCCTAGAGCCTAAAAGAGAGATCTGAAGAGGAGCAGTGGGAGCGAGGAAAGGTCTACAAGGGAAGAGTTCCATTAGAAGAAAAACAGCATTGTCCAGAGGTCAATAGTAAGTGCTCCACCTTTATAGAATGATTAGGAAGGTGTATGGTAAGGATAGGCTACAACCACACCTCCATGCACGAGAGTGTGAGTACACCCAACAGTCAGGCTCCAACCACACTACTGCTGTTGCCCACAACATTTACTCCAAAAAGAGATAGAGCTAAAGTCCAGTGGTCAGGCTACAATCTACACTACCACTGACACCCCCTGATACTCTACACTATACCATTATGTACACCCCTATTGCAAGGGCTTATAAGTTGGGTTTTGTTACTAACCAATGTCACACCCCAATTCTGGTCTAACCAGAATGGTGTAATGAACCGCCAATAAACTAACGGTTCACCCAGGATCTCATATAGGTCGTACCCACCATATCAAACCACACACACATTCCACATTAATAATCAGAGGTAATAAACAAATAAGCGAAAGTCTTACACATAATGAACTGAGAGTCTAACAGTGATAAATAAGTATTTAATCTAATTATCTCCAACCACAAGGCATAAAAATAAATAATCAATTACATATCTGATGTTTAAATTATAACTAAACTTAAGCAAAAACATATTGGCTGCACTCGCATGATGAATCATGCGCATCTTCTTCAGCTTCTACGTCCATTGCAGCAACGTGTCCATACGTCGGTGCATTCATATATTCTTCAACAGTAGGACCTGCATCATCAACTAAAAATATTCGACGTCGAAAGGGTTAGCACACATCACGGCTCAGTGAGCAAACAAAACAATGCAACAAACATATGCAAGCATTCGATTCATATCTTTGGTCTCGTTTATAAGTTTGCAATATGCTATGCTATAGAAAGGTTTGGTGACCGCCGCACCTCTATACACAAGTGTGTGAATCCACCCAATGGATCAAACACCATTTCCATCCCACATGCACCCACCATGGAATAGAGATAGAGCTAAATTGTCTGGATCAAACACCGCCAACACTTCCCCTGATGCGATACCCATACCAACAAATAAACCCCTATTATCGAGGGCTTACAAACTGGGCTCGCAACTAACCAATCCTAATGCCAAACAGTGTATCCAATGCCTCACCCCAACATCCCTTAATACGTCCATAGAGATAGAGCTAAGGCCCCCCAGCAGAGTCAGAAACCACATAGTCCGAGACCACCTCCCCTGATGCCCTATGACGTAATAGTTTTGCTAAGGTAATGGCGATACGATGATGTTAGTGGGCAAGACTTGAGTAGAGATAGAGCTAGAGTCTGGTGACGAGGTTGAAGACCACCATGCCACGTCCTCCCCTTGATACTCCACTCGCATCCAACACACCAACCACACACATACATTCACATGCCTATTCCTAGCATCATCATCATCATCTTGTTATAAATAAATGGAATTAAATATGCATGAATAGTAATAGCAGGAATATTGGATGACATGTGAGATGCACATTACAAGCATACAAGCATAGAATAAATCATAGCATTGGACTCAATAAAAATAAACAGCTTGTTATTAACCAATTAGTTTAGGTCTTGTTTTCTCACCTGTTAGCAATACTCGATGTCCTTCCAAGCCTTGAAATTCTCTTTGAATTGATTTAACAACCTAAAAGTTATATGAATTTTAGTTAAGGTTCATATGTGACATGTTACAGTAGTCAAAAATCAAAACAGAACACTGATAGGTGTCTGATTGGTCCTATGGTCTCATGCTGTATCGACCTTACTGTCTATGGTCGATACCCTACGGTAGCATATGGTGCGACCGTAGATGCAACCATATGATTTCTGAAATCTTTCCGAATTCCTATGGTCGATCCTCTAGTCATACTAGTCATGCTATGGTCGACCGTAGCTGTGACCTTGAGATTTATGGTCATAGTCTACATGCAATTCAAGTTCTTCCTGGGTCAATTCTTCTGTTCTTCAATGGGGTTTATTCTAAGGTCATCTTATGGCCATCATTAGTAATTTCTTATTAATCCTAAATCAAATTCACTCCTCATGGTTGTCCTTGGGATTTTCTCAAGGAAATCACATAGATCATAATAGGTTGATATTTATTATCTTCCATAGAAGTCTTATACTTAGAGTTTACATCTTCAGAGATTTGTTTCATACCTTTGCCTGTGATAGAGAGTTAATCTCTTATCAGGAAATTCTTCTCCTTAGCCTTTTTTTTTCTTCTTCTCCTTCTCTTCTTTCTCTTCCTTCTCTTTCTCTAGGGTTCACTAATGTTCTAAATGAGTGAAAAAGGGCTAAGGGATGTCCTTAATATAGAGGAAAACTGTCCATATAGAGTCTTCTTTCAATTAAAAAAGCAATCCCTTAGTTTAGGAAAGTTTCCAAAACTCAGAGTCTGATCTGGGTTCTCACGGTTGATCATACGGTCGCATAAACCGTCGATCATAGGGTCAAAATCATCGACGGTGGGGTTTTGGATTTGAGATTTTTGTTCCCTTCCTTATGGTCGACCATACCTACCCAAGTATGCGACCTTAGGTATGTTTTTAGTGTTTTTAACTTGATTTTCATACATGGTTTGTGATCTATCTTCACACGCTCGGTCCACTTGGTCCAGGAATGATGGAAAGACCTGACACGTCACGGCTACACCAAGTTAGTGGAGTGCGGGTCTCATAACTCCCCCCTCTTATATAAATCTCATCCTTGAAATTTGCACATACTTTCTGAGTCAAATAGGTGAGGATATTGCTTCCGCATAGCGCTCTATTCTTCCCATGTAATTTCTTCTACATTTTGGCTTCTCCAAGTAACCTTAACGTAGTAAATGTCGCGGTTGTGAAGACGTTGCACATTCCAACTAGTGATCTCAAAAGGTACTACTTCGAACGTCAAATGTTCAGTCAAATCAGGTGGATCCATTGTTAACACTTGTGTTGGATCTCTGATGTACTTCTTCAGTAATGAGATATGAAATTCATCATGCACACTTGTCATGGATGGTGGTAGTGTTAACTGATATGCTACTTTTCTACGTCTATCTAGAACTTCATAAGGTCCAATATATCTAGGACATAGCTTTTCCTTATGTCCAAACCTTTTCAAACCACGCATAGGAGATATTTTTATAAATGCCTTATCACCTATGGTGAATTCGAGATCTCTGCATCGATTATCTGCATATTGCTTCTGACGGTTCTGACTTATTTGGACTCTTTCCTTGATAATGTCGACTACTCGACAAGTCTCTTCAACAAACTCTGGTCCAACAATACTCTGTTCTCCAACTTCATTCCAAAACAAAGGAGTTTGACATTTCTTACCATACAGTGCTTCATAGGGTCACATCTGTATAGTCGCTTGATAGTTGTTGTTATAAGCGAACTCAATCAATGGTAATTTCTCATCCCATGATCCTTTGAAATCAATGACACAAGCTCGAAGCATGTCTTCTAAAATCTGAATAGTACGCTCCGATTGTCCGTCTGTTTGAGGATGGAATGCAATACTAAACTTCAACGTTGTACCCATAGCCATCTATAATCCTTCCCAAAACTTTGAAGTAAAGCGTGGGTCTCTGTCGGACACAATGTTTTCAGGTACACCATGTAATCGGATAATATTATCTATATAAAGCTTAGCTAACCTCTCTAGGGTATACTGAGGTCGTATAGCTATGAAAAGAGTTGTCTTGATTAAACGATCCACAATCACCCAGACCACGTCAAATACTCGGGGAGTCAATGGTAACCCGGTGACAAAGTCCATAGTGATGCAGTCCCATTTCCATGCTGGTTCTAGCAGTGGCTTTAACAATCTTATAGGTCTTTGCCTTTCAGCCTTTACCTGTTGACAATTCAAGCATTGAGACATAAATTTAGCTACATCCACTTTCATTCCTCTCCACCAATATAGTTTCTTCAAATCGTGATACATCTTCGTGCTTCCAGGGTGTACTGAATAAGCGGTGGTGTGAACTTCCTTCATTAGTCTGTGTCTAATATCCAAGTCTTTATTTTTAGGAACACATACTCTTCCTTTGTATCTTAGTACCTTTTCAACATCCAAGGTGAACTCAGGAGTGGTCCTACCTCTTTCAAGGTCTTTTTGCACCGTTCTCAGTTAAGGGTCTGATATTTAGCTGCTTTCACTTCGTCTAATAGATCAGGTACAATCTTTAATGTAGCAAACATGTTTAAGAATAGATGAATAAACCCTTGGTCAGTTGATTCATTCAGAATATCAATCACGAACTGCTCTTTATCGTAATTAAATACTCTCCCTGTGACACACGCCACAACATTTGCACTAACTTCTTCTTAGGATTATGTCATTGCTTTCCTGCTTAGTGAGTCAGCAACTACATTAGCTTTTCCTGGATGATACTGGATATCGCAATCATAATCCTTCAATAATTTTAGCCATCTTCTTTGTCTCATGTTTTACTCTTTCTCATTAAAAAGATGAGTGAGACTCTTATGATTAGATTTAATCTGAAATTTTTCTCCATACAAATAATGCCTCCATATCTTAACATCATGTACTACTACTGCTAATTTCAAGTCATGAGTGGGATAGTTCTTCTCATGTGTCTTCAGTTGTCTTGAGGCATATGCAATTACTTGTTCTCCTTGCATAAGCACACATCGTAAACCTAACCCAGATGCATCGGTGCACAAGGTAAATGGTTATCCTGGGATCGAAATAGTCAAGATGGGAGCTGATATCAATCTAGCCTTCAATGTTTGAAAACACTCTTCACATTTATTGGTCCAAACAAACTTTTCTTCTTTCTTTGTTAGACTGGTGAGAGGTACTGCGATTCTAGAGTAATCTTCCACGAATCGTCAATAATAACCAGCTAAACCTAAGAAACTTTTGATTTCTGCAACATTCTTAGGTGCTTCCGATTTCACAATGGTTTCAATCTTGCTAGGATCCACTTTAATTCCTTCAACGGATACAACATGGCCTAAGAAAGCGACTTCATTTAGGTAAAACTCACACTTCGTAAATTTTACGTAAAGCTTCTCTTTTCTTAGTCACTACAGAGCGGCTCTTAGATTTATGACATGAGTTTCTTTGTCCTTGGAGTAGACTAGTATGTCATCAATAAATACGATGATTGACGTATCCAACATATCATGGAATAACCGATTCATGAATTCCATAAAAGTTACGAGTGCATTAGTCAATCCAAAAGACATAACGAAAAATTCATAATGTCCATATCTAGTTATGAATGCTGTCTTCGAATATCACCTTCCTTAATCTTCAACTGATGTTATCTTGACCAAAGATCAATTTTGGAGAACATTTTGGCACCTTGCAACTGGTTGAACAAGTCATCGATCCGAGGCAACGAGTACCGATTCTTGATTGTAAGCTTATTCAATTCTCGATAATCTATACACAGTCGAACGCTACCGTCCTTCTTTTTCACGAGCAATACTGGCACTCCCCATGGTGATATGTTGGGTCAAATATAACCCTTATCCAGTAATTCCTATAATTGTACCTTCAGTTCCTTCAGTTCAGTAGGAGCCATTCGATAGGGTGCTTTTGATACTGGTGCGGCTCCGGGTATAAGATCTATAACGAACTCTGTCACTCGGTCGGGGGTAGTCCTGGTAATTCCTCAGGAAATACATCAAAAATTTACGCACAACTTCAATATCCTCCATTCGTAGTGCTTCCTTGGTGAGGTCGATCATGGACACTAGATACCCAATTCCTCCTTTCTCGAGGCATTTTCTAGCCTTCAATGCAGAGAGAATGAGTTTTTGTTTATGGGGAAGTTTGGTTTCTGCAAAACTAAACTCTGCTCCTTCCTTTATCTTTAAATGTCAGTTACTTTTCCATAGATAATAGGTTCGTAGAGTGCCGAGCTAACCAATCCATTTCCAAGATAACTTCAAAGTCTACCATCTCGAGTTGAATTAAGTTTGCATCCAAAATCTTCTCGTCGATAAGAACTGGACATGGTCCATAACCTTTGTCTAGTTGCACTTCTAATCCCATAGGTAATCATACAAGCAGTTTTTAGTCTAAAGGTCTGAGGGGTAGATTTAACATCTTTCCAAATGACACATATATAAAAGAATGAGTAGCTCCAGAGTCAAAGAGTACTCTGGTGGGTAAGCCATTAATAGGTATGATAACTGTGATTTGATTTAACTTAGTCTACATACTTACACAAGGTAGTACAAAATGAACAGTTTAGGTCATACCTGTGACCATATTAGGCGATGCGGCAGCATCTTCAGAAGTAACTACATAAACCTTTCCTTGCTGTAGCTGCTTCCTTGCCTTAAGACACTCTCTTGAATAATGTCCTACTTGATCACAATTTAAGCATTTGACTCCAACATTACTTTTCTTCTGTTGAGGTTGGACTATCGGAGTAGTCTTGGTTGCAGCATTGATGCCTTGAGTATGGAAGGGTTTAAATGTCTTTGGGTTCCCTCCGTTGTATGAGTTTCCATTGCTGAGCAAAATAACTTTCCCTCTGGCTCGATTCCAGTACTCGAGCAATTTGTACAGGTCCGTTATAAATCTTCTTTTCTAGTCCCAATACATGCTCACGGATGCTTCCCCTAAGTCCCATGACGAACCTTCGGGTTTTGGCATTTTCCTCCTGCATGCTAGAGGGAGTCAAGAAAAATAGTTTTTCATAACGCTGTTGATATGCGTCTGCATTCATCTGTCCCTGATACAGACTCAGAAACTCCTTTTCCATTTGATCTCTGAAACTCCTGGGAAAATACTTCTCGAAGAAAGCTTCTTTATAGATAGCCCAGGTCAGTTGGACGTGCTTTGTCAACAGATAACTCCGAGTAGATTTTCACCAATGGTGCGCATCACCTTTCAGCATAAAAGTGGCACATAATACCTTCTCTTCTTCATTTATATTCATCATCCTAAAGTTTCTTTCCATCTCATCGATCCAGTGAGCTGGCCATAACGGATCTAATGGCTTGCCTGTAAATTCCTTCTGCTTCAACTTCAGGAAACGCTCGTTCAGTCTGGAGTGATCAAGCTGATACTATGCATATGCTCCATACATAGGTGGTTGGTACGGATAATTACCTTGGTTATACCCGCCTTGTGGTGTTTCAGGGTTTTGCACTTGTCCTTGTACAACTCGTGTTTGCAGTGCTTGGGGTACAGTGTTGCTACCACCAGGTGCCGTACTAGCTTGTCTTGTAGGTAGAGATGTTGTGTTTGCAGCTGAAAAATCAATTCCCATAGTAGCTTGTATGTTGGCTTGCACTTGCTGTATTTGCTACATTTGTTGTGCCAAATTCATCACTATAGTAGCCAAATCTGTAGGTGGTGCAGGTAAGTTGGTTGGGTTGGCTTGGGTGTGCACATTCTGAGGTACAACATTTTGAGTTCCTATGTTTCCTTCCTGTCCTTGCTGACCTTCATTGTCATTAGTTTCCATAGGTGGTGGAGATGGGTTTGCATTCTGTCTCCTTCTACTTACTCTGCGTCCAACCATTTAAACTCTTGGTTAAATGGTACTTGGAAAGGCTGTACATGTGAGACAAGATATGATGGTAGTTTTGGGTTAGTCTCACAATGGAAAATGAGAGGAAAACAAAATCAATAGACAAAAGTTCAAACAGAATCAAAATGCAGACAACAGTTAGTCATATGGTCGATGGCCTATGGTAGCATGTTGTGCGACCATAGGTGCGACCTCAAAATCTTGGAAACTTACCGAGACCCTATGGTCGATCATAATATCAATCATACAATCGATGGTTTTGGTCAAATTGTGCGACCATATGATTCAAGATCAGTTTTTTAAACCTATTTTTCAAAAAATTTCTCACTCATTCTCCTTCTTCTTCCTACGGTCTCTACTCAACTCGCCACCAGTGAGTTGCTACAGTTTCGACCATACAAACTTGGTGATTTTTCCATCGATCAACATCCATCACTCCATTCCTTGAGGTATGTTCTCTACTTTTCTCCATTTTTAAGCTTTCATACCTAGGGTTTTTGTTATTTGTAGGATTTTCTTCTAATTAATATTTTTCTAATCGTAAAAATTTAATTTTTATTGGCGGCTTTTGCTATTGACCACCCAATGGATGAAAGCCCTCAATAAAATTTGAGTTTCATCGGTTAGTTTAGTAGAAACTTGAAAATTTCCATTTTTGACCTAAATTTTGGGGTTTTTCCCAATTGTCAAAATTTCTTCAAATTCGACCTACCTAGTTTAAATTTCTGATTGTATGAGCCTTGCAGGATGATTTTGGACCTATGTAAGTCCTCTTACCCAAATATTTGGGTGAAAAGTGAGGCTTTTCCCATTTTACGTCGTTATGCTGTCAAATTTTTCAAATTTTATCTAACTTGTTTTTCTTATTTTCTTCTCTTGCAGTTATCATGGTTCGCACTAAATTTCCTCGAGTTCATGACCCACGACGATTCAGGTCCATTGAAGCAGAGGTGTGATATCCTTGGTTTAACTGAAAGAAAGTGGAAGGGGGTCGGTGTGTGAACTTAGCCCATTTAGCCCTGTTTGATGTGAAAAGGGCGTTTGGTGATATGGGCTGGCTTCTAGTGATCTTGTACGAGGCTTGCACTAGCCCGGACTTGGTCAAGTAGTTCTACTGTCACCTACAGGTAGAGGGTGACTTAGAAGATGTTGACAGGGGTAGAGAGCTTCGGATCACCAGCTGGGTGAAAGGGGTTCAGATCTCTTTCAACTGTCAGGAGTTGGCTGATCTCCTAGGCATTTCCAATGATGGTCAGTTGGTTTACTGCGCGCCCAGGGAGCCACAGTTTCTGTCTACATAGATGCGTGCAGAAATAGATAATCAGATTCTTCGGGATGACCGCTAGGAGATGAAAGTAGTCAACCTGTGTCCAAAGCCACAGGTCTACTGTAAGATTATCTAGCATAATCTTATTCCCCAGGGTGGACACTACGAGATGGTCTCACAGCTGACTCAGTACCTGCTATACTATATCTGTACTAGGCAGTCAGTTTGCCTCCCATATATCATTCTTCAGACTATGCACAGAGCTATGTTGCATGACTTGAGAGGTAACTTGCCCTATGGGCGGAAGATCTCCACCTTGATCGCTCGTCTACAGGTGGACCTAGTGGATGAGAGGATCCTTGAGGACACCTTCTTAGCTGACCTTGATTGGGAGGCCATCAGCAGGATGGGCATGAGAGATATACAGGTCAGTGATGACGAGTGGAATGCTATGAGATGTCCTCTCACTCAAGTAGCGGCACCAGATGCAGAGGCGGCAGCAGCAGAGGTAGCAGCAGAGGCAACAGCAGAGGCACACGAGGGTGATTATAAGGAGGATGATGATCAGATGTACATGGATGTGGATGCCATCCCTCCTCCATTGCCACAGCATTCTTCTGGAGCTGGCCCTTCTAGGGCTTCTCATTTAGCTGGCCCTTCACGCCCACCACCAGATGACATGATGGGGCTGTTATGTAAGATTTGGGAGGCTCAGGTATGACTGATTGGAGAGTAGGACAGCTTCTAGAGGCCTAGCGCTCTATAGACCAACGGGTGGCGGATCTGATAGCTAGTCTCCAAGCGACTCAGACTCAGGTGGCCTGGCTCACGAGAGTATATGTTGAGGGCTACGATAGAGATCGTGAGGCACCTCCTCCTCCAGCACCTCCAGCTCCATGATATCATTTATTTCTTTTTCCCTTTTATACTATTGAGTAATTATTTGGATTGTGGACTGTACTCTGATTTGGATGTACATTTGTCTTATTCCCATTTGGATATATATATAAAAAAAATTGGTTTTCCCTTTAACTTATGTGCATTATTCTCTTTCTTAGTTTATGTCTCATACAACACAGGTGCTTATAGTGTGTTCTTATTATAGATTTTAATTTTATCCTAACTCAGTTCATGACTCATGTGGAAGTAGTTAGGTCAATGGGTAGAACCAGAGAAGCTCTGATACAAAGTTGTCACCCAATTCTGGTCTAACCAGAATGGTGTGATGAACCACCAATAAACCAACGGTTCACCCAGGATCTCATATAGGTCGTACCCACTATATCAAACCACAGACACATTCCACATTAATAATCAAAGGTAATAAACAAATAAGTGAAAGTCTTACAGATAATGAACTGAGAGTCTAACAGTGATAAATAAGTATTTAATCCAATTATCTCCAAACCACAAGACATAAAAATAAATAATCAATTACACATCAGATGTTCAAATTATAACTAAACTTAAGCAAAAACACATTGGTTGCACATCTTCTTCAGATTCTATGACCATCGCAGCAACGTATCCATACATCAACGAATTCATATATTCTTCAACAGTAGGACCTGCATCATCAACTAAAAATATTCAACGTCGAAAGGGTAAGCACACATCACGGCTCAGTGAGCAAACAAAACAATACAACAAACATATGCATGCAGTCAATTCATATCTTTGGTCTGGTTTATAAGTTTGCAATATGCTATAGAAAGGGTTGGTGGCCGCCGCACCTCTATACACGAGTGTATGAATCCACCCAATGGATCAAATACCATTATCGTTCCACATGCACCCATCATGGAAGAGAGATAAAGCTAAAGTGTCCAGATCAAACACCACCAATACTTCCCCTGATGCCTTACCCATACCAACATGTAAGCCCCAATTGGCGAGGGCTAGCAAACTAGGCTCGCAACTAACCAATCATAATGCCAAACAGTGTATCCAATGCCTTACCCCAGCATCCCTCAATACGTCCATAGAGATAGAGCTAAGGCCCCCCGTCAGAGTCAGAGACCACACAGTCCGAGACCACCTCCCTTGATGCCCTATGACGTAATAGTTCTACTAAGGTAATGACAGTACGAAGATGTTAGTAGGCAAAACTTAAGTAGAGATAGAGCTAGAGCCTGGTGACGAGGTCGAAGACCACCATGCCACATCCTCCCCCTGATGCTCCACTCGCATCCAACACACCAACCACATACATACATTCACATGCATATTCCTAGCATCATCATCATCATCATGTTATAAATAAATGGAATTAAATATGCATGAACAGTAATAGCAGAAATATTGGATGACATGTGAGATGCAAATTATAAAATACAAGCATAGAATCAATCATGGCATTGGACTCAATAAAAATAAATAGTTTATTATTAACCAATTAGTTTAGATCTTGTTTCCTCACCTGTTAGCAATACTCGATGTCCTTCCAAGCTTTTAAATTCTCTTTGAATTGATTTAACAACCTAAAAGTTATATGAATTTAAGTTAGGGTTCATATGTGACATGTTACAGTAGTCAAAAATCAAAACAGAGCACTGATAGGTGTCTGATTGGTCCTATGGTCTCATGCTATATCGACCTTACTGTCTACGGTCGATACCCTACGGTCACATATGGTGCGATCGTAGCTGCGACCATATGATTTCTGAAATATTCCCGAGTGCCTATGGTCAATCCTTTGGTCATACTGGTCATGCTATGGTCGACCGTAGCTGTGACCTTGAGATTTCTAGTCACAGTCTACATGCAATTCGAGTTCTTCCAGGGTCAATTCTTCTATTCTTTAATGGGGTTTATTCTAAGGTCATCCTATGGCCATCATTAGAAATCTCTTATCAACCCTAATCATCAAATTCACTCCTCATGGTTCTCCTTGGGATTTTCTCAAAAATCACATAGGTCATAATATGTTGATATTGCCTATCTTCCATAGAAGTTCTATACTTAGAGTTTACATCTTCAGAGATTTGTTTCATACATTTTCCTGTGATAGAGAGCCAATCTCTTCTCAGTAAATTCTTCTCCTTAACTTTTTTTTCTTCTTCTCCTTCTCTTCCTTCTCTTCCTTCTCTTTCTCTAGGGTTCACTAATGTTCTAAAAGAGTGAAAATGGGTTGAGGGACATCCTTTATATAGAGGAAAACTCTCCATATAAAGTCCTCTTTCAATTTGAAAAGCAATCCCTTAGTTTAGGAAAGTTTTCAAAACTCAGAGTCTGATCTGGGTTCTCACGGTCAATCATATGGTCGCATAAACCGTCGACCGTAGGGTCAAAATCATCGATCGTGGGGTTCTGGATTTGAGATTTTTGTTCCCTTCCTTATGGTCGACCATACCTACCCAGGTATACGACTTTAGGTATATTTTTAGTGTTTTTAACTCGATTCTCATACCTGGTTTTTTATCTATCTTCACACGCTCGGTCAACTTGGTCCAGAAATGATGGGAATACCTGGCACGGCATGGTTAGACCAAGTTAGTGGAGTGCGGGTCTTACAACCAATCCTACATGTCATCATAATATATCCAAGGCCTTACCTGTAAGACCCACACTCTACTAACCCGGTCTAACCGTGTCATGCCAGGCCTTCCCATCATTTGTGGACCAAGTGGACCGATCGTTTGAAGATGGATCACAAACCAGGTATGAGAATCAAGTTAAAAACACTGAAAACACACCTATGGTCGAATACCTGGGTAGGTAGGGTCAACCATAAGGAAGGAAACAAATATCTCAAACCATGAACCCCACGGTCGATGATTTCGACCCTACGGTCGACGGGTTCTGTGACCGTAGCCTTCGACCGTAAGACCCTAGATCAAACTCCGAGTTTTGAAAATTTTCCTAAACTAAGGGATTTCTTTCCTAATTCAAAGAGGACTCTATATGGAGAGTTTTCCTCTATATAAAGGACGTCCCTCAGCCTTTTTTCACTCTTTTAGAACATTAGTAAACCCCAGAGAAAGAGAAGGGAAGAGAAGGTAGAAAAGGAAAAGAAGAAAAGGCTAAGGAGAGGATTTTGCTGAGAAGAGATTGGCTCTCTATCACAAGCAAAGGTATGAATCTAATCTTTGGAGATGTAAACTCTAAGGAATAAGACTTCTATCGAAGATAGGCAATATCAACCTATTATGATCTATGTGATATCCTTGAAAAAATCCCAAGGAGAACCATGAGGAGAAAATTTGATGATTAGGATTGATAAGAAACTACTAATAATGGCCATAGGATGATCTTAGAATAAATCCAATTGAAGATCAGAGGATTTGACCCAGGAAGAACTCGAATTGCATGTAGTTTGTGACCAAAAATCTCAAGGTCACAGCTACGGTCAACCATAACATGACCAACATGACCAGAGGATCGACCATAGGCATTTGGGAAGATCTAGAAACCATATGGTCTCAGCTATGGTCGCACCATATGCGACTCTAGGGTATCAACCGTAGACAGTAAGGTCGATACAGTATGAGACCATAGGACCAATCAGACACCTATCAGTGCTCTATTTTGATTTTTTACTACTGTAACATGTTATATATGAACCCTAACTTAAATTCATATAACTTTTAGGTTGTTAAGTCAATTCAAAGAGAATTTCAAGGCTTGAAAGGAGATCGAGTATTGCTAACAGGTGAGGGAACAAGACCTAAACTAATTGGTTAATAACAAACTATTTATTTTTATTGAGTCCAATGCCATGATTGATTCTATGCTTGTATGCTTGTAATATGCATCTCACATGTCATCCAATATTCCTGCTATTACTATTCATGCATATTTAATTCTGTTTATTTATAACATGATGATGATGATGATGCTCGGAATAGGCATGTGAATGTATATGTGTGGTTGGTGTATTGGATGGGAGTGGAGCATCAGGGGGAGGACGTGGCATGGTGGTCTTTCACCTCGCCACCAGACTCTAGCTTTATCTCTCCTCAAGTCTTGCCCACTAATGTCGTCGTATCGCCATTACCTTAGCAGAACTATTATGTCGTAGGGCATCAGGGGAGTTGGTATCAGACCGTGTGGTCTTTGACTCTGTCGGGGAGCCTTAGCTCTATCTCTATGGACGTATTGAGAGATGCTGGGGTGAGACCTTGGATACACTATTTGGCATTAGGATTGGTTAGTTGAGAGCCCAGTTTGTACGCCCCCGCCAATAGGGGCTTACGTGTTGGTATGGGTAGGGTATTAGGGGAAGTGTTGGCGGTGTTTGATCTGAACACTTTAGCTCTATCTCTATTCCATGGTGGGTGCATGTGGGATGGCAATGGTGTTTGATCCATTGGGCGGATTCACACACTCGTGTATAGAGGTGCGGGGGCTACCAAACCTTTCTATAGCACATTGCAAACTTAAAAACCAGACCAAAGATATGAATTGAATGCATGCATATGTTTGTTGCATTATTTTGTTTGCTCACTGAGCCGTGATGTGTGCTCACCCTTTCGACGTTGAATATTTTTAGTTGATGATGCAGGTTCTACTATTGAAGAATATATGAATGCACCGACGTATGGACACGTTGCTGCGATGGACGTAGAAGCTAAAGAAGATGCACATGATTCATCATGCAAGTGCAACCAATGTGTTTTTATTTAAGTTTATTTATAATTTGAACACCAGATATGTAATTGATTATTTATTTTTATGTATTGTGGTTTAGAGATAATTAGATTAAATACTTATTTATCACTATTAGACTCTCAGTTCATTATCTGTAAGACTTTCGCTTATTTGTTTATTACCTCTAATTATTAATGTGGAATGTGTATGTGGTTTGATATGATGGGTACGACCTATACGAGATCCTGGTTGAACCTTTGGTTTATTAATGGTTCATCACACCATTCCAGTTAGACTAGAATTGGGGTGTGACAATTTGATATCAGAGCATCTTAGGTTCTACCCATCGACCTAACTACTTCCACATGAGTCATGAACTGAGTTAGGATAAAAAAAATTAAAAGTTGTAATAAGAACACACCATAAGCACTTGTGTTGTATGAGACATAAACTAAGAAAGAAAATAATACACATATGTAAATGGAAAACCAATTATATATATATATATATATATCCAAATGGGAGTAAGACAAGATACATCCGAATCAGAGTACAGTCCATAATCCAGACAATTACTCTGTATTATAAAAAGGGAAAAATAAATAAATGATATCATGGAGCTGGAGGTGCTAGAAGAGGAGGTGCCTCATGATCTCTATCATAGTCCTCAGCATATACTCTCGCGAGCCAAGCCACCTGAGTCTGAGTCACTCGGAGACTAGCTGTCAAATCCGCTACCCGCTGGTCTTTCTAGCTTTGGGCATCTAGAAGCTCTCTTACTCTCCAATCAGTCACGTGCTGAGTCTCCTGAATCTCAGGTAACAACCCCATCATGTCATCTGGTGGTGGGCATGAAGGGCCAGCTGAATGAGAAGCCCAAAAAGGGCCAGCTCTAGTAGAATGTTGTGGTGATGGAGGAGGGATGGCATCCACATCCATGTACATCCGATCATCATCCTCCTCATCATCACTCACGTGTGCCTCTGCTGCTGTTGCTGCTGCCGCTACTCGAGTGAGAGGACATCTCATAGCATTCCTCATCATCACTGACCTGTATCTCTCTGTTATGTGGGAAAAACATCATCCACTTAAAATCTTACACGTGACATCCATTATCTTCGAAGCCGACCATGGATAATATGGTGTGCTCGGCCTACACCGCTCGGAGTTATAGTCCTGTTAGGACACTATGCTAATTGGAGGTATAAACATATTCGGTTACGTTTCTTGGTCGGAGGTCAGAGTCCTAAGATGACTAGGTTACGTCAGAGGAGTCCTTCTCCTAGTACGATACGGTGCCGATCATCACGGTCATACGGCCACCCATGTGGTGACACGTGTCACTCTTGTCATTCACATACTTGGCTTCCTTGGCTACAGTCTCCCACTCCTACTCGGAGTCTATGACCTGGGCGTTCCTCAGGGCAACACCTGAAAGTTCTATTGGCCTGAGTCCTGGTCACTCTGTGCTTCTTCCCAATCTCTATAAGTAAAGGACGATCTCTCAAGGTAAAAGGACACTCACAATCTTACTATTCACTCTCAATTCTCTCATACGCTCAAGCTCTCTCATCGTTCCCCTCTTTCTCTAAACTGGAGATAGCTTCTTGCTATCTCATGACTGTTTACAATGGGAATCTGACTTAGGCATCGGAGTGTACCTGGGGCTTAGTCGCCCAACTCCCTTGTTTAACTTCTGTGACTGCAGGTTGCTTGGATTGCAGACCGGCGGGCGATTTCCAACCGTAACAGTTTGGCGCCCACCGTGGGGCCTCTTGATTGAGTTTGATGGACAGCATATGTGAATTTCAACCTCACTCAACCACTTTCGATGGCACACAGGAGGACTCGTGCTCAGGCTTCACAGCCACCATCTGAACCCTCCGTGCAAGTTCAGGTGGACAGCAGCGCAAGTACGAGGGGGTAAATCATACCCCAACGCCAGTACCTGCACCGACAGCGACGGCGCCGCAGCCACCCCCTCAGTACGTAACTCGCCAATAATTTGACGAGCTGATGCAGCAGATCAATCAGTTGGCTCAAACCTTGAGAGGTGCTCGAGCAAGTAACTCAGTGGCCGGAGGATCAGGAGTAAACCTTCAGCCCGCGCCAACACCGAATGCACTGCCAGCGGCCCACTTGGCCGCTCATCATCAAACTGCACCGGCGACGTCAGTCAAAGCTGCACCAAGTAACTTTCACCCTCCCATAGGATCTCGTGATCAGAGCAGAGTTTCTCATCAGCCCGCCTAGAGCGTGGCTGGATCATCCGCTCGGCATCTTCTAACCGACCACCATCCGGCGCAGGGATTACATGGTGTACACCCTCAACCAGATAGGGATGCAAGGTCTTTCCTTGACACCCTCGGCCAGCAGCGAGTTAATTAGGAGACGCCGATGACAGCTGCAGTGCCACCTCCGGCGACTCCCCAGTCAGAGGTCGAGCGGCAGTTGTTGGAATTGGCTACACGGCTACAGCAGATGGAATAGAATCATGTCGCTCCACCAAGGACGGCCTACACGGCCGTCACAACACTTTCCAACGAAATCATGAGGGCTCCCCCTCTTAACAATTTTAAGATGCCCGTTCTGGACTCATACAACGGGACCACTGATCCCGAGCAGCATCTAGATGTGTTCGTCTCCACGACACTCTTCTACCCGCTCAGCGACAGCCTGATCTGCTGAGCGTTTTCTTTGACGCTCAGAGGCGCTGACCGTACATGGTTTAACAACCTACCTTCGAGGAGCATCACTTCGTTCGAACAGCTATCGAACAAGTTTCTGACGCACTTTCAGGCAAGCTGGGTGCACAAAAAGACATCCTACCACTTATCGATGGTGAAGCAACAGAAAGATGAATCCCTACGGGACTTCATTAAGCGCTTCAATGCCGAGGTGTTGGAGATTAAGGATGTCGAGCCTACAGTGCACATGTCCAGCTTGCAGGCCAGAGTAATAGACAGGAAGCTTTATTGGTCCCTTGCCAAAAAGCCTCCAAAGAACTTGGACGACCTGCTAGCCAGATGCGAGAAGTATGCTTCAGTAGACGAAAAGACCAAGGCCCAGAAAAACAATGCGATCAACAATTTGAAGATCGAACAAAATCCAGCTGACAAAAAGAGATCCGAGTTGGCAGATCAGACATAGAGCTCTAGTGACCCTAAGAAGTAGAGGTCCGACAAAGAATAGATAAATCGGCACCCATACAAGACTTTTGATTACTATACTCCGCTCACTACTTCGATGACGGAGATCCTGGAGGTAATCAGGAATGATCGGAACCTCCGACCACCTCCGAAACCCTTAGGTGAAGGAAGGAATAAGGATCATTCCAGATATTGTTGCTTCCATCGCGACCACGGTCACGACACGGATTAGTGCAAATACCTTAAGGGAGAAATTGAAGATCTCATCCGATGGGTTTACTATTGCAATTTCGTTAGAGACGCTGGCAGGGGACCAGCGCCGGCTCAGAGAGATCGTGGGCTACCCCCTCCATCTCCAAGGAAGCAGCAGCCAAATGACTGCCGAACAGATGCAGGCGATGACCAAAACGCAGCTCGGAGGGACGACAGAGATCCCGAAGGAGGTTCGGCTGCTCCCAGATAGTAGATCGGTGCCATTTAGTTTGGTTTGATCAAAGGCTCATCTAGAGCAAAGCAAACCAGAATAACCAGTGAAGGAGCGGTTAGGAGGAAGACAACACATCCAGTTTGGGCCCTTCCCATCCTGGTCAGAACCTGAGAAAAGGGGCAGAGGTAGGAGGAGATCCCGCTCGGCATCAAAGAGAAAATTATCCAGTCGGTGGCTCGTCGGCAGTCCTCCCCCAGAGGACTGACCACGCACATCTACAGACCTGCGTATTCCTAGCGATAGCGATGTTTATGCCATTACTAAGGGACCCAAGGCCATGGGGAAGACAGTTTTCATGATCATATGGGGACCGGCAGCTGGGAACACATCCAACCAGTCAACAAAAGCCTATTTCCGTCTAGTAGCAAAAACTAAGTGGCCTTCCAAAAAGGCATGAACTGGAGAAATCATCACCTTCAGCGACGAACACCTCGTCAACGTGGCAGTCCCCCATGAAGACGCTATCGTCTTCACCATCAGGATCGGACACTGCGATGTCGTCAATTGCCTGGTCGACACAGGGAGCTCGGTGGATATCATATTCTACCACACGTACCAGAGGATGCAGATAGGAGACGACCAGCTCCAACCCATCACCTTTGACATTATCAACTTTTCGGGGGACCCGATAACGGTGAAAGAAGGGATTCAATTGCCTGTGATACTCGGCCAAAAACCCAAGCAACAAAGGGTGATGGTCAAATTTATGGTGGACCGGCCATCCTCCCACAATGTGATTCTCGGCCGCCCATCCTTAAAATCTCAAAGCATGCATGTCCACCTACTATCTGGTAATGAAGTTCCCGACAGAGAACGGCGTCAGAGAATGCCGAGCAGACCAAGTGGTTTCAAGAAGATGGTAGGCAACAGAGCTGAAAAATAACCAAAGAGCCCTAAAAGCAGCACCAGTCCACATAGTGGATGTCCAAGACATTGACCAGTCGAGCAGGGGAAAACCCGCCAAGGAGTTACAACAGATCCCGGTGGCGGACGACCAACCCGAAAAGACATTCCAGGCAGCTCCTTGCTACCTGAAGATAAGACGACGGAGCTGGTAGGATTCTTGAGGCAGAACCTAGATATATTCGTATGGTCGGCCTCTGAGATGCCAGGAATCACAAGGGAAGTGATCGAACATCACTTGGCGGTTGACCCCCAACACCGCCCAGTCAGACAGAAGAAGAGGAGTTTTGCGCTTGCCTGGCAGTCCGTTATAGACGAGGAAGTCTAGAAATTATTAGGGGCCGGCTTCATACGGGAGGTGGCTTATCCAAACTGGCTGGTGAACGTGGTCATGGTGCCCAAAGCAAGTAGAAAGTAGAGGATCTGCAATGATTTCACAGACCTCAACAAAGCCTGCCCTAAAGATAGCTATCCATTGCCATGCATCGACCAGTTGATAGACGCTACGGCGGGACACGAGCAACTCAGTTTCCTTGATGCATACTCGGGGTACAATCAGATCAAGATGAGGAAGTCGGACGAGGAGTGCACCTCCTTCATCCCACGGGCTTTTTTGCTATACGGTCATGCCTTTTGGCCTAAAGAACGCAGGAGCCACCTATCAAAAGTTGGTGAACAAAATATTCAGAGATCATATCGGTAGAAACATGGAGGTGTATGTCGACGACTTCTTGGTAAAGAGCCAGCAAGCCGACCTTCACATGGCCGACCTGGGCGAAGCATTCCAAGTCCTTCGCGAGCACAACATGAAGCTGAATCCCACCAAGTGTGCCTTTGGAGTCGCATCTGGGAAATTCTTGGGTTTCATGATCTCACAAAGGGGGATAGAAGCAAACCCCTCGAAGATTACGACCATATTAAACATGGCCGCACCGACTAGACCCAAACAAGTACAGGAGCTGAACGGTCGCATAGCCGCCCTCGACCGTTTCATGTCAAAATCGGCCGAACGATGCCTTCCCTTCTTCAAGACACTGAAAGGAGATGGGAAGTTTGAATGGACTGAGGAGTGCCAGAAAGCCTTCGAGGACCTCAAGGCTTACTTGTCCTCACCGCCTCTGCTGGTGAAACCCAACCCCGGAGACGAGTTGCAGCTTTACCTCAGAGTCTCCGGTCAAGCGGTGAGTGTCGTGCTACTGAAAGAAGAAGATAGAATGCAATGGCCAATATACTATGTCAGCAAGGTGTTATTGGACACAGAGACTAGATACAAGCCAATTGAAAAACTGGCGCTCGCCCTGGTGACAGCAGCGAGGAAGCTCCGACCATACTTCCAGGTCTATCCCATCTCTGTGCTTACCAACATACCTCTGAAGAAGGTGCTATCAAAACCGGATGTATCCGGTCAGCTCATAAATTGGGCGGTAAAACTAGGCGAGTTTGACATAAAGTATATACCTAAAACCGCCATCAAAGCCCAAGCATTGGTAGACTTCATCATCGAAAGCACCCTACCAGAGGAAGAGATTGTAGAGCCCCAGGAAGGGAATTCTCCTGAACCAACCGAGGCCCTGTGGACACTACAGGTAGACGGATCCTCCATGGACGAACGATTAGGTGCAGGGGTGATTTTGACGAGCCCAAAAGGTTTCAAATCCGATCAGCAGTGAGATTTGGTTTTCGTGCCACGAACAATGAAGCCGAGTACGAGACCTTATTGGCTGGCCTCAGACTTGCAAAAAGCCTAGCCGTTTGGCAGCTCATAGTCCGTGGTGACTCGTAATTGGTCATTCGGAAAGTACAGGAGAATTATGAAGCCAGACAACCAGGGATGCTGAAATACTTGGAAAAGGTCAACTCGGCCATCACATCCTTCCAGAATGTCGAGCTACAGTACGTGTGCCGGGACGAGAATCCCAAAGCAGACGAGCTGTCTAGGTTGTCCCTAGCAGACATCTCAGAAATGGACTCTACTATATGTGGAGTTATTGGAGCACGCCAGCAGCTCTGCCGAGGAAGTTACGCTAATCGAAGCCATCTCTAGCTGGTATGATGACATTTATTGTTACCTCCGAACAGGTGCACTTCCAAAAGACAGGAAAGACGCACGGCGCATCCAAGCCAAGTCCAGACAATACACCATTCACAATGATGTGCTGTAAAGGAGATCCTACACCATGCCGTTGCTTCGGTGTCTCCAATTGGAAGAAGTCGAACAAGTTATAAAAGAGGTCCATGAGGGTATCTGCAGTTGGCACCAAGGAGGCCGATCATTGTTCCAGAAGACTCTTCGACAAGGCTATCACTAGCCCAGAATGCATGATGACTGCATCGAGCCGGTGCGCAAGTGCAACAAGTATCAGTTCTACGCACCAGTCCTAGATGCCCCGGCCGCACCCCTACAGCTGATCACAAGTCCTCTTCCTTTCACCATCTGGGGCATGGACATCATGGGGCTCTTCCCTAAGGCGACATATCAATGGAAGTACGTCATTGTGGCCATTGACTACTTTACAAAGTGGATTAAAGTTGAAGCCGTTGCCAAGATTGACTCGACCAAGGTGGAGCAGTTTTTCAGACACTCCGTCATATACAAATTCGGTGTGCCCAGAATCCTGGTGACAGACAATGACACCCAGTTTGCCAGTACATCATTAGCAGATTTTTACGCGGAGGTTCAGATCGACTATCGATTTAGGTTTGTCTGCCATACGCAAACAAGCGAACAAACTGAGGCCACAAATAAAACCATATTGTCTGGCGTGAAAAAAATGGTGGTGGACGAAAAAGAGAAATGGGTTGACCAGTTATCAAGCATCGTCTAGTCGTACAGGACCACTAGCAGAACCCCCACGGGTGAAACTCCCTTCATGGTTGCCTTCGGCATGGAGGCAGTCATCCCAGTCGAGGTATTTCATCTAACTTTTCGGATACTGAACTTCAATGAAGATACTAACTCTGAAGATCTTTGGACCAACTTGGATAACTTGGAGGAGGTACGAGAATTGGCAACCTTCAGAGTGGCTGCATACCAGCAGGCGACCGATAGGCACTACGACAAGACAGTCCGACCCAAGCAATTCGGAGTAGGAGACCTCATCCTCAGAAAAGCAGCAGTCTCCGAGCTGACCAATCAGGGGAAGATGGCCCAAAATTGGGAAGGTCCTTACCCGGTCCTCAGAACCGACCGACCAGGCTCATACAAGCTGGCCACCCTCAGTGGAGAAGAAATCCCGAGGACTTGGCATGCCACCAATCTTTGCAAGTATTACCAGTGAACAGTGCTTCAATTCTATATCCCGTGGTTAGCTTTTATATTAAGATGTTTTGTTTTGTCGAGTCGGCCGACCTGTCCTGGCCCATAAGGTAGTTTTCATCTTTCTTTTTTAAGTCAAGTAGTCTCAGGTTTTGTTTTGTCGAGTCGGCCAACCTGTCCTGGCCCATAAGGTAGTTTTCATCTTTCTTTTTTAAGTCAAGTAGTCTCAGTTGTAAGCTGCACCCCCTAGGGGCACCTACTCCAGTTCATTTTAAATACAAGAAGAACTGTCATTCAGCCCACAACTCGCAGCAATTGTCTTCCATAGTTCTCGAAATAGCCGTTCCTTTCGGCCAAGCCGACCTACTCACCCCCACAAGCAGGCCCGAGCAGCACGTCGGCCCTCGGTGACTCTGTCTATTCGTACCCACAAGCAGGTACGACTAGCACGCAGACCTCACAAGCATCTGCCTACCCATACCCATAAGTAGGTAAGGATGGCACGTAGATCACACATGGCACCATCTGCTCACACCCACAAGAAGGTATGAGCAGCATGCAAGTGCTCAACAATTCTGCCTACCCATACCCACAAGTAGGTAAGGGTAGCACGCAAATCACACATGGCACCGCCTGCTCACACCCACAAGCATGTATGAGCAGCATGCAGGTGCTCAACAATTCTGTCTACCCATACCCACAAGTAGGTAAGGGTAGCACGCAAATCACACATGGCACAGCCTGCTCACACCCACAAGCAGGTATGAGCAGCATGCAGGTGCTCAACAATTCTTCCTACCCATACCCACAAGTAGGTAAGGGTAGCACGCAGATTAGACATGACACCGCCTGCTCACACTCACAAGCAGGTATGAGCAGCATGCAGGTGCTCAACAATTCCGCCTACCCATACCCACAAATAGGTAAGGGTAGCATGCAGACCACACATGACACCGACTACTCACACCCACAAGCAGGTATGAGTAGCATCCGGGCACCCAGTGAGTGCACCCGTTCATAACCTTGAGCAGGCATGACTGGTGAGCAGCACTTCTCTACTACCTCCCCTCGGCTACCCAAGTCAAGACGAGCGCAACATACCACCTAGGGCTACGTACCAAAATTTCCCATGCCTTTGCCATTTCAGTCAACATTTAAGTGTCCTCGGCCTGCTCAACCATCAAGCCAACAACACTTTAGGGGTAGGGGCAATACAACAACACCAACACATGAAAGCGTAAAAGCCAAACAATGCACAAAGAAGACGACAAAGGTTAAGGAAAATAGATTTGAAAATTTCATTCAACACCCACAATGGGCAGCAATACAAAGCCCACAAGGGGCAGAACTTTACAAAAAATAAGGAAAATATACACTAGCCGCACAGGCAGAAAAATTCTCAAGCCGGCCAGTCCTTGACAACGGGATCAGTTGGGACATCGCTCGGTAGCCGCACTTCAGAAGATCGACGACAAAGGCCCGGGGGAACCTCATAGGTCGGTAAATCATCCTCCAAAGATATCCTCGGCCTCCCTATGCATGGTCGGCTCCAACACCTCCTCCTCGGCCAGGATTGGAATATCGGAGTAATCGAAGACCACACCCTTCCTAACAAGCAACTCCTTCAAGTAAACAGACCCTTTCTGGAAGAACCCGCTAGTGGCCTCCTCCAAGTCGTCGGCGTACTGAGCAGATGATCGATAGTCAGCCACTGCCTGTTCCCAGATCTCGGCCTGGAACTCTTCTACCTTGGCCAACGCCTCCTTGGCCGACTTAGCATCGTCCTCGGCCACCCATTTAGCATCCTCAGCGGCCCTGAGTTTCACTTTAGCTTGGTGCACCCTCTAATGCTCCTCCGAAAGAGCGTTCTTAGCCTTGTCTAGAGAAGTCCGGTGGTTAGACTTCTCCAAGGCAAGACCTTCAGCCTCGGAGGTCTTCTCGCTTAGTTTCTCTTCGGCTGCCTTTAGAGCCTCTCGGAGGGAGGATTCCACCGCCCTCCTCTCTTCTAACTCCATCGTCATGGACGCAGCCTTCTGACATAGCTCGGCCACGAGGTTGCTGCCCTGCATATCAGAAAAGGGGAACACTTAGTCAAACTTCTAAAACAAAGCGGAAGTAGAAGTGATGGAAAGAGGGCCGACCATCTTACCTGGGTGCTTGCGAGGAAGATCCTCTTCAGTAGATCCCCCATCTCCAATGATGAAGTAAGGCCATATCCTCGGGAAGGCGGTTCTGGGTGTGGATGATCCTGGCCACCCACGAACTCTTGAACACCGAATCGGTGTCCTTCAAGTTGAGTTTGGGAATGAACATCACCGCCTCCACCTTCTTCTCAGGGCCACCCTCCACGGGGGGAACGGACTCCCCCTGCGCTTTCTCGTCGGCGGCCTTGGTCAAGTCGACCACCTTAATTGCTTGAAGGGGCTGGACTTCCTTAGCCGCAGCCCCCTTTCGGTCACCCCCTCATTGACCAACCATCACGGTCGGCCTGGTCTTGTATATGTCGATCAATAATTCTTGGGCCGATCGGATCTTCTTCTTCTTGGGGAACTCCGCGACAGGCCTCTTACCCTTGGGGCCGTCTGCCACTGCACGTGGCTATGTGGCGGCCCCGCCAGCCAGGTCATCCCTCTGATCGGTCATCTTTCCTGCTTCCATGGCCCGCTTGCGTAGGATCCGGGCCACCAGCTGATCGTTGGAGAAGTTCACTGCAACAAAAAAAATAAACAGACGTTCAGTACTGACAGAAAAATATTCGATCGGATTACAACGGTTAGAGACAAAAACTCACCGAGCAGGCCGTGCTCAGCCAACTTCTGGGGATCCGCCAGGTCGGGGTACCAAATGGTCTGGCCCTCCTTTACCTTTCGAAAAACCCTTTTCTCCTCCGAGGTCAGGAAGGGCATCTTGTTGAAGCCCGTCGCGTCCACCACAAGCCACGGGTTAGACAGAGGAAGTGCTGGACCACCCGGCGGAGGACCCACGAAGAAAAACTTCTCCTTCCACCCATGGATAGAAGAAGGCTTCTGAGAAATTAGGGGGAGCTTCTTCCAATCCCTCTGACTGAAATAATACCAGCCGCTCATGGAGTGAGTCTCGATCAGACTAGAAAACTGGAATAAGGATCGGAACAAGTTTACGGTCGGAGTCTTGCCCAGTCGGCGGATAAACAAGATGAAGGCATAGATGCACCGCCACCCGTTCGGAGTCAA
Source organism: Protea cynaroides (assembly GCA_028583415.1). Lineage (NCBI taxonomy): Eukaryota > Viridiplantae > Streptophyta > Magnoliopsida > Proteales > Proteaceae > Protea > Protea cynaroides. The sequence goes on along the minus strand of CM053272.1, from coordinate 440,120 downwards.
TTGGGAGGGAGCGATGCGATACACTTTCAGAATATCAACTACGAGGGGGTGTAGTGGGAATCAAAGACCAGACTTTAGGGCGTGTTCGTACACGTAGATCTCAGAGAGGTTTATGGTACAGGCCCTCTCCTCGGACCCAGGAGGTCTGACCAGGACATCAATTATGGGGTTCTCGAGCTGATAAGCCTTACGGATTTGAGTCATGGCTCTATTAGATACCACCTTACTCGACACTTGCCATGCTAGGAGTTTATCTAATGGCAGAATTTTAGGACGGCCGCTCCTCTATCGAGGAGCCCTCAAAGCAGAAGTACCAGCCGGTCGGCTCCTCTCGACGGCATCTGAAGAACTTTGCTCAAGCTCCTCCTCAGAGACAGTTTGGGAAGTCAAAGGAACGACTTTCGGAGACTTGGAAACACTAGCCACCCTACCAGAGTCCTCTGACTCTATGGCTTTTGAGCCAAACTCCAAACTGACGGAGTCTCGAGTTTTCCTCTTCCTACTGGGAGGCTCAGGGGCGACTGACAGCTCATCGAGTGAGTCGAAAGACCTCTCCGAAGAAGAGGTCTGGTACTGAGCCATGGTTTCTCTCTCTCTCTCTCTCACTCTTCTTAGTGGTCTGACACTATTGGATGAAGAAGAACTAGCAAGCATGAAAGGACAAGAGAAGGAAGGGCAAGAAAAGGAAACTTACTGATTTGAAAGAAGGCAGAGAAGGCGCACTACTGGGTTGAAGACTTGTGAAGGTTCCGACCAGGCAACAATGACTCCGACCTCAAATCGTCCAAATGATCAAATGAAAGCATTTGGAGCATACTTATAGGCACGGAGTTTGAAATTTAACTTTTCAACTTTCGAACACGTGGCGCTACAGTATGGCTTGACGTCTGTCGCGCCGGGCTCGACGTGACAGGCTGACGTCAGCCATAATGATGGCTCTAGCGGTGATTAATGGCAAATTCTCGAGACTATCGGATTAGATGTCCACCATCCGATGAAGCCGACCGTTAGTGATCATAACGGTTATTTATGGCGCTTCGTCCCGAGATGTGTCGATTGGTTCTCGACCGTCGGATGAGCGTGGCGGTTTGGATTGCTTGAAGATCATCGATCAAGAGGCACAACGGTTCACGGCTCTGACACCTCTAATTCTGTGCCCCATCTGGTAGTGGGAATATCTGGTGACAACTGCCATGCACTCACCACGGAGATCCGATCGTGATGTTGAATTCTCGGAGGATGTTTGGACGACCGACGATCATGACCAATCAGATTTTGCATCTGTCCGAGAGGATCCAGAGTATTTTGTTCGGTATATTTGCCCTATCAAATTCCTTGAATCCGACAGTGCAAGGGGCATCTGTTATGTGGGAATAACATCATCCACTTACAACCTTACACGTGGCATCCATTATCCTCGAAGCCGACTATGAATGGCATGGTGCGCTCGGCTTACACCGCTCGGAGTTATAGTCCTGTTACGATATGGTGCTGGTTGGAGGTATAAACATATTCGGTTACATTTCTTGGTCGGAGGTCAGAGTCCTAAGGTGACTAGGTTACGTCAGAGGAGTCCTTCTCCTAGTATGATACGGTGTTGATCATCATGGTCATACGGCCACCCGTGTGGTGACACGTGTCACTCTTGTCATTCACCGACTTAGCTTCCTTGGCTAGAGTCTCCCACTCCTACTCGGAGTCTATGACCTGGGCACCCCTTAAAGCGACACCTGCCAGTCCTATTGGCGATCTACTTCCCTGAGTCCCTGTCACTCTGTGCTTCATCCCAATCTCTATAAGTAAAGGATGATCTCTCAAGGTAAAAGGACACTCACAATCTCATTTCACTCTCAATTCTCTCATACGGTCAAACTCTCTCATCGTTCCCCTCTTTCTCTAAACTGAAGATAGCTTTCTACTATCTCTTGACTGTTTACATTAGAAATCTGACTTAGGCATCGAAGTGTACCCGGAGCTTAGTCGCCCAACTCCCTTGTTTAACTTCTGTGATTGCAGGTTGCTCGGATTGTAGACCGGCGGGTGATTTCCAATCGGAACACTCTCTCATGCCCATCCTACTGATGGCCTCCCAATCAAGGTCAGCTGAGAAGGTGTCCTCAAGGATCCTCTCATCCACTAGGTCCACCTGTAGACGAGCGAGTAGGGTAGAGATCAGCCGCCCATAGGGCAAGTTACCTCTCTAGTCAGGCAACGTAGCTCTGTGCATAGTCTGAAGAATAATATATGGGAGGCAGACTAGCTGCCTAGTACAGATACAGTACAGCAGGTACTGGGTCAGCTATAAGATCATCTCGTAGTGTCCACCTTGGGGAATAAGATTATGCTGGATAATCTTGCAGTAGACCCGTGGCTCTGGACGCAGGTTGATTGCTTTCATCTCCCAACGGTCATCCCGAAGAATTTGGTTATCTATTTCTGTACGCACCTGTGTAGACAGAAATTGTGGCTCCCTGGGTGCACAATAAACCAACTGACCATCATTTGAGATGCCTAGGAGATCAGCCAACTCCTAACAGTTGAAAGAGATTGAAACCCCTTTCACCTAGCTGGTGATCCGAAGCTCTCTACTCCTGTTAACATCCTCTAGGTCACCCTCCACCTGTAGGCAACAGTAGAACTGCTTGACCAAGTCCAGGCGAGTGCAAGGCTCGTACGGAATCACTGGAAGCCAGTCCATATCACCAAATGCCCTCTCCACATCAAACAGGGCTAAGTGGGCTAAGTTCACACACTAACCCCCTTCCACCTTCTTTCTATTAAACCAAGGGTATTGTCTTTTTGCTTCCACAGACCTAAAGCGAAGTGGGTCATGAACTCGAGGAACCTTAGTGCGGACCATGATAACTACAAGAGAAGAAAATAAGAAAAACAAGTTAGATAAATTTGAAAATTTGACAGCATAACGATGTAGAATGGGAAAAAGCCTCACTTTTCACCTAAACATTTGGACAGGAGGACTTACATAGGTCCCAAACCATCCTGCAAGGCATATTTAATCAGAAATTTTAACTAGGTAGGTCGAATTTGAAGAAATTTTGACAATTGGAAAAAACCCCCAAATTTTAGGTCAAAAATAGGAATTTCAAAATTTTTACCAAACCAACCGATGAAACTCAAATTTTCTTGAGGGCTTTCATCCATTGGGTGGCCAATAGCAAAATCTCCCAATAAAAATCAAATTTTTACAGTCAGAAAAATATTAATTAGAAGAAAACCCTACAAATGGCAAAAACCCTAGGTATGAAAGCTTAAAATTGGAGAAAAGTAGAGAACATACCTCAAGGAATGGAATGGATTGGATATCGTGGATCGATGAAAAAATCACCAAGTTGGTACAATAGACACTGTAGCAACTCAGTGGTGGCGAGTTGAGTTGTGACCGTAGGAAAGGAAAGGAGAATGAAAGGGAAAAATCTCGAAAATAGGTTTAAAAACCTGATTTTGAACCATACGGTAGCACAATTCGACCTAAACCATCGACCGTATGATCGACCATAGGGTCTCGATAAGTTGCCAGGGATTTGATGGTCGCACTTATGGTCGCACAACATGCGACCTTAGGCCATCGACCGTATGACTGACTGTTGTTCGCATTTTGATTCTGTCTGAACTTTTGCCTATTAATTTTGTTCTTCTCTAGCTTTCGATTGTGAGACTAACCTAATACTACCATTCTATTTTGTCACACATGTGTAGCTTTGACAATAACATACCACCCAAGAGTTTAAATGGCTGGGTGCAGAGTAAGCAGAAGGAGACAAAATGCAAATCCATCTCCAATACCCATGGAGACTAATGACAATGAAGGTTAGCAAGGACAGGAAGGAAATATTGGAGCTCAAAATGTTGCATCTCAGAATGTTCACACCCAAGCCCGCCCAACCAACTTTCCTACACCACCTACGGATTTGGCTACTGTGGTGATGAATTTAGCACAGCAAATGCAGCATATACAGCAAACGCAAGCCAACATGCAAGCTACTATGGGAATTGCTTTCCTAGTTGCAAACACAACATCTCTACCTGCAGGACAAGCTAGTACTGCACCTGGTGGTAGCAACAATGTACCCCAAGCACTGCAAACACCAGTAGTACAAGGCTAAGTGCAAAACCCTGAAGCACTGCAAGGTGGGTATAACCAAGGTAGTTATCAGTGCCAACCGCCTATGTATGTGGCATATGCACAGTATCAGCTTGATCACTCCAAACTGATCGAGCGTTTCCTAAAGTGAAAGCCGAAGGAATTCACGGGCAAGCCATCAGATCCATTGTGGCCAGCTCACTGGATCGATGAGATGGAAAGAAACTTTATGATGATGACTATAAATGAAGAAGAGAAGGTATTATGTGCCACATTTATGTTGAAAAGTGACGCACACCACTGGTGGAAATCAACTAGAAGTTATCTGTTAACAAAGCACGCCCAACTGACATGGCTTATTTATAAAGAAGCTTTCTTCGAGAAGTATTTTCCAAGGAGTTTCAGAGATCAAATGGAAAAGGAGTTCTTGAGTCTGTATCAAGGACAAATGTCAGTAGACACTTATCAGCAGCGTTATGAAGAACTGTTCTTCTTTGCTCCCTCTAGCATGTAGGAGGAAAATACCAAAACCCGAAGGTTCGTCATGGGATTTAGGGGAAGTATTCGTGAGCATGTATTGGGACAGGAAAAGAAGATTTATAATGAAGCTATACATATTGCTCGAGTATTGGAATCAAGCCAGAGGAAAAGTTATTTTGCTCAGAATAGAGGTATGAAAAGGCCCAATGGAAACTCATACAACGGAGGGAACCTAAAGATATTTAATCCCTTCCATACTCAAGGCTTCAATGCTACAGCCAAGACTACTCCGACAACCCAACCTCAACAGAAGCAAAGTAATGCTGGAGTCAAATGCTTCAATTGCGATCAAGTAGGACATTATTCAAGAGAATGTCCTAAGCCAAGGAAGCAGCTACAGCAAGGAAAAATTTATGCAGTTACTTCTGAGGATGATGCCGCATCGCTTGATGTGGTCACAGGTATGTCCTGAACCTTTCATTTTGTACTACCTTATGTGAGCATGTAGACTAAATTAAATCAAATCACAGGTATCGTACCTATTAATGGCTTACTCGCCAGAGTACTCTTTGACTCTGGAGATACTCATTCTTTTATATCTGTGTCGTTTGGAGAGAAATTAAATCTACCCCTCAAACCTTTAGACTGGAAACTACTTTTATGATCACCTATGGGAATAGAAGTGGAACTAGACAAAGGTTATGGACCATGTCCAATTCTTATCGACGAGAAGATTTTGGATGTAACCTTAATCCAACTCGAGATGGCAGACTTTGACGTTATCTTGGGAATGGATTGGTTAGCTCGGCACTCCGCAAACCTATAATGTGCAGAAAAGAAACTGACATTTAAAGACAAGGAAGAAGCAGAGTTTAGTGTTGCGGGAACCAAACTTCTCTGTAAATGAAAACTCATTCTCTCTACATTAAAGGCTAGAAAATACCTTGAGAAAAGAGGAATTGGGTATCTAGTATCTGTGGTCGACCTCCCAAGGAAGTACCACGAAGGGAGGATATTGAAGTTGTACGTGAATTTCTGGGTGTATTTCCTGAGGAACTACCAGGACTACCACCTGACCGAGCGATAGTGTTCGTTATAGATCTTATACCCGGAGCTGCACCAGTATCTAAAGCACCCTATCTAATGGCTCCTACTGAACTAAAGAAACTAAAGGTACAATTACAGGAATTACTGGACAAGGGTTATATTAGACCCAGTATATCACCATGGGGAGCGTCAATATTGTTTGTGAAAAAGAAGGACCATACCGTTCGACTGTGTATAGATTATCAGGAATTGAATAAGCTTACAATCAAGCGGTACCCGTTGCCTCGGATCGATGACTTGTTCAATAAGTTGCAAGGTGCCAAAGTGTTCTCCAAAGTTGATCTTCGGTTAGGATATCATCAGTTGAAGATTAAGGAAGGTGATATTCCAAAGACAGCATTCAGAACCAGATATGGACATTATGAATTTTTAGTCATGTCATTTGGATTGACTAACGCACCCATAACTTTTATGCAACTTATGAATCGGGTATTCCATGATATGTTGGATACTTCTATCATTGTATTTATTGATGACATACTAGTCTACTCCAAGGACAAAGAAACTCATATCACAAAACTAAGAGCCGCTCTGCAGCGACTAAGAAAGGAGAAGCTTTACGCTAAATTTACCAAGTGTAAGTTCTGGTTAAATGAAGTCGCTTTCTTAGGCCATGTTGTATCCGTTGAAGGAATTAAAGTGGATCCTAGAAAGATTAAAGCCATTGTGAAATGGGAAGCACCTAAGAATGTTACTGAAATCAAAAGTTTTTTAGGTTTAGCTGGTTATTATCGACGATTCGTGGAAGATTACTCTTGAATCACCGTACCTCTCACCAGTCTGACAAAGAAAGGAGAAAAGTTTATTTGGACCGATAAATGTGAAGAGTGTTTCCCAACATTGAAGGCTAGATTGATATCAACTCCTATCTTGACTATTCTGATCCTAGGACAACCATTTACCTTGTACACCGATGCGTCTGGGTTAGGTTAGGGATGTGGGCTTATGCGAGGAGAACAAGTAATTGTGTACGCCTCAAGACAAGTAAAGACACATGAGAAGAACTATCCCACTCATGACTTGGAATTAGCAACGATGGTACATGCTGTCAAGATATGGAGACATTATTTGTATGGTGAGAAATTTCAGATTAAATCAGATCATAAGAGTCTCACACACCTTTTTAATCAAAAGGAATTGAACATGAGACAAAGAAGATGGCTGGAATTACTGAAAGATTATGATTGCGATATCTAGTATCATCCAGGAAAAGCAAATGTAGTTGCTGACGCATTAAGTAGGAAAGCTATGATAAAAGCCCAAGAAGAAGCTAGTGCAAATGTTGTAGTTTGTGTCACAGGAAGAGTATTTAATTACGATAACGAGCAGTTCGTGATTGATATTTTGAATGAATCAACTGACCAAGGGTTTATTCATCTATTCTCAAACATGTTTTCTACATTGAAGATTGTACCTGATCTATTAGACGAAGTGAAAGTAGCTATTAAATCAGACCCTTATCTGAGAACAGTACAAGAAGACCTTGAAAAAGGTAGGACTAACCCTGACTTCACCTTGGATTCTGAAAAAGTAATAAGATACAAAGGGAGAGTATGTGTGTAAGACCCGTATCGAACTAACCCGGTTTTACCACCTTGAACCAGGTCTACCCATCATGGTCAAGTCAAATGGATCAAGTGCGTGAGGGAGATCACGATCCTAGGTATTAAACTGACCCAAAAATATTAAAAATAGGGGGAGGGTCGCATACCCAGCAAGGTAGGGTCGGACCCCCCAAGATAAAAGTCAGACCCCCAGTTTTATACCGGGGGTTAGATATTTTAAGAACTAGGGGTCGACGGGATCTCGACCCCCTCAACGACCCCCAGTCTGCTGACAGAAACCGTGATTTGGAAACTTTCCAAATTTCAATGGGATTCCTTCCTAATCTCAATGGGATTTATTTTGGGAGTTTCTACTCTATAAATAGGACGTCCCTAAGCCTCTTTCACTCCTTTTAGAACCCTAATTAGATTGAGAGAAAGGGAAGAGAAGGAGAAGAGAAACAGAAGAGAAGGAAAGTGAAGAAGAAGATCAAGGAGAAGACTTCAGAGAAACAAGCCTAATTCTCAGGTATGGATACTATCCCCATGAAATTCTACAGACCTTAGAATAGATAGAGAAGAGGGAATGATCTAGGAGAAACCCAAATCATCCACCCATGGCTAGGTTTTCATGGAAAACCATGGGGGAAATCATGAAAGCCATATAAGTGAATGAACTACGGTTCTAGGCCATAGAACATGTGTGGAATGGATTGTAGAAGCAAGCCATAGGACCCCAAACAGGAAGAATGGACTGTAGGATGAAAAATCGACAAAACCCACAGGGGGTCGCACAGGGGGTCGATGGCCAATCGACCCTACCAGACCCTGATCATCGACCCCCAGTGTTCGGGAAGTCCAGAATAGGGGTGGTCGCACCCAGGGTCGATGAAACTTCCGACCCTAGCATCGACCCCCAGTTAACAGCATGCTTTTAAAGTCCGAATTAATTCTAATTAAATTCTATCGACTTGATTAGGTCTTCTAGTGATATAATATCGATATATAGTTGATTCTTAAAGCTTGAAAGAGGACCTACGATCAAGTAAAGGTGAGGGAACAAGACCTAAACTAATTGGTTAATAATAAACTGTTTTATTCTTGAGTCCAATGCCATGAATGATTTTATGCGTGTATGATTGTTATGTGCATTCAACATGTCATCCAATATTTCTATTATTACTGTTCATGCATATTTATTTATTGTTTATGACATGATGATGATGATGATGATGATGGGAATAGGCATGTGGATGTATGTGTGTGGTTGGTATACTTGATGCGAGCGAGTATCAGGGGGAGGTGTCATAGGCGGGGCCTCAGCACTCTAGCTCTATCTCTAACTCAAGTCTTGTCCACTGACATCGTCGTATCTCCATTACCTTAGTAGAACTATTACGTCATAGGGTATGAGGAGAGGTGGTTTCGGACCGTATAGTCTCTGACTCTGTCGGGGGGCCTTAGCCCTATCTCTATGGACGTATTGAGGGATGCTGGGGTGAGGCCTTGGATACACTGATTGGCATTAGGATTGGTTAGTTGCGAGCCCAGTTTGTGAGCCCTCGCCAGCAAGGGCTTACGTGTTGATATGGGCAACGGATACAGCAATAAACGTGACATTTGTGTGTACATTGTCTATGATTGGGTGCATGTGAGTCGGCAATAAACGTTACCTTTGGGCGGCTTCACACACTCGTGTATAGAGGTGCGGCATCAATAAACGTGATCTTTGGCCACCTATCCTTTCTATAGCACATTGTAAACTTATTTACCAGACCAAAGCTATGAATTGAATGCATGCATATGTTGGTTGCATTGTTTTGTTTGCTCACTGAGCCATGATGTGTGCTCACCCTCTCAACGTCGAATATTTTTAGTTGATAATGTAGGTACCACAGTTGCAGATTATATGAATGACCCAGTGTATACGCGTGTTGCTGCAATGGAAGCTGAAGACTTAGAGGATACGCATGACCCCTCATGCGAGTGCAACTCATGCGTGTTCTATTAGGATTTTGTTTGAATTTATAAAAGGATGTAATTGATATTTTATTTATTTATGTCTCAGTTGATACAACAATAATTTGATATTTTAATTATGATTATTACATTAAGAATGCTCAGTTCATTTACTATAAGACTTCCGCTATTGTGTATTTATTCTGATTATGGTTGTGGATGCGCATGGTTTTATTTTTAATGGATACCGCCTATTAGAGATCCTGGTTGAACCGTTGGTTTATAGCAGTTCATCACACCGTTCTGAATGGTGCAGAATTGGGGTGTGACAATGTGTTCCTGAACATGAAGACTTGGATATTAGATACAGACTAATGAAGAAAGCCCACACCACCGCTTATCCGGTACATCCTGAAAGTACAAAAATGTATCATGATCTGAATAAACTATATTGGTGGAGAGGAATGAAAGCAGATGTAGCTAAATTTGTGTCTCAATGCTGGAATTGTCAATAGGTAAAGGCTGAAAGGCAAAAACCTGTAGGATTATAGCAGCCACTGCCAGAACCAGCATAGAAATGGGACTGCATCACTATGGACTTCATCATCGGGTTACCATTGATTCCCCGAGTAGTTGACACAGTCTAGGTGATTGTAGATCATTTGACTAAGACAACTCGTTTTATAGCTATACGACCTCAGTATACCCTAGAGAGGTTAGCTAAGCTATATATGGATAAGATTGTTAGATTGCATGGTGTGCCTGAAAGCATCGTGTCCGACAAAGACCCACACTTTACCTGAAAGTTTTGAGAAGGATTACAGAAGGCTATGGATATGATCTATACGAGATCCTGATTGAACCATTGGTTTATTGGCGGTTCATCACACCATTCCGGTTAGACCAGAATTGGGGTGTGACAACTTGGTACAAAGTTGAAGTTTAGTACTGCATTCCATCCTCAGACCGATGGACAGTCAGAACGTACCATTCAGATTTTAGAAGATATGCTTCAAGCTTGCATAATTGATTTCAAAGGATCATGGGATGAGAAATTACCATTGATTGAGTTCGCTTATAACAACAGCTATCAACCTACAAATAGATGTCGCCCTATGAAGCACTGTATGGTAGAAAATGTCGAACTCCTTTATTTTGGAACGAATTTGGAGAACGGAGTATTGTTGGACCAGAGTTTGTTGAAGAGACTTATCAAGTGGTCGACATTATCAAGGAAAGAGTCCAAACAGCCCAGAATCGTCAGAAGCAATATGGAGATAATCGACGTAGAGATATCGAATTCACCATAGGTGATAAGGTATTTTTGAAAATATCTCCTATGCGTGGTTTGAAAAGGTTCGGACAGAAGGAAAAGTTGTGTCCCAGATATATTGGACCTTATGAAGTTCTAGCTAGACGTGGAAAGGTAGCATATCAGTTAGCACTACCACCATCAATGTCTAGTGTACATGATGTATTCCATGTCTCACAATTGAAGAAGTACGTCAGAGATCCAACACACGTGTTAATAGCGGATCCACCAGATTTGACTGAAGATTTGACATTCGAAGTAGTATCCTTTGATATCACTAGCTGGAAGGTGCAACATCTTCGCAACCGTGACATTTATTATGTTGAAGTTACTTGGAGAAGCCAAAATGTGGAAGAAATTTCATGGAAAGAAGAGAACGCTATGCGGAAGCAATATCCTCACTTATTCAGCTCGGAAGGTATGTGCAAATTTTGAAGACAAAATTTATATAAGAGGGGGGGAGTTGTAAGACCCGCACTCCACTTTCCCAATCTAACCGTGTCGTGCCAAGTCTTCCCATCATTTCTGGACCAAGTGGATCGATCGTTTGAAGATGGATAACAAACCAAGTATGAGAATCGAGTTAAAAACACTGAAAACACACCTATGGTCGAATACCTAGGTAGGTATGGTCGACCATAAGGAAGGAAACAAAAATCTCAGACCATGAACCCCACAGTCGATGATTTTGACCCTACGATCGACAGGTTCTGAAACAGTAGCCATTGACCGTGAGACCCCAGATCAAACTCTGAGTTTTGGAAACTTTCATAAACTAAGGGATTTCTTTCCTAATTGAAAGAGGACTCTATATGGAGAGTTTTCCTCTATATAAAAGACGTCCCTCAGTCCTATTTTACTCTTTTAGAACATTAGTAAACCCTAGAGAAAGAGAAGGGAAGATAAGGAAGATAAGGAGAAGAAGAAAAGGCTAAGGAGAGGATTTTGCAGAGAAGAGATTGGCTCTCTATCACAGGCAAAGGTATGAATCTAATCTCTAGAGATGTAAACTCTAAGGAATAAGACTTCAATGGAAGATAGGCAATATCAACCTATTATGATCTATGTGATTTCCTTGAGAAAATCCCACGGAGAACCATGAGGAGAGAGTTTGATGATTAGGATTGATAAGAAACTACTAATAATGGCCACAGGATGATCTTAGAATAAATTTAATTGAAGATCAGGGGATTTAACCTTGGAAGAACTCGAATTAAATGTAGTCTGTGACCAGAAATCTCAAGGTCACAGCTACGGTCGACCATAGCATGACCAGCATGACCAGAGGATCGACCATAGGCATTCGGGAAGATCTAGAAACCATATGGTTACAGCTATGGTTGCACCATATGCGATCATAGGTATCGACCGTATGCAGTAAGGTCGATACAGTATGAGACCATAGGACCAATCAGACACCTATCAGTGCTCTGTTTTGATTTTCTACTACTGTAACATGTTACATATGAATCCTAACTTAAATTCATATAACTTTTAGGTTGTTAAGTCAATTCAAAGATAATTTCAAGGCTTAGAAGAAGATCGAGTATTGCTAACAGGTGAGGGAACAAGACCTTAACTAATTGATTAATAACAAATTGGTTATTTTTATTGAGTCCAATGCCATGATTGATTCTATGCTTGTATGCTTGTAATGTGCATCTCACATGTCATCCAATATTTCTGCTATTACTGTTCATGCATATTTAATTCCGTTTATTTATAACATGATGATGATGATGATGCTAGGAATAGGCATGTAAATGTATGTGTGTGGTTGGTGTGTTGGATGCGAGTGGAGCATCAGGGGGAAGACGTGGCCTGGTGGTCTTTGACCTCATCACCAAACTCTAGCTCTATCTCTACTCAAGTCTTGCCTACTAACATCGTCATATCGCCATTACCTTTGCAGAATTATTACATCGTAGAGCATCAAGGGAGGTAGTCTCAGACCGTGTGGTCTCTGACTCTACCGGCGGGCCTTAGCTCTATCTCTATAAACGTATTGAGGGATGCTGGGGTGAGGCCTTGGATATACTGTTTGGCATTAGGATTGGTTAGTTGCGAGCCTAGTTTGCAAGCCCTCGCTAATAGGGGCTTATGTATTGGTATGGGTAGGGCATCAGGGGAAGTGTTGGTGGTGTTTGATCCAAACACTTTAGCTCTATCTCTATTCCATGGTGGGTGCATGTGAGACGGAAATGGTGTTTGATTCATTGGACGGATTCATAGACTCGTATATAGAGGTGCAGGGGCCACCAAACCTTTCTATAGCACATTGCAAACTTAAAAATCAGACCAAAGATATGAATTGAATGCATGCATATGTTTGTTGCATTATTTTGTTTGCTCACTGAGCCGTGATGTATGCTCACTCTTTCGACGTCGGATATTTTTAGTTGATGATGCAAGTCCTACTGTTGAAGAATATATGAATGTGCCGATGTATGGACACGTTGCTGCGATGGATGTAAAAGCTGAAGAAGATACGCATGATTCATCATGCAAGTGCAACCAATGTGTTTTTGCTTAAGTATAGTTATAATTTGAACATCAGATATGTGATTGATTATTTATTTTTATGTCTTTTGGTTTGGAGATAATTGGATTAAATACTTATTTATCACTGTTAGATTCTTAGTTCATTATCTGTAAGACTTTTGCTTATTTATTTATTACATCTGATTATTAATGTGGAATGTGTGTGTGGTTTGATATGGTGGGTACGACCTGTACAAGATTCTGGTTGAACCATTGGTTTATTGGCGGTTCATCACACCATTCCAGTTAGACCAAAATTGGGGTGTGACACTACCCCAGCATAACTCCCTACAAAATAGAGATAGAGCTAGAGTTTGATGGTCAGGCTATAGTCACACTACCGTCTGTCCTCCCCTTGATACCCTACTAGTAACAAGCATGCTAAGGTAGATGGCGATACCAAAAGTTATCAGTATAGAGAATGGTCCAACACTCCAATCTCTTTCCACTCCACACACCAACAAAAACGCAAACACATACTTATCATCACATCCTAGCAATAATAATATGCATGAACAAGTAATAGCATAATAAAAGGAAGACATGTTATATACACAACCATCATACAACAACAATAAGCAGAGTGGTTTACTGTATTAGTTATTTAGTTTGGGTCTTGTCCCTTACCTGATGCATGATAGCAAGTTCCCTCTGAGCTGTAGAGCCTAGCTTCGCTGCTCACAAATCCTAAATACCATGATGGTTTGATTAAAGTCTATTAGGTAAATTTTAAACTGATTGGAACCATGTCTGGACTGATGAAACAGTCTCACAGACACTGTTTAGTTGAACTTACATGGTGCCAGACTGTCAAACCGGACAGTTTCTGGAGCTCTCTGTTAGCTTGTCCGGTCTATTATTCGATCACATGTTCTAAAAACATATGTCCGACCAGACATCCCTCTAGACAACTCCCAGAGACTTCCCAAATATGTTCGGAGGCTTGTCCGATCGCACTTTATGTATCACCAGACATTCCAACCGAACAAAGTCTGAATGTCCTTCTATTTACCCTTCTTTACAGTCAATTCTGTGATTTGGTTTTAGGGTTTCTCCTAAACCATTCTATGATCAAAGGGTGCATTAAGGTCATTATAATTAGATCATTTTTCATCTTACATTCCTATAAACATTGGTTCACAATCCTTATGTATGAAATTAGGGTTTTCACACAGGATTAGGGTTTCGAATTAATGCCTGGCCATTCATGGTATTGATCCTCATGTTGCAAGTTTTGCCAGACCCAATGTTGAATGTTATCTCATGCATATTGCCTGCTGCATTGTCTTATTCTTACTGAGCTAAGTTGTGAGCTCACCCTGTGTATACTTTTTCTTTTTAGATGTTGATGTAAATTATATTGTGGAGGACTACATTGGTGCTCCAGCTTATGAAAGTTTTTCTGCGTAGGACGTGCAGGTAGAGTAGAACGAGCATGATTCGTCATGCGAGTGCCACTACTACGTATACCTCTGGATTTATTTATGTTTTGGTTATATGACTTGTAATGGATATGTTAGTTACGTTTTGGTAACATTGAGAATAATTGAATTAAAGTATTATTTATCGTTTAGAATTCAGTTCATTTAATAAAGTCTTCCGCCTTGTTTATATATTCTGATTTATGGTTTGTATGCGTGGTTTGTGTGTTGACAGGGTCTTATTGAGATCCTGGTGTGAACCATTGGTTTGGTAGCTATTTATTTACATTTCTAATTCAGTCAAAATTGGGGTGTGACACTTCTGATTCGACCAGAATTAGGATGTGACATCATGCAAGCATGGTCTTTTAGGTAAAATAGAGGCCAAGAAACACACTTTTTTTTTTGCTAAAAATTAATATTAAAAGAAAAATAAAGATAATACAAAATCCCTATTAGGATATAAAACCTCCACCTTTAGCATTGCCATAAGCAAAGGCCATCCAGGGAAATAACTAAGTAAACCTATATCGAGATCTGTGGGAAGCATCCCATACGACCTCCCACAAAATTCGGACACATTACCCAAGAATTACACTTTTGCATTGGTAGCTTTCTTTGCCATTGCATCAGCAACACAATTAACTTCTCGAAAACAATAAGTGATCTTGATTTGACAATGAGAAAGTGTAACCTGAATGGCTTTCTAGTCTTGTAAGAGGAACCAAGGAAGGTTACCCGATAATAGAGAAGCAACCATTGCAAATGAGTCAGATTCCAACCATAAATTTGAAAATCCAAGAGAAAAAGCAATCTCTAATCTTTTCAATGCACTTCGAAGTTTTGCTACATAACAAGTAGTTATTCCAACTTATTCAATGTAAGCATGTAAAACCAAACCTCTGTGAGATCGAATAACACCACCTGCACCTGACTCTCCTGGGTTACCCAGACTGCACCCATCAGAGTTGATTTTACACCAATCTTGTAGGGGAGACTGCCAATATAGCTCTATTGTTCTTCTCGTTTTTGCTTGATTAGTCAACAAGCTTAGCAACCAAACTATTCTCAAATTTTCCATCAATTTGATAACACTTGGCTCCCTGATAGATATATCCTTACATCCCCTTTTAATATTATTCCAAACCATCATCATGGAGGCATCAATTCCACAGTTTATAGTTTCATTCCTTGCATGCCAGACAACATCCAGAATAATAAATAAAGAACCATTCCAAAGATGTCGAAGAGGCATAACATTACTTTTTCTTTTCCACCAGGAAAATAACTCATCAGAGGACTGGAAATATGGTATCACCACACCAAAAAGGCATCCTACTTCTTGCCAAATTTTAATTGTGAAACTACAACCACAAAAAACATGATCAAAAGATTCCACATCCAGCTTACATAAGCCACACCTGGATGCAATAGTAATACCCTTCCTTTACACACAATCATCCATTGGAATTTTACGCCAGCACCACCTCCAAGCAAACATGGATACTCTTTGATGTAATCCCTTATACCAAATAGCAGAAGCCCAATGTAGGTTCACATATTTTTTTCGAATAGCCACCCAAGCTGACTTAACAGAAAACTAGCCTGATTGACCAACAATCCATAGCCGCCTACCATTCATACCTAGAGTTAATTTAATCTTTTCAGCATCAGAAAAATATTCAGTCAGAATGCTGGAGTGGACCGAAGGCAACATCCAAGTTCCATTAGAAATAAACCGAGACAAAAGCCATCTTCTATGTTTTAAATTTTTTTTGCCAATACCGAGCTTATCTATCAAAGAAGAATCTCCAAGCCAAATGTCATGGCATACATCAATATTTACACCATCAACAATCAACCATCTGGTATTTTTTGAAGTCCAGTCCCATACTTTTCTAATACTCCTCTAAATTGGAGAAGTACATTGTGGTGGTCTTTTTACTGAACCATCATCTATAAAATAATGATTATGCATAAATCGGGTATCACTAGATTTTGTAGTTTGTATTCTCCAAGCCATCTTACAAAACAACGCCTCGTTAATATCAGACAGTCTTATAATCCTCCTTTTTTGGGGTACACATCATCTCCCATTTAACCACCACTGCTTTCTTCTTCATTTGGTCTCCTATCCATATAAATATTTGCATCACTCTTTTTGCATCTTGGATAATACTTCTAGGCCATTTATACACCACAAAACAATGAATAAATGAACTGCAAAGCACAGACTTCACTAACTCAACCTTACCAGCATAGGATAAAAGACTCCCATTCCAAGTAGAGAATTTTGTTTTGTTTTGAACCTATCAATCATCAGTTGAAAATATGCTTTGCCAATCCTTCCTTTAAAGAGGCTAACACCCAAATATTTTGTTGGAAACCAACCTTCCAAAAAATTCATCACATCTAGCATTCTCTTCTTTCGAGCACGAGAAACCCAAGATGAAAAAAACATTTTACTTTTCGGAGGACTAATCACTTGTCCTCCATACTCAACATACATGTTCAGAAACCTTTTTAATTTTTTGCAAGATCTAGAACTCGCTTTGATAAAAATAAATATATCGTCAGCGAACATGAGATATGTAGGAGCCACATTACCTTTACCATTTAAGATAGGAAACATAGCACCATTATCTGTCAACTTTTGAAGCCCCCTGCACAAGACCTCCTCAGTTAGCACAAATAAAATGGGAGACAAAGGATCTCCTTGCCTTAAACCTTTGCCTGTCCCAAAGAGCCCCACAGGTTCACCATTCACCATGATAGACAATTTAGTAGACTAAAGAAGAGAATTAATTTTGCAAACAAAGGTCTCTGAGAATCAGAATTTTTGAAGAATATCAAAGAGGAAATTCCACTCCAAAGTATCGTAGACCTTATGCACATCCAACTTCATAGCAACACAGCCTTTTTTTATTCTCCTATGCATCAAAGCGACCAATTCAGATGCTAGACCAATATTATCATGAATCATTCTTCCTTTAATAAAAACTCCTTGAATTGGAAAAATAAATTTCTCAACAAAAGTACTTAGTCTGGTAGACAAAATTTTTGGGGACGATTTTATAAACAAAATATCCAACACATATAGGCCGAAACTCTGATAATTTAACTGCACCTTCTTTTTTTGGAATCAGAGTGATGTAATTATTATTTACTCCCCTTGGCATTCTGCCAAAAGTGAAAAAAGATCGAATAACTGCACAAACTTCCTTCCCAACTATATCATAACAGGTGCAAAAAAATTTACCTAAAAAGCCATCTAGACCCCAGGAACTATCCAAGTTCATACCAAAGACCGCAGCCATAATTTCCCCCTCTGACAGGATCTCGTCAAGAAACTTATTCTCCTCAATAGTGGCAACAGAAGGAATCTCATCCAGGCATTGAGAATGAACCAAGCTCCCTGAACTCTAATGGAATTTTTCATAATAATCTACAACATAATTTTTTATTGTATCTTGATTATTCAGTACACCCCCATCTTCATTTTGCAGAATACGAATAAGACTTTGATTTCTATGAGTTTTTGATTTGTCATGGAAAAATTTTGAATTCTGATCTCCACTTCTCAGCCATTTAACATGTATTTTCTCTTACCACAAAGATTCCTATAAGGCACACGCATCTTCATATTTTGTAATTGCCACATCCTCTCTTTTTTTCAATTCATCATTGCATCCAACCACCTAGATAGATTCTTGGATATCATCTAACACCATTTTAGATGAACTTACCTCTTTGTCAATGTGAGGAAAGACTGCTCTTGACCATATCCTCAAACTACCCTTGAGAGTCTTCAATTTTTGCATCGACACAAAATAAGGAGAGCCATTAAGAAGCCTATTCCAAGCCTCCCTAACCACATCCAAAAACTCCTCATGGTCCATCCAGAATTCTGAATACAGAATGGGACATTAAATGGCTTGGGAATAGAAGAGCAACCCACTAGAATGGGGGCATGATCAGACCCAATCCTAGAAAGCACTCTCTGAAAACACTGATTAAAAAGTAGCAAACCAGCAATCATTCCCCAAGCTTCTATCTAACACTGCTTGCACACGGCCCACAACTCTATTGTTGGTCCAAGTATATTTTAAACCCATGAAGGAAAACTCTCCAAGGGCACAGATCCCATAAAAGCCCCAAATTCCCCTATCGAGGACACATGTGTCCTCGAAACGGCCTTGAACCCCCAAATTAATCAGGTCAGACCATAGTTTCCTCCTTTCCATTTGTCTATTATAAGCATACACAAAAGAAATATTCTGTGCTAACCCATCAATAGTAATCTGTATAGTAATACTTTGATCAGCATTTTGTAACACTATAGGAGCCATTATGCCCTTTTTCCATATAATCCATAAAGATGGAATTTTTCCAACCCTATCATTACAAATCAAATCACATTCGTAGCCATTTCTAGATAGAAATAACTTAGGCAGTTTTAGCGGACTCACCATAGGTTCAGCAATACCCATAACATTTGGAGAATGCTCTTCAAAAGTCTTTTTCATAATTGTCTCGATTTGGGGTTCAAGACACCCCTGATATTCCAAAATAACACTTTTATAATTCATGCCGAGATTGCCGCGCATCAAAGACACTTGGCACCTCTGCCTTTTTATTCTCGCGACCTGATTGTCTTCCTGGAGGACATTTCCCCATGCTAGTAAACTGCGCTTCATTATTTTTAACGGCCTCATCAACTGCCACTACATCTGAAAAATTCACTTCAATTCTACCATGATTGCCAACCACAGTAGTGACGCCTGGAGAACATGTTACAGTTTGGACAAGTTTTTCTCTCAAATGTGTTTCTTTCTCAATAGGCCTCTCAGGAATTAGCAGCAATACAACATTATGAGACTCAATATTGCCCTCGACTAATACACTCTGTGCAACCTCATTGGCCATTTGGTTTTCACCTCTGTCCACCACCTCAACAGTACCTTCAGCAGGTGGTATGAGATCCTCGTCATTTTCTGACTCCACATCATCAATAACAACTGCCCATCTTCCCACAAGCTTATTTGAAACAGCAGGTCCATTGGAATCAACACCTTCATCCCCAGAACCTTCACCCATCATATACAGAACGTCTCTGATTCTCCCACCCCCCCTCTCTCTTTTCCTGATGAGAGGTGTTGACACCCTGTCCAATCAGTGCAGTTAGTATTGTCATTGTTGGCAACCCAAGCAGAGAAAGTGATTTGGAGGAGAGAGAGTATCTGTAGGACTCTCCGTCAGTCAAGCAGCCAAAGAGAATGAAGCTTAATTGATGAAAAAGTCCATCTGAAGTGGAGAGAAAGAAGGGAGAGAAAGAAGAGAGAGAAAGAAGAGAGAGAAAATGGAAGAGAGAGAAAAAGGAGAGAGAATGGGTGGGGACCAGGTGGGTCCCACCTTGGGTGGCCAGGCCAGCATGGCAGCCAGCCCAGGACAGCAGGCGGAAGCCCGCGGCACCAGGCCAGCAGGCCTTGCCAGCATGCCGGGGCCATGCCACAAGCAAGCCAGCAGCAGCAGACACAGCGGGGCCACGCACGCCAGGCCACGCACAGCAGGGCCACGCAGCAGCAGCCCCGCGCGCAAGGCCATGCCGCGCGCAGCAAGCCAGCGCTGCGCGCAGCAAGCCAGCGCAAGGCATGCCGCGCGCAAGGCTTGCTCGGCAGCACCGCGCAGCAGAGCCCGCACGCTCGCAGCAAGCCAGCGCTGGGCAGAGGCATGCACGCAGCCTGTTCGACGAAATGCCGCAATGAAGGAAAATGTCCGAACCTTACTGGAAAAAAATCGACTTACAGGGCATTACCACACATTCACAGGGGTATTTTGGTCATTTTGAAGAGAGAATATTCCGTATGGGTGGCTTGGATCAAGCCACGACAGCAAGATTCCAAATGGAGGGCCGTCAAAAATGCGGGATCTCGTATAGCGCCGATTCGCGCAAAGATTCCATCGCGAGCCTTCCGAGTGGCTGGAAGCAAGATTAAATGGTGAGTTGGCGTCGCACGGGAGTGGATCCCTGATTCGGTGGAGCGCATGCATGATGCACATGCGCATAAGATGCGCATCTGAAGGCTAAGGAGGCTTCCGATTGCACCTGACGCGATGAAGCCAATCGGACGGATCTGAGAAGATCCCGCCACTCTCTGACCCATCCAACGGTCAGATTACGAAGATTCTCTTTCCGCCAATCAGAAGACGACAACGACGTACGTTGCGTCAGATGCGGCGCCGCTATGGTGCGTCGCGACGCACCGAATCAAGGCCGGAGATTCCATTTGGAATAATCTCACTGGCCGAACTTCTTTTGGCCATATCTTGGCCGTCCGAGCTCCGATTGAGGCGATTCAAAAACTCACGGCTTTCTCTCTCCGAGTAGAATCTGCTGAAACAAAAAAATCAAGGTTTTGAAGGAAAGAGCTGCGGGTTTTGGGGGAAATGGTGTTTTGGAGCTTTTTTTGAAGAACAAACCTCTCTTCATCTTCTTCCTTCTGATACACATGGGTATTTGAGCAGTTTGGAGTGAAGTGTGAGTATGAGTGATAGTTTGATGCGACTGATGGTGTGCGAGATGCGTTAGAAGAAGGCCGAAGGTCCATTCCATTGACGAAGCGTATCTATCACTACTTGAGAGCTTGGAACATCCATTTGATGAGAACTAATCCTTCTGTGATCACGCCGGGAAGGTAATCACGCACACAAATCCTACTTATTGTATCAGAGATATATGGGAAGGGTTTGTAATGATTTATGATATCCATTTTGTATAACCTGTCAAGTGGGTGCTTGACTGGAGTTGGGGTAGGTGCCTCGAGCACAGTTGTAGCTATGAATGCGGTTGATGTTGTAGCATCAGGGTTGTAGGTGCAACCGTAGCATTTCTGTTGTGTATCGGGTATATACGAAACCCTGGTTAGGGTATTGCCCCGTGGAGTAGCCATCACAATGTGTGATTGGTGAACCACGTTATATTGTGTGTCCCATGCGTGTGATTGTGATTGTGGAATAGAAGTCCGTGTGCTGCAGGTCTGGGTGTACACACTTGGTAGACCAAGCCCCTGGTATGGATACCTGTGGGTGGGTGGTTGGTGTGTGCACGAAATGTGTTTGATAGATTGTCCCGAGAAGGTCTCAAGAAATCAGCTCAAGGCAAGATAGCACGTTTGATCAACAGCTCTTAGTAGCAATGTTCATAGCATCAGGACAAATCGTTTAGTGAAAAAGTTTTTAGTGGCCACTGATTCACCCCCCCCGTGTCAACCTGGGACTAACAAGTGGTATCGGAGCCTGAGTTCCCAAGGGAAGAAGACCGACGCCTTCGGTACGGATAAGATTGAGACCGAGATATGGCTACACATGAAGAACATCATGGGCACAAAGCAGAATTCCAATGTTTGATGGCTCCAACTACAGGATATGGAAAGTCGGGATGGAGGCTTACCCGATTGCACAAGGATATGGGGTATGGTTGGCGTGAAAAATGGGTACAGGCACACAACCGAAGATATCGCTGATGCCGTTGAGATGAAGAAGAGAGAAAATGAAGCTAAGGCTGTCACAAAGACTTTTAGCCGCGCTTTCAAGTAATGAACTTACTAGAGTGATCAGTTGCCCAACATCTAAAATCAAGGAGGCTAAATTGCAGATACTGAGATCTCAATTTGAAAGTCTGAGAATGAGTGAAGGTGAGACAATTGAGTTTTACCTGAACAGAGTAAACAAGATCACCAATGCAATCAGAGCATTGGGTGAAGAATTGAAAGAGATTCATGTGGTTAAGAAGGTGTTGAGGACACTTCCAAAATTATATAATGCCAAGGTATCAGCCCTTGAAGAAATTGCCACCCTGGATACATTAACCATAGATGAACTGCATGGTATCTTGACCACCTATGAGATGAGAATGCTTGAGCCAGTGCGCTTGAGAAGGAAGCTGCTTTTGAAGCTTTTTAAAAAATTAAAAATGAAGGAGCCAAGTGGAAAGCTCAAAAGCTGATGCAGAGGAGGACACAGATGATTCGGGATGATGAGCTCATAGCTTATCCGGCTAACAAACTCAAAAGGAGATCTGAGAAGTTCAAAAACAAGTCTTCAATGAGATGTTTCAACTGTGGAGGCTTAGGACACTTTGCCTCTAAGTGCCAGAAAAAGGGTAGAGTGTATGACTCTGATGAAGAAGAGTCCAAAGGAAGCCAAGAAAAGAAAGGAAAGAAGAAATTCATTCCAAGAAAGAGAAGTTATCTGTCAAAGCATGATGACCTCTCTGATGTGTCTAAAGATGAAGATGATGATGATATTCTCTTTATGGCAAGATCGAAGAGACTCCTACAGGGAGTGATACAACAAAAAGGAAAGGTGATAGTATCAAGAAAAGAATTGAAGATGATGACAATCCGGACCTTGAAGCAGAAGTTGCTTTGCGCACTTACCGAGCTCGAGTCAGAAAGAAAGAAGAATAAAAACTTGAATGAGCAACTCAACCAAGCAAAGGAGATCAATGCGAAATTATGGAAACTCCGGAAAAGCAAAAATAATTGCTGATGAGCTTGACAATGATCTTACACAAAAGACTTCGAGTGTAAGAAGCTTAAGGAAGTGATTGTAAGACTTATGGCAGATCCGGCCAAGTCTACAAAAACAAAAACTTATGCCGAAGCTACTACGAAAGTCCCTCATGTAACCATTCTAAAGTCAAAAGATAAGAATGTTAGGTTACAGGAAGATGAAGAAAGCAAGCAGTTCAAGATGAAGACAAGGAGGAAGACAACATCCTTGATGAGATTCCCGAAGTTACCGGGAGATCCTCTCATATTAAATCCGGACTTGGATATACCGAAGCAGCTATCCGAAGCATATGAAAGAAAAGGGATCCGAAGTAATCCCATTATGTTTGTGAAAGAAAAGGAAGGAGCCACCAGCTATGAGAGCTACTAATGGCAAGAATGATGAAGAGAGCTTCAAGACGTCGGGCAAGGCCGTGAGAAAACAAAGTCGGTCCAGAGGAATGGTCGGGTTTCAGAGAAACAGCAGGTACGTGGAGTCGATTCAGAGGATACCGTTATGGCTGTAATGCCTATGGACATCGAGTGGCGTAATGTAGAAGACAACAAAGACCTCCAGTGTTCATTGACGTAAACAGATTTGCTCCTCTTGTCGATGAGAGAATAATATGCTATAGATGTGAGAGACTTGGGCATATAGCCGTAAACCGCAAGACAATCCTTCCACTCAAAGGCAAGCTAAGAGGAAGAAAAGAGAAGATCCTCCAAGAAAACCTATTCGAGAGAGAAGAAGAAAATGAAATGGTGAGAAATACAAGAAAGCCAATTACGTTGAAAGACAAGGCTACATGGGTAGAAAAACCACGGAAGAAAGGGAACAATTCCTTGTTGGTGCAAGCAAAGACTTAAAGCAAACAAAGGAAAACAATCTCTATGGATTCTTGATAGTGGATGCTCAACACATATGACTGGCAACAAAGAAAAATTCATAAGTCTTGATGCTCGCAGAGGGAGGAACCGTGGAAGTTTGGAAACAATGAAGGCGCCGAGTTGAAGGAAGAGGTTCGGTGAACTTTAACAATGGGAAGATAAAGTCCCACAATATTTTGTACGTTAATGGGTTGAAACATAATCTACTCGTGTGAGTCGATATGTGATCAAGGACATGAGATCACTTTCAACAATGAAGGTTTTGTTGTTCACAAGGTTGGAACAGAAAGGCAGTGGGTCGCCTGGTGAAAGAACAGTTGGAAATCTGTATGTGTTGACAGATGCCATCAACAAGTGCATGATAACTCAAGAAGATGAAAATTGGTTGTGGCATAAAAGAATGGGACACATTCATTTCAAAAAAACTAACTAAAATTAGCAAGGAGCAAGCAGTGAGAGATCTTCCCATCATAAAGACTCCAAGAGTCATATATGTGGTTCATGTCGGAAGGGCAAGGGCAAGAGCTACTTATAAATCAAAGGAGTACCATTCAAGTAAACCACTTGACTTGATACACACGATTTGTGTGGACCAATGAGAACACAGGCCATAGGAGGTGAGAGATACTTCATCCTATTTATAGATGAGTATTCCGTAATGACCTGGGTGATGTTTTTTGAAGGACAAAACCGAAGCTCTTGACAAGTTCAAAGCTTTCAAGAAGAGAGTTGAAAATGAGACAGGAAACACAATCAAGTGTTTAAGGTCTGATCAAGGCAAATAATTTACATGGAGTGAATTCTCAAACTTCGCGGTGAAAGTGGGATAAGAATTCGACACTAGCCGAACACCTCAAAGAAATGGAGTGGTTGAAAGGAAGAACGATAACGATTGCAAGAAATTAATAGAACTATGATGGCAGAGAATAACACAAACAAAGCATTTCGGAGAGAAGGTATCTATCCTTGCAAGTGCATATCACTACGATGTCTTCTAAGGCCTCATGAGAACAAAACACCTTATGAATTGTGGTTTGGGAGGAAAGCTACAAGTGAAGTATCTCGTGGTTTTTGGTTCTAAGTGCTACATCAAGCGAAAAGGAAGAAAATCTTAGCAAATTTGATGACAGAGCCGATAAAGGCATATTCCTTGGGTACTCCTTCAAAAGTAAGGCATACGGGTGCTACAACAAGAGACTAGGAAAAATTGTTGAGAGCTCGAGATGTGAAGATTGATGAGAATGTAGGGAATCAAAAGGGGACTCGAACCAAAAGGGTCCATTCTTGAAGAACTTGATGAAGATGGCACTCTATCAGTTGACAAAGGGGGAACAAGATGAAGAAGAATCTGAAGTGCAAGAGATTCATCTGAAGTGCGAGATGGCGCAACCAAAAGATAACAAATGGTTGAGAATTCACCCTAATCATCAAGTGATAGGAGATCCGGATGCGGGCATTGGAAACCGGAAGAATGAAAGCTACCACTTATTCATTATTGTCCGAGATAGAGCCTAAAACGTGCATGAAGCTAGCAATGATGAATCTTGGTTGAAAGCTATGAATGATGAGCTTGACCAAATTGAAAGGAACAACACTTGGGAGCTAGTTCCTAGACCAGCGAGACAAGAATGTGATTGGCACAAAGTGGGTTTTCGGGAACAAATTAAATGAAGAAGGCCAAAGTTGTAAGAAACAAGGCCGGACTTGTATGCAAAGGATATGCTCAAGTAGAAGGAATTGATTTTGATGAGACTTTTGCACTGTGGCAAGGCTGGAGTCTATCGAATGTTCTTAGCATTAGTCCCGTAATGAGGATTCAAGGTTTATCAAATGGATGTGAAATCTGCATTCTTGAATGGAAATTTAGAAGAGGAAGTGTACACCGAAGCAACCTCGAAGGGTTCCAACTTCAGAATGATGAAGATATGGTATGCAAGTTGAAGAAGGCTCTATATGGGTTGAAGCAAGCTCCAAGAGCGTGGTATGAAAGGCTTGATACATATCTGCATAAGTTGGGTCTACGAAGAGGAGTTGTGGACAGCAACCTATATGTCATGACAAGACAAAGCAATCAACCCGGTAGTTGTGGTCTATGTGGATGATATCATTTTGGGGGCACCGTGGAGAAGCTTTGCAAGCAGTTTGTCGAGAGGATGAGAACAGAGTTTGAGATGTCTATGCTTGGAGAGATGTCCTACTTTCTTCGGGGCTGCAAATTCATCAAAGAGAAAATGGCATCTTCATCTCTCAAAATGAAGTATACCAAGGAGATGTTGAAGAAATTTGTGATGGAGGATCTGTAAACTGGTGGGGACACCAATGACAAAGGAATATCAAGTTGAGTTCGAAGATGATTCTCCAACGATTGATCGACACCGTATAGGTCAATGATTGGCGGGTTTACTATATTTGAACTTCAAGACCCGATATCGCAAGCGGTATGCCTAGTGGTCAGATTTCAAGCATGTCCAAAAGAAACTCATCCGATGGCAGTGAAGAGAATACTCGGATATCTAAAAGGCACAAATGGACTATGGTTTGTGGTATCCAAATATTGGAAGTTTCACTTTGACGGCATTTTCGGATGCGCGAGGGCTGGTAGCATTGATGATGAAAGAGCACTAGTGGTGGTGCATTCTTTTTGGGAGAGAGCTTAGTAGCATGGCACAAAGACAAACAGAGTCCGTCTCCTTATCTACAGCAGAGGCAGAGTACATTACAGCGCAGCCTACATGCACTCGGGTAACTGGATGGAAAGGCGGATGTCGATTTCGGTGTTATCCCGTGGAAGAACCGGTGGTCATCAAATGTGATAACATGAGTGCCATCAACATATCCAAGAATCCCGTGCAACACTCAAGGACCAAGCATATTGACATCAGATATCATTATTTGAAGGAGAAAGTGCTTGAAGGGGAAGTGAGATTGGACTTTGTTCCTACAGCAGATCAAGTGGCAGACATCTTCACCAAGGCTCTTCCAAAAGACTCTTTTGAGAAACCCGGAGCTCGGCTAGGAGTAGTGACTTTGAGCACATTGTAGATGGCGATATGTAGGGGAGTTGCCGACTACATAGCATCACCTTTCATCCGTAGGATTGAAAGATGCGGTGGGCACTCCTACAGTGAGACTATGTAGGGGGAGTTGATATGAAGGGGGAGCTCATTCAGCCTTTGGTACTTGTTGTCAAAGGGGGAGAAGATAGCATGGATGGGGGAGTTTTTTGATTGAGTTTTGTTGCCAACAATTCCAAAGGGGGGAGATTGTTGACACCCCGTCCAATCGGTGCAGTTAGTATTGTCATTGTTGGCAACCCAAGCAGAAAGTGATTTGGAGAAGAGAGAGTATTCGAAGGACTCTCCGTCGGTCAAGCGACCAAAGAGAATGAAGCTTAATTGATGAAAAAGTCCATCTGAAGTGGAGAGAAAGAAGGGAGAGAAAGAAGAGAGAGAAAGAAGAGAGAGAAAATGGAAGAGAGAGAAAAAGGAGAGAGAATGGGTGGGGACCAGGTGGGTCCCACCTTGGGTGGCCAGGCCAGCATGGCGCAGCCCCCAGAGGGCAAAGGCGAAGCCCGCGGCACCCAGGCCAGCCGGCCTTGCCAGGATGCCGGGGCCATGCCACAAGCAAGCCAGCAGCAGGCACGCCACGGCAGGGCCACGCCACAGCCAGGGCCACGCAGCAGCAGCCCCGTCGCGCAAGGCCATGCCGCGCCGCAGCAAGCGCCGCCGGGCGCCAAGGCATGCCGCGCCAAGCAGCCAGCCGCCGCGCAAGGCATGCCTCGCGCGGCAAGCCAGCGCCGCGCGCAAGGCATGCCGCGCAAGGCTTGCTCGGCAGCACCCGCGCAGCGAGCCCGCACGCCGCATCAAGCCGGCGCTGCGCGCATGCGCCGGGCGTAGGCATGCACGCAGCCCGTTCGACGAAATGCCGCAATGAAGGAAAATGTCCGAACCTTACCGGAAAAAAATCGACTTACGGGGGCATTACCACACATTCATAGGGGTATTTTGGTCATTTTGAAGAGAGAATATTCCGTATGGGTGGCTTGGATCAAGCCACGACAAAGAAGATTCCAAATGGAGGGTCGCCAAAAAATGCGGGATCTCGGTATAGCGTCGATTCGCGCAAAGATTCCATCGCGAGCCAAAAACTCACGGCTTTCTCTCTCTGAGTAGAATCTGCTGAAACAAAAAAATCAAGGTTTTGAAGGAAAGAGCTGTGGGTTTTGGGGGAAATGGTGTTTTGGAGCTTTCTTTGAAGAACAAACCTCTCTTCATCTTCTTCCTTCTGATACACATGGGTATTTGAGCAGTTTGGAGTGAAGTGTGAGTATGAGTGACAGTTTGATGCGACTGATGCTGTGCGAGATGCATTAGAAGAAGGCCGAAGGTCCATTCCATTGACGAAGCGTATCTATCACTACTGGAGAGCTTGGAACATCCATTTGATGAGAACTAATCCTTCGTGATCACGCGGGAAGGTAATCACGCACACAAATCCTACTTATTGTATCAGAGATATATGGGAAGGGTTTGTAATGATTTATGATATCCATTTTGTATAACTTGTCAAGTGGGTGCTTGACTGGAGTTGGGGTAGGTGCCTCGAGCACAGTTGTAGCTATGAATGCGGTTGATGTTGTAGCATCAGGGTTGTAGGTGCAACCGTAGCATTTCTGTTGTGTATCGGGTATATACGAAACCCTGGTTAGGGTATTGCCCCGTGGAGTAGCCATCACAATGTGTGATTGGTGAACCACGTTATATTGTATGTCACATGCGTGTGATTGTGATTGTGGAATAGACGTCCGTGTGCTGCAGGTCTGGGTGTACATACTTGGTAGACCAAGCCCCTGGTATGGATACCTGTGGGTGGGTGGTTGGTGTGTGCACGAAATATGTTTGATAGATTGTCTGCGAGAAGGTCTCAAGAAATCAGCTCAAGGCAGCATAGCACAGTTTGATCAACAGCTCTTAGCAGCAATGTTCATAGCATCAGGACAAATCGTTTAGTGAAAAAGTTTTTAGTGGCCACTGATTCACCCCCCCCCCCCCCTCTCAGTGTCAACCTGGGACTAACAAGAGGGATAGCCATTAGGTCGATGTCCTATAGTACTACACCTAAAACAACGAACCAAAGCTTCCTCATACTCGACCTTCTGCTTGAACAGAAAATATTGCCCTTTAAATTGATGTTCAACCATTATTTCATCAGGGCACTTCCCACCAATCTCCATTTCCACTAGTATTCTTGCAAACCTTCCTACCATTTTATTTTTTGTATTCTTGTCAATGCTAACAGGTTTTCCCAATCCCTTCCCCAATGAAAAAAGCAAATCTTCAACCCAGTAATGAATCGGAAGGCCAGGAAAATGAAACCATTGGTGGTACCTGGACACCTACTCTTTATTGACATCAAAGTTCGGATACCAGAGTTGTAACCTCATAATCTGACCATTCACCCAAGTCACACCCCTCTGCCACACTGATGTCATGGCTTCTTTAGATGGAAACCTGAAAATAAAAAAACCCCTTCCCTATGGCAGTCATCTCAAATTTAGACGCAGGACCCCACTGCTCAGCTATGACTATCCTTCAACAAGAGACCCTTAGTATAAACTCTTCCAATTAATGCTAACTGATACTTTGCTAGCTGCCCGTCCACCACCTCTTGGGGTAACACTACCCGTGTCATTCCTCCAGAAACCACCGGATCAAGGAGTAAATTCAGATTGGGTATTCCCCCAGCCACCTGCGCAAAAGTTTGAACACCAGCCCCTACATTGGGAATAGAATGACCTGTAGGCCCCCTTGATTCTGAGATACCATTACCCTCGACACTATATGATCAGAATATGCTCTTCCCTTATCCTTCTCCCTAAAAGTCCACCATCTCTTTTTCCTTCTTTGGAATCATGAGATGGCCATCCCAAAAAATCTTTCCAAATATTCAGTTACCATACAAGATCTCATTACCGGAACACCATCGTTCACCATTGTTCTGCAAACAGATCCAGACTCCATGGTTCTACTGGCACCACCTTGCAGATCTACAAACTCCTTTTCGGGTCTATGCAACATTAAATCAACGTACAAGAGCGTCTGATCCTTTCCTACTCCCATCGTAGTCGGCTCCATAACAAATCATCCTACAGGCTCAACATTCTAGGAACCCACCTCCGCACTTACTACTGTTGAAGCCCTAATATTAGAGTTATTAGTCGATGGCCTGCTACCCGAAGCCATCATATTGCCACTGCCTTCCAACTGAGTATGTAATCTTCCTTCAGCTTGTGCAACCATAAACGGCAAACCCACAAAGGATCTTTGTTGCAGGCGAACCGATGCATTATCTTTCAACCCTGCAGTCGATGACTTCCCTGCAACAAAATGATAAAGACCACTCCTTCCACCTTCTGTTAGTGCCCCTAGTTGCAAACTTCCACCTCCAGAACCTCTACCGTATCCCTTTACACCTCCAGGAAACAAACCATCATTAGCCAATGGCAAATCACCGCCGGTAGAAGCCATACAGAGAACCAATCAAAACAAAAATCACTTTCTCTCTCTAAAAACCAAAATCACCAGACCTTCTCTCTCTAACCCATCCTCAATATCCTCCTCAGCCAAGAAAGACTCACTTACCTCAATGTATGTTGATCATAGATTCACAACCCTACTAAAACATTGAGTTGGGTTCCTCTTTCACAAAATTTCTGCATCTATCAACTTCCAAGCTTCCACGAATCTGGTGCTCTTCCTTAATAGCATCTAAGTTCCAAATCTCCCCTGAGTTCTTTTTTCTTTTTTTCCTTGATTCAATCCCAGATTCCTCAGCAAGAATAGAAATTTCAAGGGCTTCTTCTTCTTCCAAGAAATATTTTCAGCAACAAAGATTTTCTTCCTCTCTCATAGGAATTTAGAAATTCTCCTTCTTAGTTGCATGTTGTAATTTATATTTTTTTCTTTGACTTTCATCTTGATTTATGAAATATCCATTATGCCCTCATATGAACTCCTTATCGTGCTTGCATGAGCTTTCAAGTCAATAACTCTTGATACCCTTCAAAAAATGAAATGACCATTCTACCCTATTAAAGTTCCATTGCATGAACATACATGGAGTGTACTATTTTCTTTTTTCTGGTATCCTTTTAATTTAGGTACCAAGAATGCCCTTCACTTAAACATCCATCTACAAAAAATACCCAAGCAATAAGGATTAATGCAAGTACCCTTAACCAATAGTAGGTCGCCACATAATTCCTTATAATGCCTCACCATTCCACTCACCTCTATTCTCTTATACAAAGTGTCAGTCCCAGGTTGACACTGAGAGAGGGGGGGGGGGGTGAATCAGTGACCACTAAATATTCTTTTTCACTATTCTGGTTATGGCCTGATGCTACGCAAGGGTTGCCAAGAGCTGTTGATCAATTATGCAATGCTGCCTTGAGCTGATTTCTTGAGACACTCTCACAGACAATCTGTCAAACACATTTCGTGCACACACCAATCACACACCCACAGGTATCCATACCAGAGGCTTGGCCTACCAAGTGTGTACACCCAAACCTGCAGCACACAAACTTCTAATGCACAATCACAAGCACATGTATGAGACACACAATATAACGTGTTTCACCAATCACACACTGTGATGGCTACTCCACAGGACAATACCCTAACCAGGGTTTCGTATATACCCAATACACAACAGAAATGCTACGGTTGCACCTACAACCCCGATGCTACAACATCAGCCGCATTCACAGCTACAACTGTGTCCTAGGCACCAACCCAACTACAGTCAAGCACCCACTTGACAGGTTATACAATGTGTATTTCAAATATTCATACAAACCCTTCCCATATATCTCTGATACAGTAAATAGGATTTGTGTGTGTGTGTGCGAGTTTACCTTCCGGTCTTGCTCACTACTGATGCAAGTTTCACTGTCCAAGCATCTCGGCCTCGTCTTGGGCTCCACAGCTTGTTCTTCACCAGAACAACTCCATAGGACGCTCACAGCTGGTCCACTCACTCTTTTCAAGCTTCAACGAAGCTTTCATGGCCTCACACTGCCAGTAGGAGTCTCTCTCTCAATTGGAGAAGCTTCAATGGAGGGTTCTCACAAAAATCACCATTAAAGGCTTTCTTCTCGAGCTCAAACCGCTGCCTATCTTCTCTACTTCGAAAATCCTTCAGTTTGATATATTATGGGTCTCGATCCGACATCGGATGGCCGAGATATCATCAAAATAAGTTCGCGTGGATGAGATTATTCCAAATGGAATCTTTCTCCCTGATTCCGTGCGCCGCGACGCACACAATCGATGCCGCGTCTGACGTAAAGATACATCGTTGTCGATCTCTGATTGGTTGAGACGGTATCTTCGTTTTCAAGCCGCTGGATCAGAAGTAATTGGCGGGAGCTTCTCTGGACCCTCCGATCGGCCTCATCACGTCAGGCGCGATCGGAGTCCACGACATCCATCAAATGCGCATCTTATGCGCATGCGCAATCTATGCACGCTTCACCTAATCGCGGATCCGCTTCCGTGATTCGCAACTCAGTTTTAAGCTGCTTCCAGCCAATGAGAAACTGCACGATGGAATCCTGGCGCAAATCTGACGCTACACCGAATCCCGCCTTTTTTGTGAGCCTTTGATTTGGCATCTTGATGCCGTGGCTTCATGCGTGCCACCCATACAGAATATGCTCTCTTGCAAAAGGACCAAAATACCCCTGACAACTTAACTAATGGCCTCTGTAACCATTAGTATCAGCTGTAGGGTTTTGGACTCCAGTAGGGTCCAAAAACCCTGCTCCATTGAGGTAAAAGGTTGAGCATCTTGCGTGCATGCCGAAGCCCCTTGCTGGGGCATGCGGCGCTGGCTTGCGGCACTGTTGCTGCTTGCGCTGCTTGCGGCATGGCCCCTTGCTGCATGCTGGCATGGCCTGAGTACATGGCCCCCTTGCCGTGCATGCTGGCATGGCCTGCTGGCCTGGTGCCGCGGGCATCTGCTATGCTGGCCTAGGCTGGCTACCATGCCGACCTGGCCACCCAAGGTGGGACCCACCTGGTCCCACCTATTCTCTCTCCTCTATTTTCTCTCTCTTCAACTGGGCTTCATTCTCTTTGACTGCTTGACTGACAGAGAGTCCTACAGGTACTCTCTTTCCTCCATATCACTTTCTCTGCTAAAGTTGCCAACAATGACAACACTTACTGCACTGCCTGGACAGGGTTTCAACACAAAGCCATGGATGCCATGTGGCTACCACCTAAGCAGTGAGACCCACCACTAATAGGCACATAAAAACTCCTTCTAAAATCATTCCATGCATATGGGTCTTGAACTCAAGACCTCTCTTTTAAGTAACCTAAGCTCAACCATCAGGATATAAGGCTCAACCATGCCAATAACACCAAAATCAATACACTTAGATTATTCTCTTGTCGATACTCCTCTATTTAACATAGTGAACACTTTGCTCCTATATACATAGGCCACTTATATTCTATCATCATTATAGCTACACTAACACATGCATTCATCATATCAAATATGATTCTTACACAATATAAATACATTGTAATTCATAAAAGCTTACCATGAAAATGTAGTGCGAATTTCCACGAATACCCCTCCTTATAAATTTTCTTTTGCACTATCTACTAAGAAGGAAAATTTCAAAGTTAGACTAATACCTTAGCTGGCTAGAGTGTTACACTTTCTACCGTCCCTAGTATGGTAGTTCTCTATCTTAGGGCATTGTGAATCATTACCAGACCCAGAATTTTACACCATTCGTATCGATTGCTTGTCTGTTTCTATTTCTCACTGAGTTCAAATTGGAGAATCCACCCCACACGTGTATTCACTTTTAGATGTTAATGCAGGTGTCACTATGGCAGACTACATGGATTGACCGGCAAACTCTAACCTTTCCAATCTTGACGTGAAGGTTGCTAAGTAGGATATACATAGGAGTACCTGCGAGTGTGACATATGCATCTTCGAGTAGACGTATACATATCTAATTACTTTTATTTATTTTTGACAAACCTTGGATTAAATTTATGTCTAGGTTTGAAATTGGAATTCTATATTGATTTTGGTAATTGATTCAAACTTATTTATGTTTCGGATGATGTGAAGTAAACCAATTATACTTTATACTTTTTATCATTTAGTTCTCGTCTTATTAAATTTAAGACTTCTACTATTGTATTTAATTCTTTGATTTTTATGGTTCTCTTGTGTTTGGATTATTGGGTTAAGTAATGATATACACTACTTTGCGAGATCTTGGCATTAGATCGGGTTACTTACAAGCGGTTCAGTCATACTTTTGAGATATCCGAAAATGAGGTGGGACAAAACTTATTTGAAAAGCCCACTCTTTGGTTCAATAAAGCTCCTCATAGTCATCGGCCTTCTAGTTTACTCCATAGCATTTGTAGTTGCCGCATCTTCAAAGCTAGGTAGCTAAAGAGTCTAGGGCGAGGAAGCTAACGACTTTCCAGGTTTGGATTTCACTTGTAACGATCCGCCAAAGTTGTAGGTTCCTCATTCGATTTGCAAATTGTGAGCCAAATAAAGAGCAAAATGAGAAAGACATAGCAAAGGTCCTTTCACTTTAGAATTTGGGTATTTTGGGAATTAAAAGTTAAACCTTGTCTTTGCGTCGTCATTTAATGGAAAATGACTAACGGACTGGGGTGTTTTGTAATTTGTTTTGATTTTAGTAAATGTCTTGTAATTGTTTGAAAAGTTTAGGATCTACTTGGTTATGGGGCAAATACAAGGAGGGGAGGTACTCGTAATTTTTCTAATAATAATGGATTTCATGTGGAATTCTTAGTCGAGTTCCTTTCTTTTTTTAACTTGAAGGACGGACTAGCTCCAATTTGGTGCTTCATAACTTGGCCAGTATTCTTATTTGCCTTACCAAAACTTGGAAAACCCCTCCATACTTCCTTCACCCTTTTACCACATGTCTTGTCCTTCATCCATGCCTCAAAAATTAAAAGCCAACTCCAGAGAAATTAACGGAGGCCCGAGTAAAACAAATAGAAATACCTATGAAATTCACAATAACCTTCGCAAGCAAAAAAAAACGATAGAGGATCAATACTTGCAAAGAACAAGAAGAATGACATATAATTAAAGATTCTTTTATCTGTCAAATTATCTTCAATTCATGGTATAACATTTCCATCTCGTATAATAAAAAGAAAATTGAATAATCCAGCAAAGAAATTCCGAAATTGCATTTCTCTATTCATTTGGCGAAGACCACGGTGTCCGAGTGGTCGTTAGTAAACGCTCAATACGTTTTTGGAGGAGAGAGAGTCTTAAAATGGCAATGGGTTAATGGGTCTCACAGATCCTGCTTTTTCTCTTTCTTATATATAAGCTCGCCAGACCCAAAACCCATTTTTTGGTCCCCACTTTAAGGGGCGAGAGATTGAGAGAGAGGGACGGAGAGAATTCTTCTCTTTCAGATTCTCAATCCTAGATTTGCAGGGAAGGGCTCCAACCACGGTTGGAGTTGCATCCAATAATAATAGTAATAAGATGAGGGTAATGGCAATGGTGGTAGTAATGGTGGCAATGGTGCTGGTTTGGGCCGGTGTTACAGAGGGGATTGGTGTGAATTGGGGGACAATGATGGCTCAACCTCTGTATCCTCCGAGTGTTGTTCAGATGCTCAAGGACAATGGCATTAAGAAGGTGAAGTTGTTCGATGCAGATTCTTGGGTTGTGAATTCCTTGGCAGGAAGTGGAATCGAAGTAATGGTTGCCGTCCCAAACAATGAGCTCTACCGTTTCAGCGATAATTATAAAAATGCCAAGGATTGGGTCAAGGATAATGTTACTTCACATTTGAAGGACAATGGAGGGGTTGATATCAGGTAACAGTTCTTCTCTTCTCTTCCATTGTCGATCCTGTCCTTTGGTTAGGTTGGTTGCCTTCACGGATCATTCATATCATTCATAGGCTGCTAGAAGTCTGGTCCATCTCCCCATCTGGTCGCAAACTCACGGATGGCTAGCAAGGGTGCGGCTGGTTACTAGGGGGAGAGGATCCCAACACGGTTGCAACTACTGACTTCAGACTACCAACCTTGAGTCTATTGATTTGTGGTGGGCAAACCTCATGGTTATAGACTCGGATTCAAATCCTCTCATGCTCCTGATCATCTTAGCGTGAGGAAATTCAATGGCTGTAATTCGCTATACGCGTATATCAATACATATCGGTATATATGCACAGTAAATTACATCCACTAGATTTCTTCATGCCAACATGAGGGGTATGAGAGAATTTATTTCCTATAGACTCTTCTGTGAAAAGGATCATAGGACAATTTTGATAATGAGACCATCCGGAATGGTCAAGAGTGTCATGACTCATGCCGTCAATTTAAGATTCAAGTTCAATCATTACTATCTCATGTATGA
The DNA here is from genome assembly GCA_028583415.1 of Protea cynaroides. Classification (NCBI taxonomy): domain Eukaryota; kingdom Viridiplantae; phylum Streptophyta; class Magnoliopsida; order Proteales; family Proteaceae; genus Protea; species Protea cynaroides. The sequence continues at coordinate 403,740 of CM053272.1, read as the reverse complement.
GCAAGTGTCCGATTACTTTTGGTGTGGTCATCACCGTCCATAGAGTATGGGACTCACCTTTTGTGTGTGGACCCAGTGTAGATAGATGATGACGGAACCCACTGGAGATAGATGGTGACAGGGCCACGAGAGAATATCCATATCCAAAGACTCCAACCGTGCACCCTTCTCCGCAACTGGATGGTCCATGAATTTTTTTTATATTTGTTTTCCACTTTTGTTAGTCCAGGAATTTTTTTAATAATTATTTTTCCACTTGATTAATTTTTTTAGACCTGAAACTTGATTTTGAACAAATGACGATTAAGCAAAAGAAGCGGGAAGTTCGTCTCACTCATTATTTGAGAGATTCAAATGTTGTAATTGACATATTGTCTATAAAGGTTGCTATGGTGTCCAATTCTCTTCAATGGGATTACTGTCCTAATTTTGTTGCTAGGAAGGTGGTGTGGGATACCTTCGAGATATGGTTTTGACTAAGTTTTTTCCCAAAGCCATTTCCTTATTGATGGCAATGCCCAATATAAGGATTGGACCAAAGGATTTTTTTTTTTTTTTTCTTTACAGTTTCTTTTATTTTCCGGTTTAATAAAAATTTATGACCATGCAACTTGCCATTGTATGCACCTTCTCCCTCGCCCCCCTTCTCAGGTGTAACTTTAAATAACTATTGTCAAAGTACCATGGAACAGATTCAATAGATAGAAAAAATAAATAAATAAATAAATAAATTTGATGGTGCATGCTAGTTATGTAGCAATGGGATGCTAAAGAAATTAATCACATAATTATTTGATGATGGTAGGTATGTAGCAGTGGGAAACGAGCCCTTCTTGAAGAGTTACAATGGAAGCTATATGAAAACCACATTCCCAGCCCTAAAGAACATTCAGAAGGCTCTTGATGAAGCCGGGGTCGGTGACAAGATCAAAGCCACCATCCCCTGCAATGCCGATGTTTACGAATCTTCTTCCAAGAAGCCCTCCGACGGCAACTTCCGTTCTGACATAAGACAACTCATGGTTGACATCGTCAAATTCCTCAACTCCAACAAATCACCTTTCCTCGTCAACATCTATCCTTTCCTCAGCCTATACCAAGACCCCAATTTCCCTGTCGAATATGCCTTCATTGATGGAGGCGCCACTCCTACTGACGATGGTAACTATCAATACACAAACGTGTTTGATGCCAACTATGATACACTGGTTTGGTCCTTAAAGAAGGCTGGTGTTCCTGACATAAAGATTGTGATTGGAGAAATTGGATGGCCCACCGACGGAGACAAGCATGCCAACATCCATTACGCAGAAAAGTTCTATGATGGGTTCTTCAAGAAGATGGCGAGCCGCAAGGGTACTCCACTCAGACAAAATGCTTATGATGATGTGTACCTGTTTGGGTTGCTTGATGAGAACATGAAGAGCGTGGCACCAGGAGGGTTCGAGAGGCACTGGGGGATATTTCAGTATGATGGGAAGCCGAAGTTCCCATTGGACTTCACTGGGAAAGGGAATGGTAAGATGCCAGTGGCGGCGAAAGGGATTGAATACCTAGACCAGCAATGGTGTGTTTACGATAAGTCCAAAGGGCACATGGGCGAGGTGTCTGACAGCGTTAACTACGCATGCACTTATGCGGATTGCACGCCGTTGACCTATGGATCATCTTGCAACAACTTGGATCTGTATGGCAATATATCGTACGCTTACAATATCTACTTCCAAATGCAAGCTCAGGATGTGCAGGCATGCGATTTCCAGGGCTCAGCAAAGCTCACTAGAGTGAATCCATCTCAGAAGGGTTGCGTATTTCCAATTCAAATTGCTAGCACGGGCCACCGCCTGAATCTATTACTGCCTATTTTGTTAGTTTCCTTATTCATGGCTATTATGTTTTAACCCTTAGGTTACCCTTGTTATTGTTAATTAATTAAGGCATTTTCTTATTGACACCCACCTCACTAGGTGTCGAATAATATGAGTCCTTACATTTTTGCACTGTTAGTATTACGACAAATTTTTTTTTTTTTTTATTTCTGTGATGATAATTCTTATCATTTCACATGTTTAATTAAAAATAGTACAAGACAATGACAATCCTTGGCGATGACATGATAATGGTTCCCTTTAAAAAAATTTGTGAAAAACCCTTTTTACATTAGACATAAAAAAAACTTTTAAGAATAAGTCAAAATACATTTAAAAGAATGTGTCATATTCCAAATGCAACCTATAAAGGTGTCAATTAGACACTCCCCATTTATTAAAGGGAGAGAGATCCATATGCCTGAAGCTTGGATCACTTGCATGAATTTGGATCACTTGCATGTACATATACTTTCCATTCATCCCATCACGGTCAATGTGATGTAAGACGCACTAGATATGAATAGTGATGGGATCCCAAGAAAGATACAAGTACATACAGGTAAACTATTCTCCATTCTCTCACCTCATAAGTACAAATTCTCACCTCATTACTCTACACCTCTATTTACTATCTCTCCAAGTCTCAGCAGTGTGTATGATTCCATATAGTGCCTGTGCAGCAATCCTCTTCTCTTAGTTAAATCCATAAAAAATATATTGGTAGGATATAAACGGTGAATTAGAAGCAAATGAGATTAATTACTTTTTGCATGTGAGAAAGAAAGGACCTCGACAACCCATAATGAGATCTTGCTTGAAACCAAAGTCTTGGAAGATAATATTGTGGCTTGTTCCAAACAATTATTACTGAATGGAAGATGGCTCATAATTGTGAGATGGTAGAGAACACCTGAATTTGGGTGGAATGAAGTCAAAGGGGGGTGGAGGTGGAAATTCAAAAGGTGACCAAGCAGCTAATTCACTGCAAGGTGACGATGAAAAAGTCAAAAGATGCATTCTATTTGTTTCGGTTGGAAATCGCCCGTTGATCCACGCTCTGAATGACCTGCAATCACAGAGATGAGACAAAGGAGGGGGCGCTTAAGCCCCGGGTACCCTCCGATGCCTAAGTTAGATTCCCAAGGTAAACAGTCAAGAGATAGCAGAAAGTTATTTCCAGTTTAGAGAGAGTGGGACGATGAGTGAGTTTGAGCGTGAGGGATGAACAATAATAGCTTGTAAGTGCGTAAGTGCATTAGGGTTTACCTTGAGGGATGACCTCTACTTATAGATTAGGAAGAGGCATGGAGGCACCAGGACTCAGGGAGATAGATCGCCAATAGGATTGTCATGTGTCGCTCTGTGGGACACTCAAGTGGTAGACTCTGAGTAGGAGTCGGAGACCTCAGCCAAGGAAGCTAGGTCGGTCAGCTCTGGGACTGACACGAGTCAACGTGTCAGTAATGGCCGATCGGAATAGTCGATGTCGTATCAGACTGAGAGAAGGACTCTCCGGAGGTAGCAGAATCTCAGTAGGACTCTGGCTCCCCCCACTGGGTAGGATCTTAACTCCGAGCGCTACCCGGGAGGCCGGGCACAAGGGAGGCCGAGCGCAAGGGAAGCCGAGGGCATGAGAAGCCAAGTGCGAGACACTCCGAGCGCTCAGGCTCTGAAGGCGCACTTGACACGTGTAAGATTTTAAGTAGAGGGATCATTTCCCTCCTAACAGATGCCCCTTGCGCTGTCGGATGCAGCGAATCCGGCAGTGCAATAAGTTTAAACTGTTGAGAAAACCCACGTCGTACGAGGCCGAATGCTAGACTGATGGATGCATTGAATGACAGGTTGTTCCCGAGAAGAGGCAGTTTCGCTCTGTCTGCACGATTGATTGAGGCGCGGGGCTCGAGGCATTAATCTCGGTTTATGCAAGAGTGCTCGACCGTCGATCTCTCAATTTGACACGGATCGATCCACGATCCGACGGACACCGAGTGGCGGTGCGCCTCGAGAACGAGTGCCATTAAATGCTACTCATCTTCGAATCGACCGAGTGCATCGGACGGCTGAGACCGAAGTTCACACGGATCGTCATACTAATCCGACAGTCCACAGGAGGCGGAGTGCCTCGAGAAGAAGCGCCATCATTGCGCACGTCAATCAGTCACGTCGCGTCCGGCGCGGCAGACGACAACCAATGGAACTGAAACGCGTGTTTGGAACCCGAAGAGACAGTTCTCAGTCACTTGCCCTATAAATACCTTCCCACTTCATTCATTCGACCAATTGCTTTAACTGCAATCGGAGTTCTATCAGAGCACTCGAAGTCCAGTCGATCTTTGTTTTCGAGCTTCCATTCGTGCACTCGGTCACCTTTTCTAAAACCAGTAAGTCTTCTAATCGTTTTCCCTTTCAGTTCATGCTCAGTAGTTTCTCTTCTAACAGCGTCACGTCTTCCGGTATGGTGAGAGTGACCAGAAGAATGACCCGGTCCCAAACTTCCTTTTCTGGTGAATCGTCTTCCTTTTCGGGAGGATGGTCCGATGAATCTAGGGCCTCCGGCTCGGAGGAATTCGAGAAGAGTTCCTCTGAGGCGGAAGAGCGCGGTCGTCCCGCGGGCCCTCCTCCCCAACAGGCTTCCCGCCAGAGGGGTGGCCGACCACCGGTAGCGTCATTCGCTACCGTTCCAGCCTAGAAAGTTCCGAGTAAAATCAAAATCAATGCGGCTTTGTCATCGATCTGCCGGGCATACCAGCTCGAGGAGTCCATGACAAACGTCCGCGCTCGGCTCCCTACCTCCGAAGAATGGGCCTGCACCGTGATTACGTCGGAGATCTGTGTGTACGAGCACACTCTGAAATCAGGGTTTAGGTTCCCCCTCCACCCTTTAGTTGTAGAAATTCTCCAGACATACCGCATCGCCCCCTCCCAACTTGCTCCGAATGGGTGGCGATGCATCTTTGCTTCCATAATGTTTGTCCGCCAACTGGGTGAGACTCCGACCGCGAACCTGTTTCGGTCGGTCTTCCAGTTGGCTAGTCTGAACGAAGCCCGAGCTATGACCGGGTGGTACTTCTTTAGCCAAAGGGGCGGGAAGAAGCTCCCGGCTATCTCCCAGAAACCTTCCTCCATTCACGGGTGGAAGGATAAGTTCTTCTTCATGGGCCCTCCCGCCGGCGATCCGCTTTTCCCTCTTTCGAACGTCTGGCTGGTGGTCGACGCCACAGGGTTCAACAAAGTTCCCTTTCTGTCGACGGAGGAGAGGAAGATCCAACGCAAGATGATGACCGGGGAGACGGTTCGCCTGTCCGACCTTGCGGATCCCACGCAATTGGCCGAGCACGGCCTACTGGGTGAGTGATAGTTTTAGGGCTTGACTTTGCTCTGCTGTTTTGTTTACGCTACTGACCATTTTCTCATTGCAGTGAACTTCAGGGACGATAAGATTGTCGCCCAGATAATGGCCAAGCGGAAGGCCGAGGTCGAGAAGGGAGCTCAGCCCACCAGCGGCCAGGCAGGACCAAAAGTTCAACCTGCCAGCAGTCAGGCAGGTTCTCACCCTCGGAGGGGGCCAGTGGCTACGGCGGAGGCCAAGGGTAAGAGGCCCATGCCCGAAGAGCCACCAAAGAAAAAGATAAAGTCGGCCGCTGAGCTCCCGGCTGATATATACAAGAGGAGGTCGACCCCTCGGCTCGGCGGTGCAGAGAAGAGAACGGCGGAGGGTGCGACGAAAGAAGTCCAGCCTGCCCAAGGGGGTGCGATGGAAGTCCAGCCCCTGCAGACGGTCGTCCCTTCGGCCACCGAGACCGAGGGCGCTGCAACGTCTTCGGCCAAGGGTGCTACCGGCAGCCCAAGGTCGTTGATCTGACAGGGGCCCCCGGGGCCACCAGGGAGGAAGCCGAGGGTACAGCTCGCCATCAGGGCAAGAGGCAGATGGTTGCGACAACGGCCTTCAGCCCCGCGCTCCAGCTGAGGCCTTCGGACTCGGTCTTCAAGAGCCAGAGGGCGGCCAGGATAATCGTCACGGAGGGGCGCCTACCGGAGGACATTAAGTTTACATCAAACCTGCCCAACGCGGATGTCTACTCCCGAGGATTCACTGTCTGCGCCCAAGTAATGGTCGGCGCTTGTTTGTCATTTTTGTTCAGTGTTTCCATATATACTGATCGGCTGTTTTGTTGTCTTTGGTGCAGGCTGCCAACCTTTTCGTTGAGCTCAGCGAATGAGGGTGCCGCGCGTTCTTTGACTTGGACGAGAAGGAGGTTCTCGAGATTTCCTTGCGTGAGGCTTTGAAGGCCACCGAGGAGAACCTGGAAAATAAATCCTCGGAGGTTGAAGGCCTCGTCAAGGAGAAAGCCACCCTTCAGGCGTCACTGACCAAGGCTGCGGCCGATCTTAATGGGGAGCGCAAGAAGGTGCTCGCCACCGAAGAGAAGCTCCGGTCTTTCGAGGACAGACGGAAGAAGGCTGAGGAGGACCTGCAGGCCGAGGTGTAGGCGAGGTTGAAGCTGGAGGAGCGTCTAAAGAAGTCTGAGGACGAGGCTCGGACTGCCAGGGAGGCACTCGTCAAGGCCGAGGAGGACCACCAAGCGGGGTTGACTCGAGCTGTCGACGAATACAAGTCATCGGCCCAGTTCGATGAAGACGTTGATGAGGCGGCCTGCGGCTACTTTGATAGGGGGTGATGTACCTGAGGGAGCAGCTGAGGGATAAGGGGGCCCTCAAGATAAACTGGTCGACAATTCCGATTGTCGCCCAAATTGACGGACTAGGGGCCTCAGCATCCGAGGAAACCCAGCCTGCCACTGAGGAGAAAACGACAGAGGCCACTATGGCCGTAGAGGCTGCCCCTGCGCCCGAGGACGACCTTCCCCCATACGAGGTGCCACAGACTCCACTGGTGGAGCTCCCCGAACTTGTGCTGCCTGCTGAGGATCTGGTAGACCCGACAGCTGCGGGCCCGACAGCTGAGACGGCCGATCTTGAGAAGACGCTTCCCTTGTAAACTTGTGTATATTTTTTTTTATACCTGTAATATTTCCCTTTTAGCGCTCTCATTAATGAAAATCCATTTGTCTATCTTTTTCTTTCATTGTGTCTTCTATTTGTATATCTTTTTCTTCCAAGTAGTTAAGGCCGAGGAGCTTATAATAGTTAGGAAACTTCACGACTCCGAATCCGGCTGCGTAGTATTGTGTTTCGACTGCCCTCCTACCCCGGAAGTGTCATCGGCTTGGTACGAAGGCTAGCCGAGGGCACTTGGTATGAATGATCCCCCTACTACCTTGGTCTGCTCATGGACCTTGGTAGGGAGTTATTGGTGTATCCTTCATGCGAGCATGGTCTGTTTGTGGACCATGGTCGTTAGGTATGAGTGATCTTCATGCTACCTTGGTCTGCTCGTGGACCTTGGTAGGAAGATGAGTGTGACCTTCATGCGACCATGGTCTGCTTGTGGACCAGGGTCGGAAGGTACGAGTATGGTCTTCATGCTACCTTGGTCTGCTCGTGGACCTTGGTAGGAAGATAAGTATGACCTTCATGTGATCGTGGTCTGCTTGTGGACCAGGGTCGAAAGGTACGAGTATGGGCTTAATGCTACCTTGGTCTGCTCGTGGAACTTGGTAGGGAGATGAGTGTGACCTTCATGCGACCGTGGTCTGCTTGTGGACCAGGGTCGGAAGGTACGAGTATGTCTTTATGCTACCTTGGTCTGCTCGTGGACCAAGGTAGGAAGATGTGTGACCTTCATGTGACCGTGGTCTGCTTGTGGACCATGGTCGGAAGGTACGAGTATGGTCTTCATGCTACCTTGGTCTGCTCGTGGACCAAGGTAGGAAGATATGTGTGACCTTCATGCGATCGTGGTCTGCTTGTGGACCATGGTCGGAAGGTACGAATGAGATATATCTATATTTGCAATCGGATGAGCCGACAGAGTGCACTGGGAAAGTTGTGATGACTGAATGATGTTGCCTTGTATTCAAAGAAAAATGAACGGATGCCCTCAGGGGTTCTGGAATTACAATTGAAATTAAAAAACTGAAATTTGTAAAAGACTTCGGACTACTGGTAATATTTTCGAAGGTTGGTGGCATGCCATGTCCTCGGAATTTCGTCACCGTCCATGGTGACCAACTTGTAAGAGCCTGGTCGTCCTGTCCTTAGTACGTCGTATGACCCTTCCCAGTTTTTGGCCATCTTCCCTTGATTGGTGGGGTCGGAGACTGCCGTCTTTCGGAGGACAAGATCTCCGACCTTAAATTGTTTAAGTCGAACTGTCTTGTCGTAATGACGGGCTGTAGTCTGCTGGTAGTCCGCCATTCGGAATGCTACCGATTCGCGCACGTCCTCGAGGTTGTCAAGGTTTGTCCGTAGGTCTTCGGAGTTGGTGTGCTCGTTGAAGTTCAGCATTCGGAAAGTGGGATGGAATACTTCAACGGAGACGACTGCTTCCATGCCGAAGGCAAGCATGAAGGGCGTCTCCCCAGTGGGTGTTTGACTGGTCGGCCTATACGACCAGACGATACTGGGTAACATGTCCACCCACTTCTCTTTCTATTCTTCCACCATCTTTTTCAGATCGAACAATATTGTTTTGTTGGTGGCCTCGGTCTAACCGCTTGTCTACGGATGTTCGACTGACCCGAACCTGTGGTCTATTCGGAATTCTTTGCAAAAGTTTGCGAAGGATGCGCTGGCGAAATGGGTGCCGTTATCTATCACAAGCACTCTCGACACGCCGAACATGTACATGACCGAGTGTCGGAAGAATTGCTCCACTTTGGAGGTGTCGATCTTGGCCACGGCTTCGACTTCGATCCATTTGGTGAAGTAATCAATGGCCACTATTACGTATTTCCGTTGATAAGTGGCTTGAGAGAAGGGCCCCATGATGTTCATACCCCATATGGCAAAGGGGAGGGGGCTTGTGATCGGCTGCAGTGGAGCGACCGGAGCATGCTGTACGGGTGCATAGAACTGACACTTGTCGCATCTGCGGACCATCTCGATGCAATCATCGTGCATTTTCGGCCAATGGTAGCCTTGGCGGAGGATCTTTTGGAAGAGCGATCGTCCGCCCTGGTGTCGTCTGCATATGCCCTCATGTACCTCTTTTATAACGCTCTCGGCCTCGTCTGATCGCAGGCACTTAAGCAGCGGTAGGGTGTAGGATCTCCTGTACAGTAGATCATTGTGTATGGTGTATTGCCGGGACTTGGCTTGGATGCGGCGAACATCTTTCCTGTCAGTCGGAAGGGCGCCCGTACGGAGGTATTGATATACGTCGTCGTACCAGCTGGATGCGACTCCGACTGGAGCGACGACTTCAACAAAGGTGCTGGCGTGGTCCAAGAATTCCACGTACACGGCAGAGTCCATCGCATGGATGTCATCTAGGGATAACCTTGATAGTTCATCCACTTCGGTGTTTTCTTCGCGACCGACATACTGCAGCTCGGTGCTTTGGAAGGTTGCGATGGACGAGTTGACCTTCTCAAGGTATTTCTGCATCTCGGGCTGCCTGGCCTCGTAGTCCCCTTGTACTTGGCGGATGACCAACTGAGAGTCACCTTGAATCACTAGCCGATGGACGGCTAGGATTTTGGCCAATCTGAGTCCGACTAGTAAAGCCTCGTACTCGGCCTCATTGTTGGTCGCCCTGAATCCAAACCTGATGGCAGATCGTATTTTAAATCCTTCCGGATTTTTCAAAATTACTCCTGCCCCGGCTTTGTCTTCCAAGGAGGAACCGTCAAAGTTCAGGATCCAGGCGGCCTCGGCTTGCTCCGAAGGCGGTACCACCTGAGGTTCTGCAAAATCCTGGTCAGGTAAGGTACTTTCGACGATAAAGTCCGCCAAGGCTTGTGCTTTGATGGCCGTTCTGGGGACGTATTTGATGTCGAACTCACCGAGCTCTACCGCCCAATTGATGAGTCGTCCGGATACATCGGGCTTCGACAACACCTTCTTCAGTGGTGTGTTTGTGAGCACCAATATCGGATAGGCCTGGAAGTATGACTGGAGCTTCCGCGCGGATGTGACCAGGGCAAGCGCTAGTTTCTCAATCGGCTTGTACCTGGTCTCAGCGTCTAGCAGTACTTTGCTGACGTAATAGATCAGCCGCTGGACCTTGTCTTCTTCCTTTAAAAGGATGGCGCTGACTGCGCGGTCGGATACCCCGAGGTACAACTGCAACTCATCCCCCGGGTTCGGCTTCACCAGCAGGGGAGGCGAGGATAAATATGCCTTCAAGTCTTCAAAAGCTTTCTGGCATTCTTCAGTCCACTTGAACTTCCCGGCTCTCTTCAGAGTTTTGAAGAAAGGGAGGCAGCGCTCGGCTGATTTGGACATGAAGCGGCCGAGTGCGGCTATTCGGCCATTCAGCTCCTGTACCTGTTTGCCTTTGGTCGGTGCGGCCATGTCTAGGATTGCCTTGATCTTCGAGGGATTTTCCTCGATGCCCCTCTGTGAGGCCATGAATCCCAAGAATTTTCCTTATCCGATTCCAAAGGTGCACTTTGTAGGGTTAAGCTTTATACTGTGCCTTCGGAGGACCTGGAATGCTTCACCGAGGTCGGCCAGGTGCCGACCAGAATGTCGAGTCTTGACGAGGAAATCGTCGACATACACCTCCATGTTCCGGCCAATCTGTCGTCTGAAGACTTTGTTGACCAACCTCTGATAGGTGGCTCCTGCATTTTTGAGGCCAAAAGGCATGACCGTATAGTAGAAGAGCCCTTGATTTGTGACAAAGGATGTGCACTCTTCGTCGGCATTCCGCATCTTTATTTGGTTGTAGCCGGAATACGCGTCAAGGAAACTTAGCAGTTCATGTCCGACCGTGGCATCAATCAGCTGGTCAATGCGCGGCAGCGGATAGCTGTCCTTTGGACAGGCTTTGTTGAGATCGGTGAAGTCTATGCAAATCCGTCACTTGCCGTTAGACTTTGGCAGCATGACCACGTTGGCCAACTAGTCCGGGTAGTCGACCTCCCATATGAAGTTTGCCGTCAGCAGCTTCTGCACCTCCTCGTCTATGGCAGACTGCCGGGCGGGTGCAAAGCTTCTCTTCTTTTGTCGCATCGGCCGATGCTGCGGGTCGACTGCTAGGTGGTGTTCAATTACTTCCCTAGGTATCCCTGGCATCTCAGAGGCCGACCATGCCAAGACATCGAGATTCTGCCTTAGAAATTCTATCAGCTCTTCCTTTTGTCCCTCGGGCAGCAAGGAGCCGACCTGGAATGTCTTCTCTGGCTGATCGTCCGCAATCGGGAACTACAGAAGTTCCTCCGCGGGTTCTCCTCTGTTGGGAGAGGGGTCCTTGGGAACATCCACCATGTTCACCTGTGCGGACTTCAAAGCTCGTTGACTGTTCTTCAGCTCGGTGGCATACCACCTCCGTGAAGTGTCTTGATCTGTTCGGCACTCTCCGACTCCGTCCTCGGTCGGGAATTTCATCACCAGGTAATAGGTGGACATACATGTCTTCAATTTGTTCAGCGAAAGCCAGCCGAGGATGATATTATGAGCCGATTGCCGATCAACCACCATGAATTCGACCACTACTTGTCGCTGTCTAGGCTTCTGGCCGAGGATGACAGGCAATTGGATGTCCCCTTTCACCATGACTGGGTCCCCGGAGAAGCTGATAAGATAGAAAGTGACGGGACGGAGCTGGTCATCTATCAGCTGCATCTTCTGGTAGGCATGATAAAATATGATGTCCACCGAGCTCCCGGTGTCTACTAGGCACTTTGCAACATCGCAGTGCCCGATCCCGGCCGTGAAGACAATGGCATCGTAATGGGGGATAGCGACGTTGACAAGATCTTCGTCACTGAAGGTGATGACCTCTCCAGTTCAGGCTCGCTTCGACGGCCACTCAGTCTTCGCTACCAGACGGGAGTAGGCCTTTGTCGACCTGTTGGAGGTGTTCCCGGCGGCGGGTCCTCCTATGATTGTGAGTACTGACTTGCCCTCGTCTTGAGGTCCATTGGTGATGGCATAGACCCCATTGTCACTAGGGATGCACAACCCCATTGCTGTGTGCGGTCGGTCCTCCGGGGGTGGACCGTCAACAAAACTGCATTCGGCCTTTCCTCTCTTTGAAGCCGGGTGGGACTTCTTTCTCCTCTTTCGTCGGCCTTCCGGCTCCGAACAAGCCGAGATGGACTCGGATTGGGTATGCTTTCGGCCTCCAAGTCTTTCTTTTACCGACACTCTTTCTTTCTATGCTCCAGATGAGCTTTCCACTATCCCAAATTGGATGGTGCCGACCCACTGCCTGGGGGGAGCCGGCCCACCATCAGGGTCTCTGTCGTCCCTCCGAGCGGCGTTTTGATTATCGCCTGCGTCCGCTCGGCAATTGTTGGGTTGCGGATTCCTCGAAGGTGGAGGTGGTAACCCACGGTCCCTCCGAGCAGGCGCTGGATCCCTGTCTACATTCCTGACAAAATTGCCATAGTATCCTCGCCTAATGAGGTCCTCAATTTCCCCTTTGAGGTACTTGCATTCTTTCGTTTAATGATCATAGTCGCGATGGAAGTGACAGAAACGGGAGTGGTCCTTATTCCTCCCGTTGCCGAGTGCTTTCGGAGGCGTTCGGAGGTTCCGATCGTTCTTGATTACTTCGAGGATCTCCGTCATCGAAGAGTTCAGTGGAGTGTAATACTCAAATGTCTTGTAGGGGTGCCGGTAGGTCTGATCTCTATCGGACTTCTGCTTCTTTGAATCTCCCGGGCTTGGTGCCGGGTCGGCCGCCTCAGACCTTTTCTTGTCTGTCGGCTTCGGTGCGGCCTGTAGATTGTTCACGGTGTTGTTTTTCTGGGCCCGAGTCATCTCGTCCGTGGAGGCGTACTTCTCGCACCTGGCGAGCAAGTCGTCCAGGCTCTTTGGTGGCTTTTTCGCAAGGGACCAACAAAGCTGACGATCGGTGACGCCGGCCTACAGGCTAGACATGCACTGCGGGCTCGATGTCCTTGATTTCAAGCACCTCGTTATTGAAGCGCTTGATGAATTCCCTTAGGGACTCGTCCTTCTGCTGCTTCACTGTTGACAGATGGTACGATATTTTCTTGTGCACTCGGCTTGCTTGGAAGTGCGTCAAGAACTTGTTCGATAGCTGTTCGAACGAGGTAATGCTCTTGGTCGGGAGATTATTGAACCACGTGCGGGCAGCTTCCCTGAGCGTTGAAGGAAACATCCTGCAAATGAAGCCGTCGCTCAGGGGGTAGAATAGTGTTGTGGAGACGAAGGCGTCTAGGTGCTGCTCGGGGTCGGTACTCCCATGGTAGGAGTCCAAGACCGGCATCTTGAAGTTGTCAGGGGGTGGCGCCCTCATGATCTCGTCTGAGAGCGTTGTAATTGCAGTATAGGCCGTTCTCGGTGGGGCTACCTTGTTTTGCTCCACCTGTTGAAGCCGAGTAGTTATCTCGAGTAGACGTCGCTCGACCTCGGACTGGGGAGTATCCGGAGGCTGAGGACCAGAACCTGGTGTCTCTTCGTTAACTCTTTCCCTCCGGAGGCCATCGAGGAAGGACCCCGGGCCTCCCGCCGGAGGTGGTGCCATCGGTGCCTGGTGTTGATGTGGCAGTTGATTCCGACCGACGGGCCGGGCCATGCTTCGTCCAGGAGCCTGATCACCCGTCGGGAGAATATTTGGCAAAGCGTTCACTAGATCTGCCCTCGCCCTTGGCGGATGGGCCGCTTGCGGGACTTCTGGTGGCGGATTCAGTACCGCATTAGGATTCTCTCCTCCTCCTACTGAGTTACTTGCTCGAGCTCCTCTCAAGACTTTCGCAAGCTACTCGATTTGCTGCTTCAGCTCATCAAACTGTTGACGAGTGACGTATTGGGGAGGAGGTTGCGGTGGAGTTATCGACGACGTATTGCTCGGGGCTGGCGCCGGCGCCGGCAGTGGTGTTGGTTCTGGTATTGGTGCGGGTTCTGGCACTGGGGGTGCAGGCTCACGGTCCGCCCCCGTCGTGCTTTTGGTACTACCCATATGCACCGATGTCTCAGAAGGGGCACGCGACGCCCGTGCTCGAGTTCTTCTATGAGCCGTTGAAATAGGAATACGTACGTGCTAAACTCAGTCAAAAGAGGCCCCACAGTGGGCGCCAAACTGTTACGGTTGGAAATCGCCCGTTGACCCACCCTCTGAATGACCTGTAATCACAGAGATGAGACAAAGGAGGGGGCGCCTAAGCCCCGGGTACCCTCCGATGCCTAAGTTAGATTCCCAAGGTAAACAGTTAAGAGATAACAGAAAGCTATTTCCAGTTTAGAGAGAGTGGGACGATGAGTGAGTTTGAGCGTGAGGGATGAACAATAATAGCTTGTAAGTGCGTAAGTACATTAGGGTTTACCTTGAGGGATGACCTCTACTTATAGATTGGGAAGAGGCATGGAGGCACCAAGACTCAGGAAGATAGATCGCCAATAGGATTGCCATGTGTCGCTCTGTGGGACACTCAAGTGGTAGACTCCGAGTAGGAGTCGGAGACCTCAGCCAAGGAAGCTAGGTCGGTCAGCTCTGGGACTGACACGAGTCAACATGTGAGTAATGGCCGATCGGAATAGTCGGTGTCGTATCAGACTGAGAGAAGGACTCTCCGGAGGTAGCAGAATCTCAGTAGGACTCTGGCTCCCCCCACTGGGTAGGATCTTAACTCCGAGCACTACCCGGGAGGTCGGGCACAAGGGAGGCCGAGCACAAGGGAAGCCGAGGGCATGAGAAGCCGAGTGCGAGACACTCCGAGCGCTCAGGCTCCGAAGGCGCACTTGACACGTGTAAGATTTTAAGTGGAGGGATCATTTCCCTCCTAACACTATTGTTCGGCTATTTATGGAGCGAATTCAGGTGAGGATCGAAGTGAGCTTTGAGCTGATATTTGCAACCTCTCTCTTTATCACACAAGGGTCGTGGGTGTTAATGGGAGACGTCAACGTGATAAGGGCCCTTTACCAAAAAAAAAAAAAAACAATAAAAAAAACAAAAAACAAAAACATAATAAGGGCCCCGGGGAGAAAGTAGGGGGAGGCAATCTCTGCGAAGGAGCCGTGAAGATTTCAATGATTGCATGGATCGTAATTTCTTGGCTGATTTGAAATGGAAGGGAGTACTCCTCAAACGAACACAGGTCAATTTGAATCTTCAGATCATGCACACTAGAGTTGTGTTATTGTATTTATTTCAATGAGAGATTTACAATGATTACAATGGTAACGTAAGTGCTGTGTACACGAGTTACAATACATCTAGAGTTCTTATATATGTGAACTAATGCTATTATCACATGCATGGGTTCCTGACGTGTAGTGTTGTGCACATGCACGATGAGCCACGCTACTCTTTGAGATGGACTGGGCATCTTCATGCTTATCATCAGTGGGAGATAATGGTCTCTGCTTGGTATATCGATGGAGATGGAGTTCGATCAGGAGTTCTATCACACCCCTTAAGTGAGACGGAGCAGGATGCAGAGTGAGCTTGTCATGTAATCCCTTGAACCGAGAATGAGCCAGGGGCTTGGTTAGGATGTCTGCAGTCTAATCCGTAGTGCAAAGATAGCGGACATCAAGTAACTTCTTAGTCACCTATATGGTCACGGACAAAATGATAATCAATCTCGATGTGCTTCATTTGAACATGCATTACCAGATTAGCAGCAAGGTAAGTGGCACCAATGTTGTCACACCAGACAATAGGGATCTGAGAGGGTGCAAAACTGAGATCAGTCAAAACAATCCGAAGCCAAGTAACTTCAGAGGCTGTGTTTGCAAGACCCTTATATTCAGCCTCAGTACTAGAGCATGCTACCGTCGGTTGCTTCTTGGAGCTCTAGGATACAAGATTGGGGCCAAAGATTATGCAATAGCCACTGGTGGATTTACGATCATTGGGTCTGCCAGGCCAGTCAGAGTCTGTATAAGCCGATAAGTGAAGGCTCAGCATTGGTCAAAAAGTGAGGCCAAAATGAATAGTACCCTTGACATAGCATAAGATGTGTTTTACAGCTAACCAGTGCTCAAGATACGGAGCATGCATAAACTGACAGACCTTATTAGCTGCATAGGATAAGTCAAGGCGAGTAAGAGTGAGATATTGAAGAGCCCCAACCTTGCTACGATACAATGTCACATCATGAAAGAGAGCACCCTCATTTTTGCTCTTTTTAAAACCTCCAACAGCCATAGGAGTGCCGCATGGTTTGGCATCCTGCATGTGAGTGCGTTGTAGTAACTTCGAAGCATATTTTGACTGAGATAAGTGTAACCCACCAGATACATGTTCCACCTGAATACCAAGGAAATAGTTTAGAGACCCGAGATCCTTAAGTTCAAATTCACCACTGAGTTGATAAATGAGGGCACCAATAGCAGCTGCATTACTTCTTGTGATATTCAAATCATGAACGTACAAAAGAATAACAAGTAATTCCTTGGGTGACCGTTTAATGAGCAATGAAGAGTCAGGAGTGAATGCACGAAACCCAATGGAAACAAGATAAAAGCTGAATCAATGGAACCATGCTCTGGGTGCCTATTTGAGGCCATAGAGGGCTTTCTTGAGGGCACAGACATGGTTGGGATACCTGGCATCAACAAAACCTTGTGGTTGGTGTATGTAGACAGTCTTTGTAAGCTCTCCATGGAGAAAGGCATTGGTGACATCAAGCTGACGAAGGGGCCAGCGGTAAGTGATAGCCAAGGAGAGAACCAACCTGATAGTTTCCGGTTTAACAACAGGGCTAAATGTTTCATCATAGTCAAAACCATACTGCGTGTAACCAGTCAAGCTTTATACAGCTCGATAAACCCATCAGACTTGGTTCTAATACGGTACAGCCATTTACAGCTTCTGAGATTCATGCACCAAGTTGGTGGTGGGTGGACGTGCACACACCCTAGGAGCGTCCCTTGTGAGTGGCAATTGAATGCACCTAGGTGCAGTTTGGGTGGGCCATGAATGAGTGGGTGGGGATTGTTTTGTAAATGGAAAATCAATTTCATTGAAGGTCACATGCCGAGAAAGATAAAGGTGACCAGTAAAGAGATCTAAGCATTGATAGCCTCGATGATTTGAGGAATACCCCAAGAAGACACATCGAATGGTGCATGGGTCAAACTTTGTAATACCATAAGGACGAAGTGAAGGGTAATAAGCAGAGCAAAAAATGTAAGACCCGTACGCCACAAACCCGATCTAGCCTTATGTTCTCGTGTCATGACAGGTATTCCCATCATAATCGGCTCCAACAGACCAATCGTATGAAGAAACCACAAAGCCGGGTGAGCAAACCAGCCAAAAATAAAAAACTAGTAAATTTGGTTTGTGTGGTCGATACGACCACATGAAACCACACACTTGAGACCGCACACGTGTGGTCGATTTTTTTAGATTATGTGATCGACAGATTTTGCTACCACACGAGTCGACCGCACAAACCCAGATCAAACTGCGAGATTTGGAAACTTTCCAAATCAAAGGAGATCTCTTTCTTAATTGTTGGAAGGCTTTATATGGAAAGTTTCTCTCTATATTGAAGTCGTCCCTCTACCCTCTCTCACTCTTTTGGAGGAACCTCAAACCCTAAACATAAGAGAGGAAGAGAGAGGAAGGAAAGGAGAAGGAGGCTTGGAGAGAAAGGCTGGGAGAAGGGTTTTTGCAGAGAAGTTTCAGACTCTCTACAATAGGCTTAAGGAATGAAACTCATCTCTTATAGAACACATAGAAAAAGAGCTTCTATTGTAAATTGAGACATCAAACCCAATGTAAGGCCTCAATTATGGGGTTTCTTAAGCAAATCTCAAAAGGGATCATGGAGAATAGGTTAGGGTATATAATTATGTAAAATTGTGACTTAAAGGCCATAGGTTGACCATAGGATGAACCCTATTGATGAGCAGAGAAATCGACTTAGGAAGAACTCAGATTGAAAGAGAAAAACTTACCAGAAATCATGTGGTCTCATGATATGCGACCACAGGGTCGACCACAACTATTGGGGAAATTCCCAGAAATTGTGTGGTCACATGCTGCGGTCGATGTAGTGCGACCACAAGGGTCGACCACATAGTATGTGGTCGACATATACTGAGACCACAGGGGTCGACCACACTATTTTAGCAAGTATATTTTGAAACCAAACAAAGTTTTCGAATATTGTAACTTAGTACAATTGAACCCTAACTTAAATCCATAAATTTCTTAGGTTCCCAATAGATTCAAAGTAATTTCCAAAGCTTGGAAGAAGAATAAACATCAATCAAAGGTGAGGGAACAAGACCTAAACTAATTGGCTAATAACAAGCTCTCTTTTTCTTTTTATTTTCTGCTATGTAATATGATGTCATGCCTTGTGTTAAGAGGGAAAAATCCCTTCTATTTTTAATCTTACACGTGTCAAGTTGCGCCTTCGGAGCCTGAGCGTTCGAAGTGTCTCGCACTCGGCATCATATATTCGGCCTATCATGCATACGGCCTCTCTTGCGCTCGGCCTCTCTGGTAGCGCTCGGAGTTACAGTCCCACTCGGCTACGGTTCTCAGCCGTTGACTAGTCCTAATGTGATTATGCCACCCCGAGGAGTCCTTCTCCCGATCTGATACGACACCGACTATCCCGGTTGACCATTACTCACACGTTGACACGTGTCAGTCCCAGAGCTGACCGACCTAGCTTCCTTGGCAAAGGTCTCCGACTCCTACTCGGAGTCTACCACCCAGGTGTCCCTCAGAATGACACGTGGCAATCCTATTGGCGATCTACCTCCCCGAGTCCTGGTGCCTCCATGCCTCTTCCCAATCTATAAGTAGAGGGCAACCCCTCAAGCTAATCTCTTATGCACGCACAAGTTACAAGCTATTATTGTTCATCCCTCTCTCACGCTCAAACTCTCTCATCATCCCACTCTTTAAACTGGAGATTGCATTCTGCTATCTCTTGACTGTTTACCTTGGGAATCTAACTTAGGCATCGGAGCGTACCCGGGGCTTAGGCGTCCAACTCCTTTGTCTCTTCTCTGTGATTGCAGGTCATTCTGAGCGTGGATCGATGGGTGATTTCCAACCGTAACAGTTTGGCACCCGCTTTCTCGGAACCAGCACCAGTACTACCGCCGGCTCCGGCGCCAATTCCGAGCCACAAGCTGACGGTAACACCACCACCACCTCCTCCCCAATATGTCACTCGTCAGCAGTTTGATGAGCTGAAGCAGCAAATCGAGCAGCTTGCGAGAGTCTTGAGAGGAGCTCGAGCAAGCAATTCGGCAGTAAGAGAAGAGAATCCTCTCTCGGTACCGAATCTGCCACCAGAAGCTCCACCAGCGGTCTATCCGCCAAGGGCGTGGGCGGATCCTGTAAACGCCTTGCCACATAATCTCCCAACAGGTCGAGCTCCTGGATGGAGCGTGGCCGGGTCCGCCGCTCGGCATCCCCCACCACCTCAACACCAGGCGCCAGTTGCGCTACCTCCGGTGAGAGGCCCGGGGTCCTTCCTTGATGCCCTCCGCCGGGAAAGAGTTAATGCAGAGACACCAAGGACTGGCGCTCAACCTCCGGACACGCCCCAGTCCGAGGTCAAGCGGCGTCTATTGGAGATAACCACTCGGCTTCAGGGGTGGAGCAAAACAGGGTAGCCCCACCGAGAACGGCCTATACTGCAATTACGGCGCTCTCGGACGAGATTATGAGGGCACCCCCTCCTGACAACTTCAAGATGTCGGCCTTGGATTCCTACAACGGGAGTACCGACCCCAAGCAGCATTTAGACGCATTCGTCTCTACAACGTTATTCTACCCTCTGAGCGACAGCCTCATCTGCCAGATGTTTCCTTCAACGCTCAGGAGGGGTGCTCGCACGTGGTTCAACAATCTCTCTGTGAAAAGCATTACATCGTTCGAGCAGTTATCGAACAAATTCTTGACGCACTTCCAAGCAAGCCGAGTGCACAAGAAGACGTCGTACCATTTATCAACTGTCAAACAGCAGAAGGACGAGTCCCTACGTGACTTCATCAAACGCTTCAATATATAGGTGCTTGAAATCAAGGACGTCGAGCCCGCGGTGCACATGTCCAGCCTGCAGGCCAGCGTAACCGACCGTCAGCTTTGTTGGTCCCTTGCCAAAAAGCCACCGAAGAACCTGGACGACCTGCTCGCCAGATGCGAGAAGTACGCCTCCGCAGACGAGACGACAAGGGCCCAGAAAAATAACACCGTGAACAATCTAACGGCCGAACTAAAGCCTGCAGACAAGAAAAGATCCGAGACGGCCGACCCAGCGCCGAGCTCGGGAGACCCAAAGAAGCAGAAGTCCGGTAAAGATCAGACCTACTGGCACCCCTACAAGACGTTCGAGTATTACACTCCGCTGAACACCTCGATGACGGAGATCCTCGAAGTAATCAAGAATGATCGGAACCTCCGACCACCGCCAAAAGCACCCGGCGACGGGAGGAATAAGGATCGCTCCCGTTTCTGTCGCTTCCATCGCGACTATGGCCATGAAACAGAAGAATGCAAGTACCTCAAAGGGGAAATTGAGGACCTCATCAGACGAGGATACTATGGTAACTTCGTTCGGCATGCAAACCGAGGACCGGCTACCGCTCAGAGGGACCGTGAACCTCCACCTCCGAGAAACCCACAGCCCAACGACTGTCGAGCGAACGCAGTCGATAATCAAAACACCGCTCGGAGGGACGACAGAGACCCTGATGGTGGGCCGGCTCCCCCTAGACAGTGGGTCAGCGCCATCCAATTTGGGACGATTGAAGGCTCATCTGGAGCACAAAAAGAAAGAGTGTCGGTAAAAAAAGACTTGGAGGCCGACAGCATACCCAGTCCGGGTCCATCCCGTCCTGGTCGAAAACAGAAGATCGGGGAAGAAGAAGAAGCAAGTCCCACCCGGCTTCAAAGAGAAGAAAGGCCGAGCGGAGGTTTGTCGGCAGTCCGCTACCAGAGGACCAACCGCGCACAGCAATGGGTTTGTGCATCCCTGGTGACAATGGGGTCTATACCATCACCAAAGGCCCCCAAGCCGAGGGCAAATCAGTCCTCACAATCATAGGAGGATCCGCCGCCGGGAACACCTCCAACAGGTCGGCAAAAGCCTACTCGCGTCTGGTAGCCAAGACAGAGTGGCCGTCGAAGAAAGCTCGAACTGGAGAAGTCATCACCTTCAGCGACGAAGATCTTGTCAACGTCGCGGTCCCCCATGAGGATGCCATTGTTTTCACGGCCGGGATCGGACACTATGATATTGCAATGTGCCCGGTAGACACCGGGAGCTCAGTGGACATTATATTTTACCATGCCTACCAGAGGATGCAGCTGACGGACGACCAGCTCCAACCCATCACTTTCGACCTCATCAGCTTCTCCGGGGACCCAATTACGGTTAAGGGGGGCATCCAATTGCCTGTCATCCTCGGCCAGAAGCCCAAACAGCGGCGGGTAATGGTCGAATTCATGGTGGTCGATCGGCCATCCGCGCACAACGTCATCATCGGCCGACCATCGCTGAACAAGCTGAAGGCGTACATGTCCACCTACTACCTGGTGATGAAATTCCCGACCGAGGATGGAGTCGGAGAGTGCCGAACAGATCAAGACACTTCACGGAGGTGGTACGCCACCGAGCTAAAGAACAGTCAGCGGGCCTTGAAGACCGCACAGGTGAACATGGTGGATGTTCCCAAGAATCTCTCTCCCAACAGAGGGGAAACCATGGAGGAACTTCTACAGATCCCGATTGTGGACGATCAGCCCGAGAAGATGTTCCAGGTCGGCTCCTTGCTGCCCGAGGAACAAAGGGAAGAGTTGATCGAATTTCTAAGGCAGAATCTAGATGTTTTCCCATGGTCGGCCTCTGAGATGCCGGGGATTCCTAGGGATGTCATCGAACACAACCTAGCCATCAACCCTCAGCATCGGCCTGTGCGACAAAAGAAGAGAAGCTTTGCACCTGCCCGGCAGTCTGTCATTGACGAGGAGGTACAGAAGCTACTAGCAGCCAACTTCATACGGGAGGTCGATTACCCAGACTGGTTGGCCAACGTTGTCATGGTGCCAAAGTCTAACGGCAAGTGGCGAATTTGCATAGACTTCACCGACCTCAACAAAGCCTGTCCAAAGGACAGCTATCCGCTGCCACGCATTGATCAGTTGATAGATGCTACAGCCAGACATGAGCTACTAAGTTTCCTTGACGCGTACTCCGGCTACAACCAAATAAAGATGCGAAAGGCTGACGAGGAATGTACTTCCTTAGTCACAAATCAGGGGCTCTTTTGCTATATGGTCATGCCTTTTGCCTCAAAAATGCAGGAGCCACCTATCAGAGGCTAGTCAACAAAGTCTTCAGGACGACGTTATTGCGTAAACATGGAAGTGTATGTCGATGATTTCCTTGTTAAGAGCCAGCAGGCCGACCACCACAAGGCCGATCTCAGTGAAGCATTCCAGGTCCTCCGAAGACACAGTATGAAGTTCAATCCTACAAAATGTGCCTTCGGAGTCAGATCAGGAAAATTTTTGGGATTTATGGTCTCGCAGAGGGGTATTGAGGCAAATCCCTCGAAGATCAGGGCCATCATGGACATGGCGGCGCCGACCAGAGGCAAACATGTACAGGAGTTGAATGGCCGAATAGCCGCACTCGGCCGCTTCATGTCTAAGTCTGCCGAACGTTGCCTCCCCTTCTTCAAAACTCTGAAGGAAGCCGGGAAGTTTGAGTGGACCGAAGAGTGCCAGAGGGCTTTCGAAGACCTCAAAGCATACTTATCATCGCCTCCCCTGCTGGTGAAACCAAACCCGGGGGATGAGTTGCAGCTATATGTCGAAGTATCCGACCGCACAGTCAGCGCTATTCTTTTGAAAGATGAAGACAAGGTCCAGCGATCGATTTACTACGTCAGCAAAGTATTGTTTGACGCCGAGACCAAGTACAAGTCGATTGAGAAACTAGCGCTTGCCCTGGTCACATCCACGCGGAAGCTCCGACCGTACTTCCAGGCATATCCCATATCAGTGCTGACAAACACACCACTGAAGAAGGTGTTGTCGAAGCCCGATGTATCTGGGTGACTCATCAATTGGGCGGTAGAGCTCGGTGAGTTTGAAATAAAGTACGTCCCCAGAACGGCCATCAAAGCACAAGCCTTGGCGGACTTTATCGTCGAAAGTACCTTACCAGACCAAGACTTTGCAGAACCTCAGGTGGTACCGACTCCGGAGCAAGCTGAGGCTGCGTGGATCCTGAACGTTGACGGTTCCTCCATGGAAGATAAAGCAGGGGCAGGAGTAATTTTGAAAAGTCCGAAAGGATTTAAAATATGGTTTGCTATCAGGTTCGGATTCAGATTAACCAACAACGAGGCCGAGTACGAAGCTTTACTAGCCGGACTCAGATTGGCCAAAAGCCTAGCCGTCCGTCGGCTGGTGAGACAAGGCGACTCTCAGTTGGTCATCCGCCAAGTACAAAGAGACTACGAGGCCAGACAGCCCGGGATGCAAAAGTACCTTGAGAAGGTGAATTCGGCCATCGCGACCTTCCAGAGCGTCGAGCTGCAATACGTCGGTCGCGAAGAGAACACCGAAGCGGATGAGCTATCAAGATTATCCCTGGAAGACATCCATGCGATGGACTCTGCCGTGTACGTGGAATTCTTGGACCACGCCAGCACCTCTGTTGAAGTCGTAGCCCCCGTCGGAGTCGTATCCAGCTGGTACGATGACATATACCAATACCTCTGGACGGGCGTCCTACCGACTGACAGGAAAGATGCCCGCCGCATCCAAGCCAAGTCCCGGCAATACACCATACACAAAGATGTACTATACAGGAGATCCTATACCGTACCGCTACTAAGGTGCCTGCGATCAGACGAGGCCGAGAGCGTTATGAAAGAGGTACATGAGGGTATCTGCGGCCGACACTAGGGTGGACGATCGCTTTTCCAAAAGATCCTCCGCCAAGGTTACCATTGGCCGAGAATGCACGACGACTGCATCGAGCTTGTCCGCAGGTGCGACAAGTGCCAGTTCTATGCACCCGTGCAACATGCTCCAGCCGCTCCACTGTAGCCGATCACAAGTCCCCTCCCATTTGCCATATGGGGTATGGATATCATGGGGCCCTTCCCCCAGGCCACTTATCAACGGAAATATGTCATCGTGGCCATTGATTACTTTACCAAATGGATCGAAGTCGAAGCCGTAGCCAAGATCGACACCTCCAAAGTGGAACAGTTCTTCAGACACTCGGTCGTGTACAGGTTCGGCATGCCGAGAGTCCTTGTGACTGACAACGGCACTCAGTTCACCAGCGCATCCTTCGCAAGTTTTTGCGAAGAATTCCGAATAGACCATAGATTTGGGTCAGTCGGACATCCGCAGACAAGCGGCCATACCGAGGCCACCAATAAAACAATATTGTGCGGCCTGAAAAAGATGGTAGAAGACCAGAAAGAAAAGTGGGTGGATATGTTACCAAGTATCGTCTGGTCGTATAGGACGACCAGTCGAACACCCACGAGAGAGACACCCTTCATGCTCGTCTTCGGCACGAAGGCAGTCGTCGTCGTTGAAGTCTTCCATCCAACGTTCCAGATGTTGAATTTCGACGAGCACACCAACTCTGAAGATCTACGGACGAACCTCGACAACCTCGAAGATTTAAGGGAATCAGCAGCATTCCGAATGGCAAGTTACCAGCAGACGACAGCTCGTCACTACGACAAGACAGTCCGACCAAAACAATTTAAGGTCGAAGATCTTGTCCTTCGAAAAACGGTAGTCTCCGATCCCACAAATCAAGGGAAGATGGCCAAGAACTGGGAAGGACCGTATCGCGTGCTCAAAACTGGACGACCAGGCTCGTACAAGCTGACCACCATGGACAGTAAGAAATTCCGAGGACGTGGCATGCCACTAATCTTCGGAAATATTATCAATAATCCATAATTTTTTATTCATTACAGAATTTGTCAATTTATTTTTTCAAGCAAGTCTTAGTTGTATACCGGACCCCTCTGAGGGCATCCGCTTAGTTTCTTTTCATACAGAACAGCACATACAGTTCCGTTACCTCACAAGTCTTTCATAGCCGTTCCTTTCGGCCAAGCCGATCACAAACAGACATTGGTAAAACATTAACCATACTCGTATCTTCCTACCACGGTCCACAAGTAGACCAAGGTAGCATGAAGACCATACTCGTACCTTCCGACTATGGCCCACAAGCAGACCATGGTCGCATGAAGGTCCCACCCTTATCTTCCTACCATGGTCCACAAGCAGACCAAGGTAGCATGAAGACCATACTCGTACCTTCCGACCATGGTCCACAAGCAGACCATGGTCGCATGAAGGTCACACATGTATCTTCCTACCACGGTCCATAAGCAGACCAAGGTAGCTTGAAGACCATACTCGTACCTTCCGACCATGGTCCAATAGCCGACCATGGTCGCATGAAGGTTACACCCATATCTTCCTACCACGGTCCACAAGCAGACCAAGGTAGCATGAAAACCATACTCATACCTTCCGACCATGGTCCACAAGCAGACCATGGTCGCATGAAGGTCACACCCGTATCTTCCTACCACGGTCCACAAGCAGACCAAGGTAGCTTGAAGACCATATTTATACCTTTCGACCATGGTTCAATAGCAGACCATGGTCGCATGAAGGTCACACCCGTATCTTCCTACCACGGTCCACAAGCAGACCAAGGTAGCTTGAAGACCATACTCATACCTTCCGACCATGATCCACAAGCAGACCATGGTCGCATGAAGGTCACACCCGTATCTTCCTACCACGGTCCACAAGCAGTTAAGGTAGCTTGAAGACCATACTCGTACCTTCCGACCATGGTCCAATAGTAGACCATGGTCGCATGAAGGTCACACCCGTATCTTCCTACCACGGTCCACAAGCAGACCAAAGTAGCTTGAAGACCATACTCGTACCTTCCGACCATGGTCCACAAGCAGACCATGGTCGCATGAAGGACACACCCGTATCATAGCGCGAACACGGCCCACAAGCAGGCCATGGTAGCATGCAGACCATACTCGTATCTGCCGGCCACGGCCCATACGCAGACTCCGACAACAAATAACATCTACCTAACTATGCGATCGGAAATCAGTAGCCCGGCTGGGGCAAACCAAACTCATATCTCAAACATTAAACTACTCGGATATATCTAAGTGCTCTCGGCTAGCCAAAGCGCCAAACCGAAAACACTTCCGGGGTAAGAGGTAGCCAGACAATGCCTTCGCCATTTTTCTAAGGAATGCCTGCGGCCGGATTCGACATCATTCGTTCTCGGACTCTACTGCAAGCTAATAGCCCCAACTACTTTAATTAGTTAAGTATTATCGGCCTACCGAGGACTGAGCAGACAACACTTCCAGATAAACCGCTGAACAGGTAACAAAATGCGACAAAGCTGATGAAAGAATGGATATTTTATTGATAAAGGCCCTACAAGGGCAGTTGTACAAATATACAAGTGAAAAACAAAACAAAAAATATATACAAGTGCCGCCTCTTCAAGGCCGGTTCTCCTTAGCGGCTGGGGGTGCTTGACCCTCAGATGGCGGGGTAAGGTCTGGAAGCTCCACGAGCGGCGTCTGCGGTACTTCGTAAGGAGGAAGGTCGTCCTCGAGCATACGGTCAGCCTCCATAGCTACCGCCGGCTCTGCAGGATCCTTCTCAGCAACGAGCGGGGACTCCAACCTATCAATTTGGGCGACAATTGGGATCATCGACCAGTTTATCTTGAGGCCCCCCTTATCCGTTAGTTGCTCCCTCAAATATTTGACCCCCTCTCGAAGTACCCGCAGGCGGCCTCCTCGACCTCCTCGTCATACTGAGCCGAAGATTTGTACTCGTCGACAGCCCGAGCCAAACCCTCCCGATGAGCCTCCTCGGCCTTGTTCAACGCCTCTTCGGCCTTCCGAAGCCTCTCCTCCAGCGCCAGCCTCACCTGCACCTCAGCCTGCAAATCCTCCTCGGCCTTTCGCCGCTAGTCCTTGGCCAACCGAAGTTTCTCTTCCAAAGAGTGTACTTTCTTGTGCTCCTCGTCGAGAGCAGCCTCGGCCTTGTCCAGGGACGTTCGGAGGTTGGTCTTCTCTGCAACGAGGCCCTTGACCTCCGAGGACTTGTTAACAAGGTTCTCCTCGGTGGTCTTCAAAGCTTCACGTAGGGAGATCTCCAGGACCTCCTTTTCGTCCAGATCGAGGAAGGCCCGAGCAGCCCGCTCGCTGACCTCAGCCAAAAGATTGCTTATCTGCACAAAAGGGACCAGTCAGGAAATAACATGAATAAAAGAAAAGAAGAAAAATGAAGACTTCGAATATTACCTGACTGCACGCCGTGAACGCTCATCTGTAGACGTCCTCGTTCGACAAGCCGGAGGTGAAGGCTATGTCCTCCGGGAGGCGTCCCTCGGTGATTATGATTTTAGCCACCCTTGTACTCTTGAATACCGAGTCTGTCGACTTCAGTCTGAGCGCAGGAGAGAAGGCTATCTTCAGAGCCCACTTTTCACCCTTCTGGTGTGCCGCGTGCTCGGCTTCCTCCTTGGAGGCCCCAGTGGCCCCGGTCAGATCAACTGCCTTCGGGCTTTCGATAGCCCTCTTTGCCACAGGCGTCACCGCGCCCTGATCGGCCTTGGCTTCCTTCGCAGCGATCACCTGAAGGGGCTGGGCCTCCTTCGCTGCCTCTTGGCGGGGCTGGACTTCCTTCGTTGCAGTCCCCACTGTTGTCTCCTCACGGACGAGCCTGGGGGCCGGCCTTGTCTTATATATGTCGGCCGGAAGCTCCGCGAACGACTTTATTTTCTTCTTCGGTGGCTCCTCGGGCATGGGCCCCTTGCCCTTTGCTTCGGCAGTGGCCCTCGGTTCCTTCCGTGGAGGCGCGCCCGCTTGCCCGCCAGCCGGCTGAACCCCCTTCGTGGCCTCGATCGTCCGCCTGGCCATGATCCGGGAAACGATCTTATCGTCTTTGAAGTTCACTGCAAGGAGAAAGTAGTTAGTGACAACATCAAGATAACAGTTGTACATAGTCTGAGTCCTAATGTTATTAAACTCACCGAGGAGACCGTGCTCGGCCAACTGAACGGGATCTGCAAGGTCGAAAAGGCGCACAGTCTTCCCGGCCATCATCTTGCGTTGAGCCCTTCTCTCCTCCGTCATCAGGAAGGGGATTTTGTTGAACCCCGCAGCGTCGACCACCAGCCAAACGTTCGACAGAGGAAAAGCCGAGCCGTCCATGGGAGGACCCATGAAGAAAAACTTGTTCTTCCACCCGTAGATGGAGGAAGGCTTTTGGGTGATAGCCGGAAGCTTCTTTCCGCCCCTCTGACTAAAAAAGTGCCACCCGATCATAGCCCGGGCCTCGGTCAGACTGGCCAACTAGAAGACTGACCGAAACAAGTTCAAGGTCGGAGTCTCACCCAGTCGGCGGATGAACAGGATGAAGGCGAATATGCATCGCCACCCATTTGGAGCAAGCTGGGAGGGGGCGATGCGGTAGTTTTGAAGGATTTCTACAACTAAGGGGTGAAGGGGAAACCGGAGCCCAGACTTCAGGGTGTGTTCATACACACAGATCTCTGACGTGTTCACGGTACAGGCCCGCTCATCGGAGGTTGGGAGCCGAACGCGAACATTCGTCATTGGCTCTACGAGCTGGTATGCTCGGCAAACCGATAACAACGTCACTTCGGTTTTGATCTTGCTCGGCACCTTCGATGCTGGGACGGTGCCAAAAGTGGGTACTGATGGTCGGCCGCCTCTCTGACGAGAAGCCCGTTGAGCTGGAGGGCCCGCGGGGCGACCACGCTCTTCGGCCTCAGAGGAACTCTTCTCAAGTTCCTCCTCGGAAACCACTTTGAAAGCCTCGGAGGCAGAGGACCATCCTTCCCTGGAGGAGGATGATCCCTCAAAAGAAGAAGAAGTTCGGGAAAGGACCATTTTTTCACTCACTCTCACCCTACCGGAAGAGGTAATACTGTTGGAAGAAAAGCAACTAAGCATGAAAGAACAAGAAAGGAAATGTGAGGAGACTTACTGGTTGGAAGAAATTAAACTCCGACTGTAGAAGCAAAGATCGAAAATGGGGAAGTTCGACTAGGCTCCAAGTGCTCTGATGAAACTCTGTTGCAACTGAAGCAAATGGTTGAATGAATGAAATAGAAGAGTATTTATAGGTCCTGTGACCGTGAACCGTCTCTTCGGGTTCCGGACACGTGCT
This sequence comes from Protea cynaroides, assembly GCA_028583415.1. Lineage (NCBI taxonomy): Eukaryota > Viridiplantae > Streptophyta > Magnoliopsida > Proteales > Proteaceae > Protea > Protea cynaroides. The sequence continues at coordinate 374,592 of CM053272.1, read as the reverse complement.
TCAGCACCATTGGTCGTCGTCTGCCGCACCGGACGCGACGTGACAGTCTGACGTCATGCGTAATGATGACGCTTCTCCTCGAGGCACGCAGCCTCCTGATAACCGTCGGATCAATATGTCGATCCGTATTGCTTCAGTCTCAGCCATTCGATGCATTCGACAGATTCGAAGACGAGCGGCAGTTAATGGAGCTCCTTCTCGAGGCACACCGCCTCCTGGTGGCCATCGGATCAAGGGTCGATCCGCGTCAAATCAAAAGATCGACGGTCGATCATGTTTATGGAACCCGAGTTTTACGCCTCGAGCCCCACGCCTCAATCAATCGTGCAGACGGTTGATGCAACCGCCTCCACTCAAGAGCACCCTGAGTCATTCAATGGTCTCATAGGTGCAGGTTTTCTCAACGGTCAACTTATTGCACTATCGAATTCGTTGCATCCGACAGTGCAAGGGGCATCTGTTAAGAGGGAAAAATCCCTTTTATTTTTAATCTTACACGTGTCAAGTTGCGCCTTCGAAGCCTGAGCGCTCGGAGTGTCTCGCACTCGGCATCATGTATTCGGCCCTATCATGTATACGGCCTCTCTTGCGCTCGGCCTCTCTGGTAGCGCTCGGAGTTACAGTCCCACTCGGCTACGGTTCTCAGCTGTTGACTAGTCCTAATGTGATTATGCCACCCCTGAGGAGTCCTTCTCCCGGTCTGATATGACACCGACTATCCCGGTCAACCATTACTCACACGTTGACACGTGTTAGTCCCAGAGCTGACCGACCTAGCTTCCTTGGCTAAGGTCTCCGACTCCTACTCGGAGTCTACCACCTAGGTGTCCCTCAGAACGACACGTGGCAATCCTATTGGCGATCTACCTCCCCGAGTCCTGGTGCCTCCATGCCTCTTCCCAATCTATAAGTAGAGGGCAACCCCTCAAGGTAATCTCTTACGCACGTACAAGTTACAAGCTATTATTGTTCATCCCTCTCTCACGCTCAAACTCTCTCATCGTCCCACTCTTTAAACTGGAGATTGTATTCTGCTATCTCTTGACTGTTTACCTTGGGAATCTAACTTAGGCATCGAAGCGTACCCGGGGCTTAGGCGCCCAACTCCTTTGTCTCTTCTCTGTGATTGCAGGTCATTCAGAGCGTGGATCGACGGGCGATTTCCAACCGTAACACCTTGTATGATTGTTTATGCATCTTACATATCATCCAATACTTGTTATATATCTGTTCATGCACATTTATTTATTTTTATTTATAACATGATGTTGATAAAAAAGAATAGGCGTGATTGTGTATGTGGTTGATGTGTTGGATGCGAGTGGAGTATCAGGGGGAGGACATGGCATTGTGGTTCAACCTAGTCACCAGACTCTAGCTCTATCTCTACTAAAGTCCTACCCATTGACATCGTCGTATCGCTATTACCTTAGCGAAACTATTACATCATAGAGCATCAGAGGAGGTGTTTCAGACCGTTTGGTATTTGACTCTGTAGGGGACCTTAGCTCTATCTCTATGGACATATTGAGAGATGTTGGGTTGAGGCCTTGGATACATTTGGATGGCATTAGGATTGGTTAGTTGTGAGCCGAATTTGCAAGCCATTGCTAGTAGGGGCATACGTGCTGGTATAGATAGGGAATCAGGGGAAGTGTTAACCGTGTGTGATCCGGATACTTTAGCTCTATCTCTATTTCATGGTGGGTGCATGTGGGATGGTAATGGTGTTTGATCCATTTGGAAGATTCACACACTCGTGTATAGAGGTGCGGTGGCCGTTAATCTTTTCTATAGCACAATTGTAAACTTAAAACCAGACCAAAGATATGAATTGAATGCATGCATATGTTTGCGTATTGTTTTGTTTACTCATTGAGCTCATGTTGGAGAGATGACCCTCGCGCGCATAATTCTTTTTAGTTTCTAATGATGCAGGTAGTACCATTAAGACTACATGAATGCGCCACGTATGGACATGCGGTGGCTATGGACGAGCAAGCTGTGAAGGATGAATATGACTCATCAAGCGAGTGTTTCAACTATGTTTACACTTAGTTTTTAACTTTTGTATTTTGATATTTGCAATAGTTTGTTATAATTATGTTTTAGTTACTTGGAGATAACTGAATTATTTAATTACTTGTCATTGTAGACATTCAGTCTATTATTAATAAAGACTTTTGCTATTTATTTTATTATCTCAGATTATGATGTGGAATGTATTTGGTTTGGATTATTGGCACAGTCTTACGAGATCCTAGCTTAAACCATTGGTTCTTATAGTATCACACTACTGGTTAGTCCAGAATTAAGATGTGACAAAAAATCCCCAAGCTACTGTAATCCATAGGGGTTTGAAATAACAACTCAAAAGGAGAGGTATTGGCAGTGCTGGAGGGCATCCGATTGAGTAAATAAACAGCAGTCGTAAAAGCATGAACCCAATATTGTTTGGGAACATGTGAGTGAGCCAAGAGTGTGAGGCCTAAGTCAACAATGTGGCGATATTTCCATTCCGCCGCGCCATTTTGTTCTTGGGTATAAGGGCATGAAAAGCGAAGGAGAATTCCATGAGAGGTCAAATATTTGGTAAAAACAAGAAACTCACCCCCTCCATCCGATTGGAAACTTTTGATACGTAAATTAAAAAAAATTTCCACTTGAGATTTAAATTTAATAAACTTAGCAAGGGCATCCGATTTGGATTTGAGGGGATAAAACCAGCTATACCGACTGAAATCATCAACAAAGGTAATATAATACCAAAAACTAGAAATAGAGGAAACAAGAGAGGGTCCCCATAAATCCAAATAAATTTACTCAAACGGAGCATTACATTTAGTTGTCCTTACAGGAAAGGGTAGACAATGGGATTTACCCAATTGACAAGATTCACAAAAAAAAAAAAAAAAGAATGACAATTAGAACTAGAATTTGTTGCTGGTAAACGATGCTTGGAGATGATGGAGGAGACGACTCGAGAAGCGAGATGATTGAAATGAGCACGCCAGGTAGAGAAGGATGCACGTTCCCCAATGAGGCTACAGGACTAACAGAGGTGGACCGAGTAGTGGGAGTGGCAGACGAGACACCATGAAGTTGGTAGAGGCCGTTTTTATTTGGGCCTTGTAGAAGGAGGCTCTCCGAGGATAGATCCTTGACAAACAAAACAGAGGATGGAATTCAAAAAAATAGTTATTATCACGAGTGAATTGAGAGACAAAAAGTAAATTCTTTGTTATACAGGGAACATGGAGAGTTTGTTTAAGAGGAAAGGAGGAAGAAGGTGTATGAATGTAAGAGGAACCAATACTCGAAATAGGCAAACATGTACCATTCGCACATTGCACATTGTCAAGGCCAGTGTAAGGATGAGGGTTGGAAATATTGCTCACATCATGAGTGTAGTGGTGCATGGCTCCAAAATCAGGGTACTAGATGCTGTCCACTCGCGGAATACCATGACCATAACCAGGGTGATGAGTGTAGAAGGCGGCAGTATCAGGTGGAGGAGTGAACTGAGGCTTGTACCGTTGATAACAATGGAGAGCACTGTGATCGGGCTCGTTACACACTTGACAAGTTATTTGGGGTCGTTGATGGCCATGATCAAAGGAGGACCGACCATAGCCCCTACCTCTGCCACAGCCCCTACCTCGACGGCCAAAAGATGACATGTCTGGGGTAGGCCGAGCAATGAGAAGAGCAGAAGGAGCTGCTGGAGTGCGGCTCCGAATGAGAACCTCCTGGTTGTAGAGAAGGCCAAGAAAATCATAGAATGAGATGGGGTCCAAACAAGATGTGATGGAAGTGACATATCCATCGTATTTACTGCGAAGGCCACTTAAGAGACTGAGCACCAATTGAGAGTCTCGAACGGGTTTGGCAATGGCGGCAACGTTGTCACACCCCAATTCTGATCCAACCAGAATGGTGTGAGTGAACCGTCATTGAACCAACGGTTCACACCAGGATCTCGAATAGGTCGTGTCCACTCATACAAACCATTACACATAACCACAATCAGAATATAAATATACAGCGGAAGACTTCAAATAAAATGAACTGAGTATCTATTGATAACTTAAATAAATATCCAATTATCCAAATTCAAACACGTAAAATAATATCATTACATCCCTTTAATCCAATCAAAAATAAGGAAAATAAATAAAGAAAACAAATCAAAGGTACACGCAGAAAGGGCACTCGCACGAAGCGTCATGCTCGTCCTCTCCTGCCTGTGCACCCAGAGCAGCAACATCACCATAAGCCGGGGCATTCATGTAATCATCCACAGTGTAACCTGCATGAACATCTAAAACAATGTACGTATAAAAGGTGAGCTCACAACACAGCTCAGTAAGACAATCAGACAGTTTCACAATATTATGCATGAGTAACAATCATTTTATGCTGTGGTCTGATTTTAAGTTTGCAATGTGCTATAGAAAGATTTGGTGGCCCCCGCACCTCTATACACGAGTGTGTAGCACCTCATGGTTCACACCCCCATTGGCCCACATGCACCCATCATGGAATAGAGATAGAGCTAAGATACCCACATACCTCCCCTGATACTCTACCCATACCAGTACCTAAGCCCCTACTGGATAGGGCTCGCAAACTGGGCTCGTAACTAACCAATCTTATATGTCATCAATGTACGCTCTATCCCAGCACAGCCGTCTACGGCATAGAGATAGAGCTAAGGCATTCCCACACCTCCCCTGATGCCTTATCCGCAACTAACCCACTAGGATAGAAACAATACAGGTAGACCCTATCCCAACATAACTCCCTACGGCATAGAGATAGAGCTAAAGCATCGTGGACAAGCCAGCGTCGACCTCGGAGACCACAGTGCCACATAACCATGGCCAGGCCAGCATCAACATCGGAGACCACCGTACCACGACCTTCCCCTGATGCCCCACCCGTACCATGCATGTTAAGACAGAATACTACAAAAGGTGCTAATGTGAGGAGCGATCCCAGGCCCATGCCCCACTCCACACACTAACGAAAACAATCACATGCTTAACAATCACATCCTATCATGCATGAACAATAATAATAATAACGGAAAGTAAAGGATGGCATGTGAATATGCACAAACATCACATCATATATATTCAGTGTCATTAACAAAGATTTACTGTCCATTAATTATTAGGTTTAGGTCAGATTCCCTTACCTGACGCTCGTTCGATAACTTTCACCACGTCGCAAGGTCCAAACGATATGTCACAAAGTCCTACAATATTATTAGGGTCTCATTAGAATATATTGTTTAGGGTTTCATGTTGGTCGGAAACCAACACGGTTACAAAACACCCTCACAGAGCTGACCGGTGGCATGTACCGGTCGTAGCTCTGTGGGGAAGACTGGCGACCGGTATGGTCAGCCAGTCCCCACAGACCAGCCTCCCGAGGGATACCGGTGGCAACATACCGGTCGCACCATGTGCAACCGGTATAGTCTACCGGTATGTCTCCGGAAGACCATACATGGGTTTTCGACTGTCGTCGATCAACCTCCATGGATTTCCAAGGTTTCTCCTATCCATTCTAAGTCTAAACTTGGAGTTGGAGTTATCCCCAACTCATTCAAGTCTCGTTTCGACGAATATCATCTCGAAACTCGAATCTAGGGTTTGACGACAACTTAGGGTTTATTGGCCAATTTAGGGTTTTAGATCAATACCTACTTTGCATGGTATTGATCCACCCACACAACTAACATAGGATAAGAAGAATAGTTAAAACACTTACCGTTGACTGGCGTAGCATAAGTTTCGTCGAACAGTAATGGCAGCACCTTCTTCTTCTTCCTAGCTCCTTCTCCTTTCCAACCTCTTTCTCTTCTCTAGGGTTTGTGAGAGAAAATGGAAAGGATTTGAGGAGGCTTAAGGGTGTATTTATAGGCTAAAAATAGGGTTTAGTAACCCTACTAGAATTAGGAAACTTCTAGGATTCAAAATCAGAAAAATGGGACCCGCAGAGACCAATTTCCAGATCCCCGCACTTAGCTACGCAGGCCATACCGGTCGACCGGTACCAAGACCGGTACCATCGACCGGTCAACATAAAATGATGACTATTAGTCGTCTTTGGTCCGATTTCATACCTGTTTGTCATCCGCTTGTCCCGTCTGGCCCGGTGATGATCGGAAGACCTGTCACGACACAAAACCAAGGTTTAGACCGGGTTTACGGAGTGCAGGTCTTACAACTCCCCCACCCTTAAAAGAAATTTTGTCCCCAAAATTTGCATGCAGGTTTCACAACTCCCCCACCCTTAAAAGAAATTTTGGCCTCGAAATTTGAACGTACCTTGATCGTCGAAAAGGTTAGGGTACTCCTTCCTCATCGCGCTCTCTTCTTCCCAAGTAATTTCCTCCACATTTTGGCTTCTCCAATGCACCTTCACATAATGGATATCCTTGGTTCGAAGTTGCTGAACTTTTCGACTTGAGAGCATTACAGGCACCACTTCGAATGTTAAGTCTTCAGTCAAGTCTGGGGGATCAGCGGTCAAGATGTGTGATGGATCTCTGACATACTTCTTCAGTAATGATACATGGAACACATTATGAACACTAGACATAGATGGTGGTAGAGCCAATTGATATGCTACATTACCACGTCGGGTCAATATCTCATACGGTCCCACATACCTGGGGCAAAGCTTCCCCTTCTTACCAAACCGTTTCAGACCTCGCACCGGTGACACCTTCAAGAATACTTTGTCACCCACAGCAAACTCCGGATCTCGACGCCGATTATCCGCATAGTGCTTTCGTCGAACTTGAGCTGTCTTTACTCTCTCCTTGATCTGATCAATCACTTGGCAAGTTTATTCAACAAACTCCGGTCCTACAATTCTTCTTTCCCCCACTTCGTTCCATAACAGAGGTGTACGACACTTCTTCCCATAGAGTGCTTTATATGGGGCCATCTGAATTGTAGCCTGATAACTGTTGTTATAAGCAAACTCGATAAGTGATAGCTTCTCATCCCAAGCTCCCTTGAAATCTATTGCACAAGCTCGGAGCATATCTTCCAAAATTTGAATAGTTCGCTTTGACTGTCCGTCCGTCTGAGGGTGAAAAGCTATACTGAACTTCAACTTTGTTCCCATAGCTTTCTGTAATCCTTCCCAGAACTTTGATGTAAAACGGGGATCTCTGTCAGATACTATACTCTCTGGAACGCCATGAAGTCTGACTATATTATCAACATATAACTTGGCCAGTTTCTCCATGGTATACTGAGGTCTGACCGTAATAAATCGAGCTGTCTTGGCGAGTCGGTCAACTATAACCCAAACTGCATCCACTGACCTTGGTGTCAAAGGTAATCCAGTGACGAAATCCATAGTAATACAATCTCACTTCCACGCAGGTTCCGGTAATGGCTGTAGTAAACCTGCGGGTCTCTGCCTTTCTGCTTTAACTTGTTGACAATTCAGACACTGGAACACAAAACGAGCTATATCTGCTTTCATACCCCTCCACCAATATAGTCTTCTTAGATCATGGTACATTTTGGTACTTCCTGGATGTACCGAATATGGGGTGTAATGAGCTTCAGTCATAACTCTGTCTCTGATATCGCAGTCTTCGCTCTCAGGTATACATAACCGTCCACGATACATGAGTACCTTGTCTGAATCCAAGGTAAAGTCAGGATTGCTTGTACCCTTCTCTAAGTCTTCTTGCACTGTCTTGAGATGAGGATCTTGTAGGATTGCTACCTTGACTTCATCAACTAGATCCAGCGAGATCTTCAAAGCTACGAACATCATAGTGAACTTATGAATTAAGCCTTGCTCAACTGTATCTTCTGCAGTCTCTATAATAAACTCTTCATCACCTTCGATTGAACTTGAGGCTACGGCATATAATGCAACATTTGTACTTGGTCCTGCCTCAAATTTCGATGCCCACTTTCTACTTAAGGCGTCAGCCACAATATTTGCCTTACCCGGATGGTACCGGATGTCACAATCATAATCTTTTAAGAACTCCAGCCATCTCCTCTGTCTCATATTCAGATCCTTCTGAGTGAAAAGATAAGTTAAGCTCCGTAAACCCGGTCTAAACCTTGGTTTTGTGTCGTGACAGGTCTTTCGATCATCACCAGGCCAGACGGGACAAGCGGATGACAAACAGGTATGAAATCGGACCAAAGACGACCAATAGTCATCATTTTATGTTGACCGGTCGATGGTACCGGTCTTGGTACCGGTCGACCGGTATGGCCTACGCAGCTAAGTGCGGGGATCTGGAAATTGGTCTCTACGGGTCCCATTTTCCTGATTTCGAATCCTAGAAGTTTCCTAATCCTAGTAGGGTTACTAAACCCTATTTTTAGCCTATAAATACACCCTTAAGCCTCCTCAAATCCTTTCCATTGTCTCTCACAAACCCTAGAGAAGAGAAAGAGGTTGGAAAGGAGAAGGAGCTAGGAAGAAGAAGAAGGTGCTGCCATTACTGTTCAACGAAGCTCACGCTACGCCAGTCAACGGTAAGTGTTTTAACTATTCTTCTTATCCTATGTTAGTTGTGTGGGTGGATCAATACCATGCAAAGTAGGTATTGATCTAAAACCCTAAATTGGCCAATAAACCCTAAGTTGCCGTCAAACCCTAGATTCGAGTTTCGAGATGATATTCATCGAAACGAGACTTGAATGAGTTGGGGATAACTCTAACTCCAAGTTTAGACTTAGAATGGATAGGAGAAACCTTGGAAATCCATGGAGGATGATCGATGGCAGTCGAAAACCCATGTATGGTCTTTCGGAGACATACCGGTCGACTATACCGGTTGCACATGGTGCGACCGGTATGTTGCCACCGGTATCCCTCGGGAGGCTGGTCTGTGGGGACCGGTTGACCATACCGGTCGCCAGTCTTCCCCACAGAGCTATAAGACCCGTGTCAAACTAACCCGGTCTTACCACCTTGAACCAGGTTTACCCATCATGGTCGAGTCAAATGGACCAAGGGCATGAAGGAGATCGAGATCCCAGGTATAAAATCGACCCAAAAATACTTAATTTTAGGGGAGGGTCGCACACCCAGCTAAGTAGGGTCGGACCTCCCAAAACAAAAAGTCCGACCCTCAGTTTTGAAGGGAGGGTCGGACAGCTTAAGACCCTAGGGTCGACGGGATCATCGACCCTCCCATCGACCCTCGGTTTCTGACGAAACTGAAATTAGGAAATTTCCTAATTTTCGGTTGGGATTCCTTCCAAATCTCAATGGGATTATTATAGGACATTCCTAGTCTATTTAAAGGACGTCCCTAAGCCACATTCACTCCTTTCACAACCCTAATTGAATTGAGAGAAAGAGAGAAGAAGGAAAAGAGGAAGAAAGGAGGCTAGGAAGAAGGCTTAGCAAAAAGGAGAAGAATTTGCAAAGAAAAGTAATCTTCTCAGGTATGGATACTAATTCCATGAGTTTCTACAGACCTTAGGTTAGATATGGTTGAGTGTAGGATTTCGGAGAAACCCAAACCATCCATCCATGGTTAGGTTTTCATGGAAAACCATAGGAGGATGCACGAAACTATCTAGATGGATTATACATGGTTCTAGACCATGGAATGACTGTTGAATGAATGTAGGAAGCCATTCGGGAAGTTCAGAATGGAGGGAGGGTCGATAGACCCATCGACCCTAGCATCGACCCTAGCATCGACCCTCAGTTGACATAATGGTTTTTAAATTCTGAATTAATTCTAATTAAATTCTATCGACTTGGTTAGGTTTGCTAGCAATATAATTACGTTATAACGGTGATTCTAAAGCTTGGGAAATATCTATTAGCAAGCTAAGGTGAGGAACCTTCACCCCAAACTAAATTGGTTAATAATAAACTGTTTTCTATTCTTGAGTCCTATGCCATGTTTGATTCTATGCGAATATGTTTGTAATGTGCATACAACATGCCATCCAATATTTCTATTACTTGTTCATGCATATTTACTTTATTGTTTATAACATGATGATGATGATGATGATAGGAATAGGCATGTGCTTGTATGTGTGTGGTTGATGTACTTGATGCGAGCGAGTATCAGGGGAGGTGTGATGAGAACGTCAATAAACGTTAACCTTTGGCGGGTCTCAAAGACTTTAGCTCTATCTCTAACTCAAGTCTTGTGCATTGGCATCGTCGTATCGCCATTACCTTAGTAAAACTATTATGTCGTAGAGTATCGGGGAGGTGGTCTCGGTCCTTGTAGTCTCGACTCTACCGGGGGGCCTTAGCTCTATCTCTATGGATGTTCCGAGGGATGTCGGGGTGAGGCCTTGGATACACCGTTTGGCATTAGGATTGGTTAGCAGCGAGCCCAGTTGCAAGCCCTCGCTAATGAGGGGCTTACGTGTTGGTATAGCATTATATAGCAATAAACGTTAACCTTTGTTGTATAATGTTATGGTAGGGTGGATGGGGACGACGATAAACGTTAACCTTCGGGCGGGCTTCCACACCCTGTGTATAGAGGTGGTGTCAATAAACGTTAACCTTTGACCACCCAACCTTTCTATTGCACATTGCAAACTATAAACCAAGACCAAAGATATAAATTGATTTTTCTTTGCATGCATATGTAATGTTGCATTGTTTTGGCTACTCACTGAGCCGTGTTGTGTGCTCACCCCTCGACGTCGAATATTTTTAGTTGATGATGCAGGTTATACAGTGGAAGATTATATGAACGCGTCAGCATATGGACATGTAGCAGCTATGGAAGTTGGAGCTGAAGACGATACACACGACTCCTCTTGCGAGTGCAACTCGTGTGTATTCGATTAGATATTTTTATAGGTTTCTTTATTGGATTTATAGACATGTATTTGATACTTAATTATTTATGTCTCGGTTTGATACAGAATAATTTTCTATTAAATTATTAATATCATTTTAGTTCTCAGTTCATTTATTTATAAGATTTCCGCTTATTGTGTATTTACTCCGATTATGATTGTGGATGCGTGTAATGAGATAGGATAAATTAAAAGCTTTAATACAAACACATTGTAAGCACAAGTGATGATTGAAACCGAATTAAAAAGAGAATAATGCATCTATTAAAGGGAAAACCAGTTACATACAATGAGTAAGAGAAACAAAACGTATATACATCACTAAAGCATAGTACAATCCACAACCCGGACAGTTACTCGGAGTACAAGAAAAGTAAAGTACAATCGTGAAGCCGGAGGCGAAGGAGGAGGCGGTGCCTCACGATCTCCGGTCGTAGTCCCTAAGCATAGACCCTAGTCAACCAGGCCACCCGGGTCCGGGTCGCCCGGAGACTAGCCGTGAGACCGGCTATCCTCCGATCGGGCCGCACGCCGCACCTCTAGGAGCTCTCCCATCCGCGCGCTCGATGCGCGGCCGAGCAGCCAACAGCTCATCCATCCTCGGATCAGATCTGCGCCGAGCATCCCCGATCTCCCGCAAGATCTCCATCATATCGAAGGTGGGCGTGAAGGACCAGCATCATGAGAAGGACTGGTCTCGGGTACCGGCCGCCGCAGCCGAAGTACCAGCCCTATCCGCATGCGTGGGTGATGGCGGTGGTATCGCATCGACATCCATATATAAGCGATCATCGCCGACCGGATCCCCACGAGCCCTAGCAAAGCAGCCTCGCGATCGGCTATCTCAACCCGAAGTGTGAGGGCGCACCATCGCGTTCCTCTCCTCATCACTAACCTCCGCATCTCGCAGCCCCATCTTGCGGATAGCCTCCCAATCTAAGAGGCGACGAGAAGGTCTTCTCCCGGATCTTCTCATCTACTAGATCCACCCCCGCACGGGTCAGGTGGCATCGTAATCATACGTCCATAGGGTAGATTACCCCTATGACCGGACAATGTAGCACTAATCATCGCCCGCATGATGATGTAAGGAAGGCGGACCGGGCCGACGAGTGCGGATGCGTGAGATCAAGAACCGAGTCAGCCGAGAGACCCTCTCATAGTGCCCACTCGCGGGATCAGATTATGCCGGATAATCTTGCGTAAGACCCGTGGAGCTGGACGCAAGTAACAAGCTCTCATCCGCCATCTATCGGGACGGAGCAACCGGGTTGTCGATCTCGCTCTCATCTCCATCTCAACAAACCGTGGCTCTCCCGGCGCCGACACCATAGGGCCATCATAGGCAATGCCCAACAGATCGGCCAGCTGCCGATAATCAAAGGAGATGTGCACCCCCTTGACGTAGCTGGTGATGCGCAACTCCTGGCCGTGTTCAACATCATTGTAATTCCCCACCACCTGGAGATTACAATAAAACTGGCGCACCAAGTCTGGACAGGTGCACGCGTCGTATGTGATGACAGGGAGCCACCCCATATCACCGAATGCTCCCTCTACATTGAACAAGGCTAGCTCAGCCAAGTTCACCATGCGACCCCCTTCCACTTTCTTACGGGCATAGTCGGGATATCGTGCCTCAGCTTCATTCGAACGGAAGCGAAGTGGATCACGCAATCTTGGCACTTTGGTACGGGCCATAGTATCTGCAAAAATAAGAAAGAGAAAATAAACCAGGAGTTAGTAGGATAAAAATCCAAAATTTGAGTTAATAACGACGTAAGTTGACCATAAAGCCCCATTTCTCGCCATACAAGTGGGCATAAGGACTTACGAAGGTTTAGACATATCCTACAACCCACATGCAGAAGGAAATTTTAAGTGACGATGTCCAATTTGGAGAAATTCAAGAAAAATAAAAAATGTCGACAAATTAGGGAAAAAAGAGAAAAATTTAAGTTTCTCGTTAACCAACCGATGAAACTCAAAAATTTTTGAGGGCTTTCGTTCCCCAAGACCCCAATAACAAAAGCCCCCAATAAAAATAGAATTTTTACGGTTGGAAAAAGTTTAATTTGGAAAATACGAGCTAAATGAGCAAAAAACCTAAAAACAGGGAAAGTTGGGAAATTTTACCTGTAGAGGTGATGTGGATGTCGAAACTCGGACTAAGAACGATCCACAATAGTGAAGTAGCACTGTAGCAACTCGGAGAGTAGAGACGAGTCGAAACGGAGGAGGAATAGTGAGAATTGACCCAGAATCGGATCTTAAAAATCTGATTTTTGGTCCGAGGGTCGGACAATTCGACTGACACCATCGACCCTCGGATCGACCCTCCAATCGACCCTCAGCTCTCGGGAAGAACAGGTCATTCCCAGGGTCGGATACCAAGGGTCGGACACACCAGCGACCCTCACCATCGACCCTACATAGAAAAGACAGTATTTATTTCAGAATGAATTGGAGATTTTGAATTTTATATCGGTTAGCGTGCCTACATGAAGTATAAATGATTTCTCACTGATTTTGATGATTTTCAGGCACCATCCATCTCAAAAGTAAATATGTCTGGCCGTAGAGTGACCCGACAGACCCGAAACACAGTCCCACCACCACCACCGGCGGATGAGACTAGTCAAGAGAACAATTACGCACAGGGTAATCCCGAGCCGGCAAACCCTACAAATTTGCCACCACCACCACACCGAGCTAACAACAGGTGGTGATGAATCCGCACAACAGCTACAACAAATGCAACATGCACAAGCTCAAATGCAGGTTGCGATGGGAGTTATGTTTCAAGCCACTCAGGCTGCAGCCATGCACACTGGGCAAGCTAGTGCAACACCAGTGGGTAACCACCCAGCTCAACAGACACCTCAACAACCGGCTGCACCAATTCCAGTGCAAGTTCCAGAAGCAGCCCAAGGGAACTATCAGTATCCACCCCCTATGTTTGGGGCATACCAAAATCAACTAGATCACTCCCGACTAGTAGAGAGATTAGAGATTCAATGGAGAAAGAGTTCCTGAGTTTGTACCAGGGACAGATGACCGTAGACGCATATCAACAGCGCTACGAAGAACTGTTTTTCTTTGCACCGGCTAGTATGCAAGAAGAAGATATAAAAACCCGTAGGTTTGTCGCGGGACTAAGAGGAAGCATAAGAGAAAATGTTCTGGGTTTAGAAAAGAAGATTTACAACAAAGCTGTCCAAATTGCTCGAATAATTGAATCGAGCCAGAAGGAGAGCTATTTCTCCCAGAGCAGAGGAATCAAGAGACCAGCCGGAAACTCCTACAACGGAGGCAATAATAGGACGTATAAACCTTTTCGTCCTCAGAATTTTGCAACAGCACCGAAGTCTACCGCAAGCAGCTCAACCATAGCCAAAGTCAAATGTTGAAGACCCGAAGTGCTATAATTGCAACCAACCAGGGCATATGGCAAGAGAGTGCCCAAAACCCAAGAAGCAACTACATCAAGGACGGGTATATGCCGTTACATCAGAGGATGCTGCCGCTCGCCCGATGTGGTCACGAGTATGACCGAAACTTGTAAGGCTATAATTAGAATTGATTGAGCATGTAGACTAAGTAAAAATGAATCATAGGTATCGTACCTATCAATGGTGTACCCGCCAGAGTACTCTTTGATTCAGGAGCTACTCATTCATTTATATCTGTGTCGTTTGGAAAGAAAACCAATCTGCCCATCAAAACATTAGACTACAAATTACTTGTACGGTCACCGATGGGATTAGAAGTGGAATTAGAGAAAGGTTATGGACCATGTCCAGTTCTCATTGGAAGGCAGACCTTGGATGCAACCTTAATACAACTTGAGATGGCCGACTTTGACGTCATCTTGGGAATGGACTGGTTAGCTCGGCACTCTGCAAATCTGTTATGCGCCGAGAAGAAGCTAATGTTCAAAGACAAAGAAGGAGCAGAATTCAGTTTCTCGGGAACCAAACTTCCCGAGAGACGCAAGCTCATACTCTAGGCATTAAAGGCTAAGAAGTGCCTTGAGAAAGGAGCGGTCGGATATCTAGTATCAGTGGTCGACCTAACCAAGGACGTGCCATGAATGGAAGATATTGATGTCGTGTGAGATTTTCCTGATGTATTTCCGGAGGAACTACCCGGATTACCACCCGACCGAGCCACGGAGTTTGTAATAGACCTAATTCCTAGAGTCGCACCAGTATCAAAAGCCCCTTATAGAATGGCTCCTACTGAACTGAAGGAATTAAAAGTGCAATTACAAGAACTGCTGGATAAGGGTTATATTAGACCCAGTATATCTCCATGGGGAGCACCGGTGTTGTTCGTGAAGAAGAAGGATGGTAGTGTTCGGTTATGTATCGACTATAGAGAGTTGAATAAACTGACAATCAAGAATCGATATCCACTACCCAGGATCGATGACTTGTTCGATCAGTTACAAGGAGCGAAGGTATTTTCAAAGATCGATCTTCGATCAGGCTATCATCAACTGAAAATTAAAGAAGGTGACATTCAAGATAGCTTTCAGGACAAGATACGGACATTATGAGTTCCTAGTGATGTCCTTCGGACTAACTAATGCACCGGCAACATTCATGGAACTTATGAACCGGGTTTTCCACGATATGTTGGATACGTCGGTCATAGTATTTATTGATGACATATTGGTATACTCCAAGGACAAGGAAACCCATGTCAAGAACCTAAACGCAGCCCTACAGCGTTTAAGGAAAGAGAAGTTATACGCCAAATTTTCTAAGTGTGAGTTTTGGCTAAGTGAAGTCGCCTTTCTAGGCCATGTAGTATCCGCAGAAGGAATCAAAGTGGACCCCAGTAAGATCGAGGCTATAGTGAAGTGGGAAGCACCAAAGAGTGTTTCAAAAATTAGAAGTTTTCTCGGGTCTAGCTGGATATTATCGGAGATTCGGAGAAGACTATTCTCGGATTGCCGTACCTCTCCACCGTTTGACCAAGAAAGGAGAAAAGTTTGTATGGATGGATAAGTGTGAAAAGAGTTTTCAAACACCGAAGACCAGATTGATATCCGCTCCAATTTTGACCATTCCCGTTCCAGGACAGACATTTACCTTATACACTGATGCATCGGGATTGGGATTAGGATGTGTGCTTATGCAAGGAGAGCAAGTGGTTGCGTATGCATCGAGACAGTTGAAGGTGCATGAGAAGAATTACCCCACTCATGATTTGGAGTTAGCGGCAGTAGTACATGCTGTCAAGATATGGAGACACTACCTATACGGAGAGAAATTTCAGATTAAGTCGGACCATAAAAGTCTTACTTATCTATTTAATCAGAAGGAGTTAAATATGAGACAAAGAAGATGGCTGGAACTATTGAAAAACTATGATTGTGATATCCAGTATCATCCGGGAAAAGCGAACGTGGTAGCGGATGCATTGGAGCAGAAAAGCAATGATAAAATCTCAAGGAGAAACTAGCACGACTGCAGCAATGTATACCAATGGAATGGTGTTTAATCACGACAACGAACAATATGTGATAGATACAACGGATGAGTCAGCTAGCCAAGGGTTCATTCATCGGTTTTCGAATATGTTCGCGGCATTGAAGATTATACCGGATATAGTGGACGAAGTGAAGACAGCTATCAAAGCAGATCCTTATCTGAGAACAATACAAGAAGATATTGAGAAAGGTAGGACCAACCCCGAAGTTCACCTTAGATACCGAGAAGGTACTGAAATATAAAGGGAGAATATGTGTACCGAAACGAAAAGTATGAACATTAGACACCGACCGATGAAGGAAGCCCATACCACCATCTACTCGATACATCCCGGAAGCACAAAAATGTATCATGATCTAAAGAAACCGTATTGGTGGAGGGGAATGAAGGCGGATATAGCCAAGTTCGTGTCTCAATGCTTAAATTGTCGAAGGTAAAGGCGGAACGACAAAGACCCGCAGGACCGTTACAACCATTACCGGAACCAAAGCATGGAAATGGGACTGCATCACTATGGACTTCGCCACAGACTACCATTGACCCTCGAGTAGTTGACGCAGTTTGGGTGATTGTAGACCGCCCGACTAAAACAGCTCGCTTCATACCGATACGACCCCGATATACACCGGAAAGGTTAGCAAAGCTGTATGTGGATAATATTGTTCGGTTACACGGCGTACCGAAAAGTATTGTGTCCGATAGAGATCCACGATTTACTTTCCAAATTTTGGGAAGGACCGCAAAAGGCTATGGGTACAACATTGAAGTTCCCGATCGCATTCCACCCACAAAACGGACGGACGGTCGGAGCGCATAATCCAGATTTTAGAAGATATGCTACGAGCATGTGTGATTGATTTCAAGGGATCATGGGACGAAAAGTTACCATTGATCGAGTTCGCTTACAATAACAGCTATCAGGCTACTATACGGATGTCACCTTATGAAGCACTGTATGGCAGGAAGTGTCGAACTCCCTTGTTTTGGAATGAAGTTGGAGAACGTAGTATTGTTGGACCGGAATTTGTTGAAGAGACTTGTCGAGTGGTCGACATCATCAAGGAAAGAGTAAGAGTAGCTCAGAACCGTCAGAAGCAATACGCAGATACTCGACGAAGAGAACTAGAGTTCGCTGTAGGTGATAAAGTATTTTTGAAAGTATTTCCTATGCGAGGATTGAAGAGGTTTGGACAGAAAGGAAAACTAAGTCCAAGATACGTCGGGCCATATGAGATTCTGGCTAAGCGGGGGAAAGTAGCTTATCGGGCTAGCACTACCACCATCTATGTCAAGTGTGCATGACGTATTTCACATATCCTTATTGAAGAAGTATGTCAAAGACCCAACACATGTGTTGACAGTAGATTTGCCGGACTTGACGGATGATTTGACATTTGAAGTAACACCAACGGAAATCACTAGTCGAAAGGTTCAACGTCTACGTAATAGAGATATTTACTATGTTAAGGTCACATGGAAAAGTAGAGACATGGAAGAGGTTACATGGGAAGAAGAAAATGCTATGAGAAAGCAATACCCTGACTTGTTTGATTTAGAAGGTACGTACAATTTCGAGGACGAAATTTTTATAAGTTGGGGGGAGTTGTAAGACCCGTGTCAAACTAACCCGGTCTTACCACCTTGAACCAGGTTTACCCATCATGGTCGAGTCAAATGGACCAAGGGCATGAAGGAGATCGAGATCCCAGGTATAAAATCGACCCAAAAATACTTAATTTTAGGGGAGGGTCGCACACCCAGCTAAGGGGGTCGGACCCTCCCAAAACGGAAAAGTCGACCCTTCGTTTTGAAGGGAGGGTCGGACAGCTTAAGACCCTAGGGTCGACGGGATCATCGACCCTCCCATCGACCCCGGTTTTCTGACGAAACTGAAATTAGGAAATTTCCTAATTTTCGGTTGGGATTCCTTCCAAATCTCAATGGGATTACTATAGGACATTCCTAGTCTATTTAAAGGACGTCCCTAAGCCACATTCACTCCTTTCACAACCCTAATTGAATTGAGAGAAAGAGAGAAGAAGGAAAAGAGGAAGAAAGGAGGCTAGGAAGAAGGCTTAGCAAAAAGGAGAAGAATTTGCAGAGAAAAGTAATCTTCTCAGGTATGGATACTAATTCCATGAGTTTCTACAGACCTTAGGTTAGATATGGTTGAGTGTAGGATTTCGGAGAAACCCAAACCATCCATCCATGGTTAGGTTTTCATGGAAAACCATAGGAGGATGCACGAAAACTATCTAGATGGATTATACATGGTTCTAGACCATGGAATGACTGTTGAATGAATGTAGGAAGCAAGCCATAGGACCCCAAACACGAAGAATGGGTTAAAAGTGGAAATTGGACCAGAGTGCACTAAGGGTCGCACCGAGGGTCGATAGACCATCCGACCCTAGGTGTTCTCGACCATCGACCCTCAAGATTCGGGAAGTTCGGGAATGGAGGGAGGGTCGATAGACCCATCGACCCTAGCATCGACCCTAGCATCGACCCTCAGTTGACAAAATGGTTTTTAAATTCCGAATTAATTCTAATTAAATTCTATCGACTTGGTTAGGTTTGCTAGCAATATAATTACGTTATAACGGTGATTCTAAAGCTTGGGAAATATCTATTAGCAAGCTAAGGTGAGGAACCTTAACCCCAAACTAAATTGGTTAATAATAAACTGTTTTCTATTCTTGAGTCCTATGCCATGTTTGATTCTATGCAAATATGTTTGTAATGTGCATACAAAGATGCCATCCAATATTTCTATTACTTGTTCATGCATATTTACTTTATTGTTTATAACATGATGATGATGATGATGATAGGAATAGGCATGTGCTTGTATGTGTGTGGTTGATGTACTTGATGCGAGCGAGTATCAGGGGAGGTGTGATGAGAACGTCAATAAACGTTAACCTTTGGCGGGTCTCAAAGACTTTAGCTCTATCTCTAACTCAAGTCTTGTGCATTGGCATCGTCGGATCGCCATTACCTTAGCGGAACTATTATGTCGTAGAGTATCGGGGAGGTGGTCTCGGTCCTTGTAGTCTCGACTCTACCGGGGGCCTTAGCTCTATCTCTATGGATGTTCCGAGGGATGCTGGGGTGAGGCCTTGGATACACCGTTTGGCATTAGGATTGGTTAGCAATGAGCCCGGCTTTGCAAGCCCTCGCTAACAGGGGCTTACGTGTTGGTATAGCATTATATAGCAATAAACGTTAACCTTTGTTGTATAATGTTATGGTAGGGTGGATGGGGACGACGATAAACGTTAACCTTCGGGCGGGCTTCCACACCCTGTGTATAGAGGCGGTGTCAATAAACGTTAACCTTTGACCACCCAACCTTTCTATTGCACATTGCAAACTATAAACCAAGACCAAAGATATAAATTGATTTTTTTTGCATGCATATGTAATGTTGCATTGTTTTGGCTACTCACTGAGCCGTGTTGTGTGCTCACCCTCGACGTCGAATATTTTTAGTTGATGATGCAGGTTATACAGTGGTAGATTATATGAACGCGTCAACATATGGACATGTAGCAGCTATGGAAGTTGGAGCTGAAGACGATACACACGACTCCTCTTGCGAGTGCAACTCGTGTGTATTCGATTAGATATTTTTATAGGTTTCTTTATTGGATTTATAGACATGTATTTGATACTTAATTATTTATGTCTCGGTTTGATACAGAATAATTTTCTATTAAATTATTAATATCATTTTAGTTCTCAGTTCATTTATTTATAAGATTTCCGCTATTGTGTATTTACTCTGATTATGATTGTGGATGCGTGTAAGTTTGGATAACGCGGGGATAGCCTATTTGAGATCCTGGTTGAACCATCGTTGGTTTTAGGGGCGGTTCATCACACCATTCCTTTTATTCTGACCAAAATTGAGGTGTGTGACAAGCCGGCGACCGGTACATGCCGCCGGTCGGCCCTGAGGGTGTTTTGTAACCGCGTCTTGGTTTCCGACCAACATGAAACCCTAAACAATATATTCTAATGAGACCCTAATAATATTGTAGGACTTTGTGACATATCGTTTGGACCTTGCGACGTGGAGCAAGTTATCGAACGAGCGTCAGGTAAGGGAATCTGACCTAAACCTAATAATTAATGGACAGTAAATCTTTGTTATTGACACTGAATATATATGATGTGAAGTTTGTGCATATTCACATGCCATCCTTTACTTTCCGTTATTATTATTATTGTTCATGCATGATAGGATGTGATTGTTAAGCATGTGATTGTTTTCATTAGTGTGTGGAGTGGGGCATGGGCCTGGGATCGCTCCTCACATTAGCACCTTTTGTAGTATTCTGTCTTAACATGCTTGGTACGGGTGGGGCATCGGGAAGGTCGGGGTACGGTGGTCTCCGATGTTGATGCTGGCCTGGCCATGGTTATGTGGCACTGTGGTCTCCGAGGTCGACGCTGGCTTGTCCACGATGCTTTAGCTCTATCTCTATGTCGTAGGGAGTTATGTTGGGATAGGGTCTACCTGTATTGTTTCTATCCTAGTGGGTTAGTTGCGGATAGGGCATCAGGGGAGATGTGGGAATGCCTTAGCTCTATCTCTATGCCGTAGACGGCTGTGCTGGGATAGATCGTACATTGATGACATATAGGATTGGTTAGTTGCGAGCCCGGGTTTGCAGCCCCGGCCGCAGGGGCTTAGGTACTGGTATGGATAGAGTATCAGGGGAGGTACGTGGGTATCTTAGCTCTATCTCTATTCCATGATGGGTACATGTGGGCCAATGAGGGTGTGAACCATGAGGTGCCACACACTCGTGTATAGAAGTGCGGGGTCACAAAACCTTTCTATAGCACATTGCAAACTTAAAAGCAGACCACAGCATAAAATGATTGTTACTCATGCATAATATTGTGAAACTGTCTGATTGTCTTACTGAGCTGTGTTGTGAGCTCACCCTTTGTACGTACATTGTTTTAGATGTTGATGCAGGTTACACTGTGGATGATTACATGAATGCCCCGGCTTATGGTGATGTTGCTGCTCTGGGTGCACAGGCATGAGAGGACGAGCATGACGCTTCATGCGAGTGCCCTTTCTGCATGTACCTTTGATTTGTTTTCTTTATTTATTTTCCTTATTTTCGATTGGATTCAAGGGATGTAATGATATTATTTTATGTGTTTGAATTTGGATAATTGGATATTTATTTAAGTTATCAATAGATACTTAGTTCATTTTATTTAAAGTCTTCCGCTGTATATTTATATTCTGATTGTGGTTATGTGTAATGTTTTGTATGAATGGACACGGCCTATTCGAGATCCTGGTGTGAACCGTTGGTTCAATGACGGTTCACTCACACCATTCTGGTTGGATCAGAATTGGGATGGTGTGACAAAGGTGATCTGCCAAGGTTTTGGCCTTTTACACATTATCTGCAAGAGTAGAGCTCCCTTTCTTGATGGAGCAGAGCTAAAATTCTAAATTCATAATCCTGGCTTGAGAAGGAGAGGCAAAGTGTTTTACAAGAGCACTCTAGACTGCAACAGAGGTGTTGAGGCCAACAACCAGAGAGAAGACTTGCTTTGTGAGAGTGGAGAAAAGACAACCTAAGATGGTTTGATCTTGGGTCTGCCATTTAGAGTAGGCAGAATCAGGAAACAGAGAATCAGCAAAGGGCTTGGGTGGGCACTTTATACTGCCATCCACATATCCCACGAAGCCTTGAAACCAAAATAATGGTAAGACCTGCACCCGCCAGAGAAGATAATTATTATTGTCCAACTTGATATTGAGGACATGAGTGATGTTGCCGCCGAATGCAAAAGAGGGAGAAGTAGCTGGAGGTGCTGCCACTGAAAAAAAAAATCCTTACGGTATAAAGCTCTGATACCATAAACGAACACAGGTCAATTTGAATCTTCAAATCATGCACACTGGGGTTGTTCTATTGTATTTATTTTAATGAGAGAATTACAACGATTACAATGGTAACGTAAGTGCTGTGTACACAAGAGTTACAATACATCTAGAGTTCGTATCTATGTGAACTAATGCTATTATCACATGCATGGGTTCCTGACGTGTAGTGCTGTGCACATGCATGATGAGCCACGTTACTCTTTGAGATGAACTGGGCATCTTCATTCTTATCATCAATGGGAGATAATGATAACGTGATGGTCTCTGCTTGGTATACCGATGGAGATGGAGTTCGATCAGGAGACTGAGATGGAGTTCGATTAGGAGTTCTACCACTCCTCACTTAGATAATGGCCAAATTTGAAAGAAGAGAATCCATTGCAAGTTGGATCAATGTTTGATCAATCACCTTTGGTTGGAAAAATTTTGTAGATCGAAAGCCACGTTCCTTCCTCTATGGATTTCGGATCATTTCCCTTGTGTTCTCAAGATTGATAACATTAAGAACTTCGGTCCTAAGCCTTTTAAGTTCTTTAACTACTGGGTTAAGGAGGAAGACTTCTTTGAAGTGGTTATCAAAGGATGGGATCCTCCCATCCTTGGTTATTCTAATCGCCTTTTTGTTGTGGCCTCAAAATTAATTAATGTTAGGAAAACCTTGAAAAGTTGGAACACAAATTATTACGAAAAAGATCCTCTGTAGTGAGGTCATCCCTGTGGTGAGGATCCCACCCACTTAAAGTGGATAGGCACGTGTCCCGATCCATTCAAAGTGCATCGGGATATATGCAAATCCACTCTGAGTTTTGAGCGGATGGGATCCACACTATAGCTCACTATAGGGGTAACCTCACTACAGAGGATCTCAATCCAATCATTATGGAAATATCTCGAAAAAAGTGAAAGAAAAAGAGAATTTATTGAATTGCATTCAGAGACTTGTGGTTGCTGATCCAGTGAATGAAGCCCTTATTCTTATGGAAAGGCAAATCAGAGATGAATTGGCCAATGCCCTGGCAATAGAGGAGGAATTTTTCAAAAAAAATCCCATATCAAATGGCTCAACTTAGGTAATGAAAACATTAGTTTTTTTCATAAAACTATTAAGAAGAGTAGACAAAATCACAATCATGTCCGATTGACAGTACCTCATTTTTGCCGTAGTCTAGATTTCCTATTTTTGAAAAAGGAGATAATAACAAGGAATGGAATGGAATGTTGACACACACACACACACATATATATATATATATATATATATATATATATATATATATATATATATATATAAATATATATATAAAATAATTATATGTTGATATACACACACACACACATATATATATATGTTTGGGCAAATCAATGAGATAATGGTGGGAAGAATAGAAGTCTTTGAGCAAGGGGTTCATAATAGTCCGATTAAAACCCCAAGCAAAGGGATTTTGGAGCTCATTCGGGAAAAAGCAGAAGAAGAGGTCGGCGGAAGGAGTGAGGGGGAGAGGGAGAAAAGGTTGTCGTCCAAAAGGGACGAGGGAGTGAGAGAGACGGCTACAGTTCAGCGGAAAGAGAGAGGTGTGAGGGGAAGAAGGAGCTGAGAGTGAGGAGGCGAGAAACTGAGAGAGGGTCGTCGGCCAGATGGAAGAGAGGAGAATAGGGGGAGAGCGAGGCTCGTTTCGTCCAAAGGGATTGGAGGCTGTGTGTGTCGGCATTGGGGTTTTCGTGAGAGAAGGTGAGGATCAAAGAGAGGGAATGAGATGCAGAAGAATCGCAGGGGGAGAAAGGTTGTCGGCCGAAAGATAGGGAAGAAGGGGAGAGGTCGGCTGTTACAGGGAAGAGAAGGGAATAAGGGAAGTGAGAGATTTAGATAGGATACTCTTACTTCGTCGGGCAGATGGGAGCAGCGGCAGGCAGCAACGGCGAGCAGCGGTGCTGAATGGAAAGAAGGATGGATTGTCATGGGTTTGGTGAGAGAGGCCTGCGGGATTTGGGTTTCGCCAGGTGAGGAAGAAGCAAGGTCTTCGTTCGGCTGGTGTATTTTGGGGCTCAGAACCAGGAAAGAGTAGAAAGAAGCAGGAGGAAAACCAGTAATTACAGGTACGCCGATCCTCCATTATTTAAACTTCTCTGTTTGCTCTCTTACCTTTGGCCAGAGTGATTAGTGATGTTTGTTTACTTCACAGGAGTGAACTGGTGCATATCACCAGCCTGTATATCTAATTTTTTTTTTCCTAATATGCTAAGTTATGCAAGCCATCTGCATTTGTTTTACTCTTTCCCCTTGTCGTAATTCAAATGACAGCATTGGAGTTTCACTATCATCAAACATTCACCATGACCGTATAGTGTGAAAATACCAGTAGTTCTGGATGGTCATTTTATTTGTTTAATCTTACCTATTTGTTCATCTTAGAGGACACACTGTAATCGAATCGGATCATAATTTGTTCGCCAAATTTATGTTGTTTGCCTTAGTTCAAGCCACAGCCACGGTATACTAATGTGATTGAATGTTATGTCTTCTTGCTGATTCTGGCTTTCATGTGTATATTCTATTCGGATCATTGTATTTATCATTCCTTTACACATACTGAATTTGATGTTCTTTACTGTTACCCGTTTCGTTCATTTCTTCCTTCTAGTCTTATTTGTTAGAAAAAAAAAGAAAGGGGGGGAAGAAGATTTTTGAATGGGACTTGATTCTTGTCGAAGAATGTGCAGTCATCTAGTTTGGGTTTGGGTTTGGGTTAATGAGGTTTAGGTCGGGTTTGGTTTGGATTTTACTTGATTAAGTTTGGTCTGGTTTGGGTTTATATGGCTTAGGTTATGTTTGGGTTATGTGGTTTAGGTCGGGTTTGGTTTGGATTTTATTTGATTAAGTTTGGTTTGGTTCGGATTTGTGTGGCTTAGGTTAGGTTTGGGTTACGTGGTTTAGGTCGGGTTTGGTTTGGATTTTATTTGATTAAATTTGGATTGGTTTGGGTTTGTGTGGCTTAGGTAGGTTTGGGTTATCTGGTTTATGTCAGGTTTGGTTTGATTATATTTGATTAAGTTTGGTTTGGTTTGGGTTTGTATGGCTTTGGTTAGGTTTGGGTTATGTGGTTTAGGTCAGTTTTGGTTTGGATTTTATTTGATTAAGTTTGGTTTGGTTTGGGTTTGTGTGGCTTAGGTAGGTTTGGGTTATATGGTTTAGGTCGGGTTTGGTTTGGACATTTATTTGATCAAGTTTGGTTGGTTCGGGTTTGTATGGCTTAGGTTAGGTTTGAGTTATGTGGTTTAGGTCGGGTTTGGTTTGGTTTTTATTTGATTAAGTTTGGTTTGGGTTCGCGCTTGTAGCTTAGGTTAGGTTGGACCTATATGGTTTAGACTTGGTTCGGATTGGGTTTTTGTTTGATTATGGTTTGTTTGATTCAGGTTTGGTTTGGTTTGGTTCGGGATGTATTATGGTTTGAATCTAATGCATTACCAACTCAGCATCCTTGACCTAAGCTTAGAAGCATCTTTTTATATCCTATTGTTTAACTCGTCTCATGCTTGGATTTATATTTTTTGCTCGGATTCATGTTTATCGTAGTATATTTATCATTTATTTCATTGTGCACTCATTGTTACATATTGTTACATTGTTACATTGTCACATTGTTTTGGTGGATATCCAGATTAGGATTAAATGCATAATCCGATGCATTGTACCCCTCCCCCAAGAGATGTATCCCTTATTTTGAATGCAATCATTTCTATAATAGTTTAGGGATACATTCTACACGGGTGCACCACAGACCTCACATGCATGATTGTGGTACTTGGCGATGTGATGTTTAGGGGACTCCAACAAGTCCAACCCCGCAAGGGATTTGCTTTTCGCTTTGGGTTTCCTAATGCTGAGATCTAATCATCTTCCAATTTCAGATAGAGAAAAGAATTAAGATTTAGTATCTATTTGAAGAAAAAGCCCTAAATCAATTATGAAAAAGGATGATTTGAGAATCAAAGAATTAAGAAATACAAGAAATTCCTAACTCCAAATAGAACAGAGAAATGTAATTTTAAATTACGATTGTAACATGAACAAAACCCAAAAAACTCAAGAAACCAAGAAAACTCCAGATCTAAATATCAAGAGAGAGAAAAAAATGCAACTCTCGAAGACAAAAGAAATGTCGAAGAACAAAACGGCAGAACCGAACTGATGAAGTGAAGGAACGAGGACACAAGAAACCCGAAGAACAGAATCTCCGAAGAAGAAATATCGATGAAGAACCAACCGTAGAAGAAAACCTCTACAGAATAATGAGTAGAGTAAGCTCGGCAGATCGAAGAACTAGAGGGATCCTAAAGAACCAGAGAGATCCAGCAGAACCTGAGTAGAAAAAAAAAAGGAAATAAAATCCAAGAGAGATTGAATAAACCCACTCTGATACCATGTCAGGTGACAGAAAACAGACTGGAAATAAAATCCAAGAGAGATGTAGAACCTTCAGGAATAACACGTGGCTTATTCTAACAGATAGATTGAATTATTGCAGGTTGACAGAATCGATTGCGATGTCAGAAGAGTATAAAGATCTCCAGGTCGGTTACCGTAAAAAATTAGAGATTTCCGAAGACAAGATTGATTATCATCGAGAAATAGGGATACACAAGATCGGTTACCATTGAAATAGAAAATAAGTAAGAAAAAAAGAAAAAGAGAATCAATGGGAAAAAGAAGAAGAAGCAGGAGAAGAAAAGAAGAAGAGTTGAAAAGGAAAGAAAAAGAGAGAAGGAAGAAGAAGAAGCAGGGTGAAATGGTCTTTTACAAGTATAATAAGGGCAATATTGTCCTCAATTTTAAAATGTAAGCTGATATCATCATCTAATGGAAGTCTCTTAACGGACTAGGTCTCTGTGATTAATGGTATTAACATTTTGGGTGGTAGTTGATGATGTTAGAAACCCGTGGGTGGTAATTGATTTTTCAAATACTTTTTGGGTTCAATATTCAACTCAAATAATTATCACAGATTAAAACAACGCCCGCAGATAAATAAAATAACCTAAATAAAACTTAAATCATAGTCTTGTCCCTCAGATGCAGAGACACTTCACATCAAACAAAACCATGTCCTTGGTCTATAGAGACAGTCATCACATTCACACACGTAGAGTCATGTGAATTATCTTCAGATACTTCATCTTCAGACATATCAATACTATTATTACCTACAAAACAATCTAAGAATATATACGTGCATTGGGGTGAGCAAACCACATGCTCAATGAGGAAATCAGCACACATAAGCACACAAATGCATGGATAGTTTGTTAAGGCTCTGGTCTGTGAACAAGCATGCACAAGTCGTATCACACTTAAATACCGATAATGAATACTCAAGCATGGGTAAAATAAATGAAACACACTTGACCATGCCTCATGTAAAACATTACCTAAACAATGAAGATAACGACCCAAGGACTACGCCCTGGCGCCTACCAGCTGTAAGCACTCCATTTTTGCCACCCCAACCAAGCTGAGTCTTACGGGTGTGTAGATAGCGAAGGAGGGGAGATGAGTGAAGGTTTGAAAAAGAATAGGGGAGTGTACGGCACATTCGGAAAGGCTACGGGTCCCAATTCAATGTTTGGATTTTTTTGACACCTTTGAGGCTGATTTCGGCAGGGCCCAAAGCAAGATCATGGGCTGTGACCTGCATGGATGCGTAGGTCATGGAATTATCTTCAAAATGAGATCAGAATTGCTCAATTCCGATGTCAGAAGGAGAGATCGTGATTTTAGTTGATTTGAAAGTGCAGGGTTTTTTTATGCAAATTATCATAAGTCAAGGATTTTTGGGCAAATTATTGTAAATTAGATCATTTAAAATTCAGTTCTCCATAACTTGATCTTTCGATATCCAAATCCGGCTATTCCAGCACTAATGTGCTCCATTGTTAGCCCTTTTCGAAGTAGAGGTAAAGAATTCTGGGCAGAGGCCACCAATGGGTCCCATGCAAATTTGCCAGCAGGATTATCGTTAAAGTTTCAATTTCTTCATATTTTGGTCATCCGACGTCCGAATCAGGTGATTCAAGCACCAATATTCTTCATTTTTAGTGTTCTTCAAAGTGGAGGTAGAAAATTTGGGGCAAAGGTCGCTGATGGTTCCCATGCAGAGCGGCGAGCCAAAATGGCTCATGAAATAACATAGAGAGAGAGAGAGAGAGAGAGAGAGAGAGAGAGAGAAAGAGAGAGAAGCCAGTCTGACCTAGTCTACTCTAGCCCGATCTGGTTCAACCCAAGTCAGCCCATCCCAGTCAACTTTGACCAATTTTGCCTGACCCAGCCCAGACCTATTCGTACCCATGATTCGGTCCATGTACATTGTTTTTATTATGTACATATGTGTACATTTTTTTTTATATATTATACACATGTATATTACATATATTCTATATTATCATATGAATTTATGTATACACATTTTTCTTCTTTATACATTATATATATATATATATATATATATATAATCCGGTGGGTTGAGTTGAACCCGAAGAGAGAGAGAGAAGAAGAGTGAAAAAGAGAGAGACACGGGGAGAGAGTGTGAGAGAGAGAGTGAGAGAGAGAGAGAGGAAGAGAAATATGTTAGAATATTATGAGTTTAGGGTTTCCAAGAAATCTATTCTCCATCCATATAGTAGTCCTAGAACACAATAGAGAAATCATAAACTATGAATCATAAATACATACCTGTCTGTGAAGAGATTAATTCCATACGCTCCACGACGCTCCAAGCTTTGATCGAAATCCCTCGGCTACAGTCTTCCACAGCCTCCAGAGGATATCCTGACGTCTCTTGCTAATGGGTGCAGAGAACTGATTAACCGTGGCTGTGGGGACTCTAACCTTGTATTTATAGAATACAGATGTAACCCTAAAACCCTTCCCACAATAGAATTAGGGTTACCAAACCTATCTCATACCGTGTGACGAACCAAACCAAACCGGTTATACCGTGTCAATCAGATTCTCACTGAATTAACTAGTTTAGGTAATTAATTAAGCCCACATAAATCTAACAATCTCCCACTTGGGCTATATTAATTACAAAACTATCGTTAACCAGTGTGGCCACGAAATCCAACACACTAAATCGTCACTAACTTTGAAACATCCATCAAGCTTTCCAATGCGAGCAACATCGAATAATACACCTTAACGTATGGTGTATAAACTTCTGTCAGCCACAGCAGAGGTCTACTCAATACATGAATCGCCTGAGATAATGCATGAAACTAAACTCTCATGCGAGTCCAAACTTGATTAAAAAACCTTAATCAAAGTGCCCCAAAACCTTTATGGGCAACTTAACATGGTATTTAAATATTCCAGAATTATAATACCATACTTTGGCTAGACACCGCCTTAAATCTTTGGCTAAATACTGCCTTGAAACTTTGGCTAAATACTGCCTTGAAACTTTGGCTAAATACTGCACATAACTATGTATGCAAAATAACAATAACGCAAATGCTAATGTAAACAAAATCATAGTTACAAAAAACTATACCCATCAAACCATAAGTAATACAATCAAGTACAGTAAGCAATGTGAAAACACAAGTATAAACATAAAAAGTCTCCCACTGATTAAGCATATCTAGAGACTCCCACTGATTCCCAGATCTTTGGTCTGAGAATCTACAATGATATAAAATCTTTCTTACTTGAAGAGATTTGATCTCCATTATACTTTGAAATACTAGATTTCATATTATTCTTTGAGAAGAACACAGCTGAACCGCTGTCAGAATACATCTCAATAGATTTAGAAGTGGAGTCTACAATCTCCAAATTAAAGAATAAATTTTCACACAAGATATCTTGCTTGTTATCTTTACTTAGAGTTACAAAACCCTATCACCATGACAATGAACCTTGAAGTTGATTTCTAGTCATCAATACAATCATTATAAATTACATCAAAATAGCCTAGAGTGTCACTACTTTTATAAATGAACATATGATCTTTGGTCCTCTGCATATACTGCATGACCTTTCCTTTTCCCCATTGTCCAGTAAGCTATACCAGCATCCAACTGAAAATATCCTATGACACTCAATGAAAAGGCTATATGAAAATATTACAATCTTAAACATATATCAAGTTCTTTACTGCATTATAGATGCTAATACTCAATATCATTCTTTGTTTACAATTCTGTCAATTTATCTCCTTTACTGATCTTAGCATCCGCAACTTACTAGTTATACATGCATACTGAACCATTCGAAAACACGAACAGTATTTATACTTTGAGATAAATCTAGAATTTTATTTTCCCTGTCACGAGCAAACTCAATTCCAGGTACAAAGGTACTTGCTCATACAGTTTTACATATCGAAGTTATCAGACAGAAGAATATTGATTTCAATTAGTAAACCATGTCACTACAGGCCAATGAAAACCATCAACACACATGACAAGGAAATGAATCATTCCCCTTGACCTATAGATATATATACAATGGTCAATGACAATCTCCACAAAGTTGAAAGAAGATACAACCCTGTCAAACTTCAAATACTATTATCCTGATACCCGTTTAATCTACAGATTGACTTTATAAGTCTATAAAATATATCTTCTTTATTCTTACCACAAAACCTTGTGATTAAAATATATAAACATTTTCTTCAAGATTTTCTTTGATCAAAACGATCTTTACATCTACCTGATGTAACTCCAAAATAAAATGAGCAACTAAGACCTTAAAATTAAAGTTCAATATTTTTTCTTCCTTTTGTGTGATTCCACTTTGCTTTCTCTTCCCTTTGTGTGATTCCACTTTGATTTCTCTTCCCTTTGTGTGATTCTACTTTGCTATAAGTTTTACTTTATAGTAAACAATTCTCCCACTGGAATCACACATTTTCTTTGTATACCCATTTTTTAGCCTATGAGTACACCGCTCATTGATAAAAGCATAATTCCAAGTCTCGTCATTGTTTATAAACAACGACACATCCTTTATGATCATTAAACATTCAAGAGCAATTTCATTACTAATAACTTGCTCAAAATCATTAGGATCTTTATTTATTTATTTATTTTTTATCACCAAAAACATCTATTTTGAAGTACAACATGTGATTGGATGAAATCACAGATCTACATGGTCCAGTATATCTCTTCATTACCTCATCTGGCTCTACTACTATGGCTGAAGCATTTCTGGTATCTCAACTGGTTGCTTCACACCTATTTTCAAGTGGTCTCATCAAACTTTAAGTTTCTTGGGTCTATTTTGACATCTCATATAACAACTCAATGTCCTAAAATAATCACTCTCCTACGAGTGTTATGAAATCATGTCAGTTTTATAGTCTCATAACAAGAAGATAACTTAAACTGAAACTGAAACTGAAAACTGACTAACTAGCACTCTATTAATAATATAGGCTGCAATATCAATTCTTTCCTTACAGGATCAAATACATTCTTAGGTTTTTGTAAACACTTGCTTAAATTTATCAGGGAATAAACCAGTATCACATGGTCTCCCAAAACTCTCTCATTCAGATCCAATAGTTTTAGTTCTTTTAATAAAAGTTTTTCCACCTTAATTTTTATTATTTGGAAAAACAATCATAAACTAAACTGTGACAAGAAGTCCTAGATGAAATCTCGATGTCCACCAATTCCAATAAATCCTTGTTGTGAATAACCTTCACTTACTTTAATTTTTTTCATCTTCTCTTTTAATTAATTCTTACATATATACATGTAATAAATCTTGGAACAACAGTCATAAACCCTTATGACCAGGGTGGAAGTTTACAATATACAGTTTAACTTCTAAAGATAGAATAAATTAAAGATTAATGCTTAAGTATCCAATATACTGCACCTTTTTGCTCAGAAGTTTCATAATCCTTATTCCTTTTTCACTTAAGCTGTCCAGCTATATAAATTTTTCCTTACATGTCCCTTATGAGTCACTCTACAAGAATTTTATTCTACTTAGATCCATTTTATCTTGTAGTTTCTTAATGTCTAATTCTTTGTCATAAGGTTTCTGACTATTTCATGAAAAATATTTTCTTTCTATGGGTTTTCCTACCCCTTTTACAACTTGCCTTTGTCTGGGTATATATTATGCACTATGACATTGGCATTCATATTTTTCTCTTTTCTTTAAACTTTTATCCTTAGTTCTTTCACTTGAGGGTTCACTATATTTTTGAGCACTATAAGTCACCAGGATCAGACTATACAGTTCTTGTGAGGAAGTGAAAAGTCTAAAAAGTCACTTACATAGGTTTTAATGAACCTACAAATATTCACTTATCCTTGAGCTTATCATTAATACTTAACAGCTCTACCTTGTATTTCCTCACATTTTGAATACCATCTCTTATCATCAAAAACTGATACTGATGGACTTGAGTAATAAAACATCTCTCTGCCCCTTCTTGAAAAATCAAATCTTTCTTTGGATTTCTTAGAAAATATCCTTTTGCAATGTTCCTCATCTGAACATTGCATTACTTGATCTTAAGGACTGAACACCCTAAGGATTATAATACAATTTTTCTGTTGAGTACATCTAGGTTAAACAATCCTAGACTAGTTTTTAGTTTCCATGCCAATTCATAAAACTGGCAGTCAAAGACAGGCATCTTAAGGTATTTAATCATTACATGTCACAACAATGTAAATAACTGTAAGTCTATGATTAATACCAAATAAAATTAGCTAGCAATAATATATATACATAACATGTGCAAGCTAATTAATATCTTTGAAAAGTCAACCGACTACACATACATCCTTTGGGACAATATGTGCACTGGTCCTTTCAATATCTGTGCAATAATTGCGAAGAGATAATGACTTTCGAAAATCTCACCACCTTTGGGTGGATGAAGACCCCTAAAGCCACAATCCTTCAACCATGTGCATGAATTCTTTATTTTCTTTGACAACGCCACCTTTGGGTGGACAATGTCATTCTTTGCTGCATCCATAAAAGTGAGAGTTTATGTTAGTGTCACTTTTGTGTGAACACTATATTTCCTTACAGTAGTTTGTAAATGCATAAATGCTAGATTTGAGCATATTATGATAGAACTAAGGTTGCCACTTTGGTGGTCACACCATAATCCTCACACAATAGCTATAAATCATAATTTGAATAAACTTGGACAATGTCACATTTGGGTGAACATTATCAAAACTGAAGCATTTACAAATACATATTCTAGAATTTGAACACATCATAATAAAACAAGGTTGCCACTTTGGTGGTCACACCAAGTTCCACCATGATATGAACAAATCCTAAACTGCAGCTTATGTGGGATATTTATTTAACCATGAATGCTTTAAAATATAATTTTACAAGTCTAAACATTCATATGAACATGCACATTAGCTCAATCAATCAATTTTGTACAATAACTTTAAGAAAAAACAGCAAAAACATTACAAATCGAGTTCCCATAGGCCATTTTTCCATAATAACATATTGTTCAATTCATCAAAATGTATCAAAATTTATACCAGATTGAAGAGCACTAAAATGGAGTCCAACGAAACAAACTGGAGGTCAATCCGACATTCCTAGCTCCCAGAATCACTGTTTAATGTCATTTTATCAAAACCAGAAGCCAAACAGACCCTTATGAGCCTTACTGGGTCGGTCTGGGTCAATTTGGCTCGGTTTGGTTCGATTCAGCTTGGCCAAGTCCGGCCTGACTTCGGTTCGGTTTGAACTAAACCGAGTATATATTACATTTTTTTTTTATTCCTTCAAACCGAACCGCTTTGGTCTGGCAGGGTTGAACCAGAGAGGCGGTTCACCAAGCCAAACCATCGGTTCAACTTGTGGTTCAACCCGGTTCAGTTTTTCGATAAACGGCTAGCAAATTTCGGTTTTCGGGTCGAATTACCGGGCCCAAAAAAGAGGTGATGGATTGGGAGAGGATCGGGTTATCGGGTCACGGCATTCGGGTTGACCCATCCAGGTTCAGGTCGGGCTGCCCGGGCTGGACCAGCTCGGCAGGGTCGGTCTGGGCTGGGTGGACTCGGCCCGAGCTCGGTCAACCCGTTAGGGTTTCCGTGTTGACCCGGCGATGACCGGGTCAACGCCGCCAGAAACTTTTTTTTTTTTTCTTTTTCTTCCACCCGCGAGTGAGATCCACTCGTGGATTCCGCCGGCGATTGCCAGCGCGTCCGGCGGCCGACGCCGGCTATTTTTATATCGCCGGCTCCGTCTCTTCGAGACCTTTCCAACGGTATATAGCTTGACTTGTTTTGTCGGTCGAAAAAAAAAAATTTTGTCGATGGAAAATTCTGACAGACTTGATCGAGATTCGATCCAAAACTTGAGAAAAATTTCTCTTTTAATTTGATCATTCATTATTAGTCTTTATAATCGATCTCCATCGATTCTAGGTCTGTATGGTTGGCTCTGATACCAACTGTTAGAATATTATGAGTTTAGGGTTTCCAAGAAACCCATTCTCCATCCATACAGTAGTCCTAGAACACAATAGAGAAATCATAAACTATGAATCATAAATACATAAATACATACCTGTCTGTGAAGAGATTAATTCCATACGCTCCACGACGCTCCAAGCTTTGATCGAAATCCCTCGGCTACAGTGTTCCACAGCCTCCAGAGGATATCCTGACGTCTCTTGCTAATGGGTGCAGAGAACTGATTAACCGTGGCTGTGGAGACTCTAACCTTGTATTTATAGAATACAGATGTAACCCTAAAACCCTTCCCACAATAGAATTAGGTTTACCAAACCTATCTCATACCGTGTGACGAACCAAACCAAACCGGTTATACCGTGTCAATCAGATTCCCACTGAATTAACTAGTTTAGGTAATTAATTAAGCCCACATAAATCTAACAAAATACGAAGAGAGAGAGATAGTGAGAAAGGGAGGTGTTAGGGGAAAATAAGTTTGTGTTAAATCAGACCAGTGATAATGGGTCAGTAGGACGTATGCAAGATATTACACATGGCGTACATCTAAGGCACAAGGTATGAGAAAGAAAGAGATAACTGAAAATAAGAACTCATGTTCGACCCCCCATGCTGATCCAGACATGATGTGATAGATTGATGGGGGTAGTTGGGCAATTAATAGTTCATCATTAATGCTCATAAATACTGACATTAACCATAAATGCAAGGTATGCTGACTTGACCAGCCATGTTACCATATCATGGACCGAATCAACAAAAAGCAAGATTTCTACTTGATAAGTGGGAAATGACGGTCATAGCTGACAAAGAAAGTACCTGACGTGGACATAAGGGGGTTGAATAGGGGTCGAACAGGGGTCGAAGAGGGGGTCGAACAGGGTTCAAAAAAGATAGACAAGACCTATACGCGCCACTCTAAGGGGTCCTAGCTGCCTAGTCCTAATCTTCCTTCTCTGACATGATAGAGATGGTGGTAGGTGGAAAAAAGGTTGTCCAAGAAATTTCACAATCGTTCTATAAACACAGAAGAAAGGACCAGAAAGGAGGGGATTGAATCTTGGAGTTCACTCCGAAAGATCTATCCTGAGGTATTATTACTCTGCTGAATTTCCTTCAAAAATATCCCTGCTTACCTACTGTTCATCTTTTCCACTGGGAAGGAGAAAAGTTTTTTGGAACTCCCGTATCTCAGGGAACCCCATTTCTAAGGAGTTCTAGTGTATCACTAAGAGCTCCCTTCTACTTGTCTTTGGAATTCCCTAACTTTGGCATCGGAGTGACCCCGGGGTATATCCCGCCCACTTACTTACTGTGTTTGTATTTCAGATACATAGCTTGATCTGAGAAGCTGGACGAATTCCATCAACAATAGGAGGAAATGAAGGAGGTACAGCCACCTCACACCTCACCAACTACCCCCCAAAACCAGCCGACATACCTGCCCAGCCTCACCCCATTGAGCCCAACTCCACTGTCCACTCCATTTCCCACCACCTTGAGCCACTTGCCCGACCACCATGCTGCCACCTCTCTCTCATTGACACATCAACACTTCACCATATCCTATCACCGACCAGCTATCACTCTACCACCAAACCCACTCCCATACCACTTCTATCGAGCCACTCACCTGCTGTTCACTGCCGACCTTCCCATGCTGCCACCTCACATCGAGCTTCTCTCTAACCTCAACTACACAAACCCGCCGACCAACTGTTGCTCTTCTCGTTGACAACTCACCTTAACTCCCCCAAAATCTGCCGCTGCCATCTCCACATCACTCCACCGTCGACCTTCCCATGCTGCCACCAATTATCGAGCCCTCATCCCAATCGATTTACCTTGGGCCACCCACTTCATCTCCTTGAACTCCAGCCCCGCCAACCACCATCTTACCTAGTCGAGATCATCTCACACCACTCCCCATCGACACATCAGACAACCCGCTGCCCATCCACCTGCTACCTACGGCTACACCACCGACCTACCCCGCCGAACCACTGTTCACCTTACCCACCTCAATACCCCTCCTGCGCATGCGCCTATAAAAACCCTCCACTGGATCAGTTAAAGGGAAAAAATGGGCAGCACCCGACCACCTTTGCTCCTCCTTCTTACCACCTACCTCACCTGCACACCACTGTTCACCACCGTAACCAGCATTCTAACCCCCTGTGGAACCTATCGATCTACCCTGAACCTAACTCCCAAACCTGTATCAGACCACCACCACTAAAACCCATCTCCTCCTGCTTCAAACCACCTACGGCCACCTTATCTTGTCTGTAAACCTTCCATCCCAACACCACTCTGCTGCCCATTAGCATAACAGACCTGAAACCCACTCCACCGAACTCGCATCTCCATCTCTCTACCTCCTTGCGGCACTAACCAACCCGGACAATCCTCGTGACCATCGGCAGCAATCCGACCATCCTCGTGACACCCTGCGACGGCCTTCAACAACATCCTTGTCATCCTTATCAGCCAGGTTGAACCAGGTAAGCTTCTTTCTCTTGGTTCTGTTTCATAGCATATTATTTATTTATTTATTCTTTTTTTCCCTTTTGATTGCTTTGCATGTCAGTTTTATCTTGTTTGGTTGCATGCATATTTTGTATTTTCTTATTTATTACATGCATGTTTTTTTTATACCTTTTATTTAATATCTTTGCATGCATATATTGTATTATTATTATTACGTACAATGTATTTTTCTATTACTTATTTTTTTTTTATCTTTGTTATTGTTTGCTCGGATATTTTTGTTTTATCATCTTAATATTGATGTCTTTTTGCATATATATTATCTTTTGATCTCTTGATATCTCAGTACATGTACGTATATTGGTATTTTATTATTTTTCTTTATTTTACATTGATTTTTGGATTCACGTCCCATGTACATTATTAATATTTTTTATGAATATATATATTTAATACCATTTTGTTATGCATGTGCTTTGTTAAAATGGAATTTTTATTTTTGTACATTGTTAATATAATATTTTGCACTGTAATTTTTATTTTATCTTTGTACATTGTATTATACTATCTTATTTTATTTTATTTATCCTTGACATTGCATTAATATTACATTGATCTTTTTATATATCATGGTACAATATATTGAATACTTTTTGATATCTCATGAGCATATATATTGTAATAATTATTTTTTGATGTTTGTACAACCAATAGTATATTATATTAATATTATTTTTTTGGTCTTTAACATCTTAGTCTCTTTGTACAATGCTTGGTTTATTATATGAAATGGTTTTGTTTTGGTCTCTGATCTTCTTAGTCTCACACACTCAATGATATTTGTACACACTGCTATATATGTTTGGTTTCACTACCATGTTTGGATTGTTTACCCTGTTATGTTTGGACTCACTCCTATGTTAGGAATCATTGTCATACTTGGAATGCTTACATGCTATACTTTGTTTACACTACAATGTTTGGATTCACTATTATATTTATACATATTGTCATATCAGTTTATTGTACTGTTTTGCTGTCATATTTACTGATTACATTGTTCACCGTCATGTTTGGAATGATGGACTATTGTATTTGAAATGATACACATCTCATAAATCTTGATGTAGGAATAGGCAACCCTATAAATCGAAGTTGAAAAATATAGGGATAGGCAACCCGATAAAACTAAGTTAAATAAAAGGGACAAGATACCCAATAAAACCTGAACATTTAAACAAAAGAGGCATGATACCCAATAAAACCTGAACATTTAGACAAAAGGGAAAGAATACCCAATAAAACCTGAACATTTAAACAGAAGAGATAGGATACCCAATAAAACCTGAACAATTAAACAAAAGGGGCTGGATACCCAATAAAACCTGAACATTTAAACAAAAGGGGCAGGATACCCAATAAAACTTGAACATTTAAACAAAAGGGGCAGGATACTCAATAAAACCTGAATATTTAGACAAAAGGGACAGGATACCCAATAAAACTTAAACAGTTAAACAAAAAGGGGCAGGATACCCAATAAAATCTGAATATTTAAACAAAACGGGCAGGATAGCCAATAAAACCTGAACATTTAAACAAAAGGGGCAGGATACCCAATAAAACCTAAACATTTGAACAAAAGGGGTAGGCTACCCGATAAAACCTGAATAGTTAAATAGTACAAACTACGTTGTACCTAATTTTCAGGACCTCTGGAATACATAAGCAGTTTGGTGGACTCTCCAAGTACGGTACTCTTAGTCCAAATGGACTATCTAGATTTAATCTCAACCATTCATCAAGCATAAATCTCAACTTGAACAATTGAATCTAATGAAGCTCAAGCATAAATCACATCCATAAGCTTTAATAACAATTTGTTTCAAACTATGTTTTGGACTTGATTTTCAGGACTGGAATACGTAGGTAGTTTGAGATGGATATCTCATACTCGGTCCAGGACCGAACCATCATTTGATTTAGTTCACTATACATTACATTGCTTGTTTATTTGTTTTAAAACATGTTTGGCTGAACCCTAAGTTAGAAGAATTTAGCAACTTGATTTAGGACATCCCCCCCATTGAACCCTAGTCATCTAGTTGACCAAGCACAGTCAGAATTAGAGTCTAAGAAAAGTTTAGGAGGTCGATCTTGATCGAACGGTTTGGATGCTTAACCCTTCCCATAACCGTACCTTGAATACTTATCCGATCTCTAAAATAGACCAAAAAGCTGATACATTAGGTCATGAGTCAATAAAAGTCTTACCTTATGGAGATGCTACATTTTTAGAGGTCATAGATCCTTAATCTAGGTGGCGACTCCAATAAATAAATGATTTTCTCGATACGTCCCGAGGAGAGGGCGAATTGCCTCTCATTATCCTCACACCAGAATTCCCCCATCATAGGTTTCATCCTGGCATCTTATTTTACACCTCAACTACTTCACTGGGTACATCCCCAATCCATCATGGAAAAGCACATAGAACAGACTCATCCAGAAACACTAGAGGAAGGATATCAACCCATGTCTAGCTCCCTGCACCAGCTACAAAAGGGAAACCCCGCCCATGGTCGGACTTCTTACATAAGCCTATGCTAATAACTAAACCCCTATTGGCAAGGGTTGTCAATCACAGGATGTTGAAACCTAAATCAAGAATATTACTAATGCAGGTATTCATATCCCAACTTAACAGACCAAGATGAACCGTTCCATTCCAGCCAATCGGATCTACTAGGATATAAAAATATGCCAAATAATCATGTTATCAAACATCCACGTGTTATCAATCTAATACAGAAATAGTATGCAAGAATATATAAGCAAATATCATAGTTATTGGATGGTAAGTTATCACAATCACAGCATGCGCATAAAAAACATGAAAATAAAACAAAACTAACCCCTCACTTGTACTAGTGAGCTAAATATTACTCTGAAGCAAACAAAGTATCTTCCCTTGTTTCCCACGTCAGCTACCTAGTTGCGATTAGTGTATGATTAATACTTTGAATTATTTGGTTATTCTTTCAATTAGCCTAGGGTAACCTCATTAGTCTTAGGAACATGTCCTAGGATTAATTAGTCAAGTTTCATGATCAATGGTTGAAGAATCAACCATGACAGTCATTCTGTCCATAAACAGTCATTGGGAGTGTTTTACCAATAAAAGTGGTCGATCAGACCCTTTCCATCGACCTATTGATGGATATTGGCTTATAATTGACTCTAGAGGCTTGCACCTCATTAGGGTTACTTCCACAAATAGTTTATAGTGTATTTCAATCACTAGTTAGGATGGAATTCCATTCCCATAGTTTATATACTTGTACGATTATTGACTGTGAATGTCGGTTGTGCAATCGTACTTGTCTACACTCTTGGGGATGCATTCTAATTGAAATTATCATCCCATGATGTTTATAATGTTTATCTTGAAGTGTGGGGTGAGTCTACTCGGTCCATAGTAGCCAAATAGGAACAATTCCACCTTTCTGTGACCAAGCGGTCGATCACAGACAAGCGATCAATCAGGCTTGTTTTATCGATCGTACTCATCGACCGGTTTGTCCCAATAAGCTCAAAATGAACTTAATTCGATCTGATCTCTCTGCTACGAGGTCTAGGGCATCCCCAAAGGGTCTCTAATGGTCTATACTACATTAATGACTACTTCCCTACATTAATTCAATATTATAACTTCATATTATCATCAAGATTCTTACCTTTACATCGGTTAGTCAAATCTGAACATCATTAAGCAATTCTACTACAATGGCCATCAATAGCTAAGGGAAAAACCATTCCCAGATGATCAGAGGTTGGAAATTACCTCATGAGATCAACAAAAGGTTGTTCTAAGCATTAGAATAGGGATAAGTTGATTACCTTAATGATGTGTTATGAGTTCCTTAGCAAGAAGCTTGAGGGAGGACCTTTAATGGTGGTTCTTCCTTCTTCTTCTTCTTCCTTTAAGCTTCCTCTTATGTGGCTACCTCCAAAACATGCATCGAAGATTGCAAACGCTCTAACAAATTTGGGTTTTGGAGATTATATGGAAGAGAGATCAGGAGTTGGAATTAGAGTAAAACTCCTACTTGAGAGTCAGTTCCAGTGTGTAAGTGTTCATAAAGGCTTGGATGTTGCCAATTGGAACACCAACACATTTAGAGTTGGGCCCCATGTGATTTGGGATGACTAGGGGTAACTAGACATTGGTCGGAACCAAGTCCACACAAGTAACCACAATTCAGCCCAGTTATGTGATTAACCGGTTGATCATAGTCAAGCGATCGACGGGCTCATTTCATCGACCACAGTGGTCGACCGCATGGCCCAAATTAATTAAGATTGGCCACGCGAAGGTT
The DNA here is from genome assembly GCA_028583415.1 of Protea cynaroides. Lineage (NCBI taxonomy): Eukaryota > Viridiplantae > Streptophyta > Magnoliopsida > Proteales > Proteaceae > Protea > Protea cynaroides. Next base: position 332,966 of record CM053272.1, on the reverse strand, counting down.
GGTTTGACCTTTTATCCCAAAAACTACCAGTTCAAACATGTAATAACTTAATTTAGATCTTACCTAATGATCGATACGCTTCTATACTGATACATGTGCTAGAGTTGTATCGGTTGGAAGACTCGTTACGTAGAAAATTCAAATTAGCCTGTAATTTTATATGTAGGTCTTCCAACTACGATAGGGTTGCGTAAGTGTTGTCTGACGTAGTGCAATGATACCGAATCCATCCCTACGGTGGGGGTTTCTACCTGACAGAGTGTAACTGTACCCAACCACTATTGTAGTTCACAAAACATTACCTAATTAATCTATTGATTTTATCATTTCTTGCCTGTTTGCATGACCCCAATCCCGTCACAAAGCTTGCTAAAGCTCACCTACAACGCGCATGTTTCTTTTTAGATTCTGATACAAGTTACACCATACCCAACTTTATGGACACAAGATACATTGTACAGGACTAAGCGAGGATGTTGTCGATGGATTCGGTTCAGTCCTTCAGATCGAGCCACGTAGCTGAAACACGAACACAACAATAAAGTGGGCGGGATATACCCTAGGGCCACTCCGATGCCAAAGTTAGCGAATTCATAAGGCAAACAGGATGGAGTTCTTAGTGAAACACTAGAACTCCTTGAAAGTGGGGTTCCCTGAGATACGGGAGCTTCAATAACTTATCCCCCTCCAGTGAGATGGGAATTTGGATAAGGGGTTGAATCAAGATAAAGATTATCTTAGAAGAACTTAATCAGAGTGATACCCGAATGTGAATACTCTCTCTTTGTAGGAAATTCTGGATCCTTTGCAATCGATAGTCTTTCACTACTTATAAGCTCAAGGTGAAGCTTCTCGGACAAGCTTCTCCCCACCTACCACCATCTCCATCATCTGTCAGCTAGAGAGCAATAGGTCTAGGTGATTATGACCCTCAGGGTGGAGCCTAGACGTCTTGTCAGTCGTTTACGACCCTAGTCGACCTTCTCCAACCCCCCCCCCCTTTGGTCCACGTTCTCTACTTATTCCGACAACAGTAGCTGTCCTTTCTCTTTTATCGAGCATAGATCTTACTTTTTACTGATTTAGTCCATGATATGGTGACCTGGAAAGTCAAATCCACCTACTCAGCATCTATGGTAGTTGTCGGTATTTATGAGCATTAATGGTAGACCATTTAATAGCCAACTACCTCCATTAGCCTGTCTAATCATGGCCCGTTTACCCAGCAGGGGGTCGAATACAATTTGATCCCTCGGACGCTGTCAGAGAAGACTTTCCTTGGTTCGTATACTTAGTAACTCGGATGTATGCCATGTGTCCAGCTCCACAAGGCTTGTTATAAATTCCTCATCCACGGTTTTGTTTGAATCTATTATAATTTTCCCCAACAGAACCCCTTTGCCTCCTCTGTATCGTTTCGATTCAAGGAGACAACACTTATAGGGAAAATAAATTCTTCCATTACTTGGGGATGCATCCCCTCAGAATCCCTGATGTTATGGTAGTCAGGCGCCACCATTTCTTCCAGTTATTAAAGGCTTGAATGCACTCGTTTTCTTTATAACGTTTGTAACGTTTCGTAATAGCCTGGTCTGTCCCCAATTGAATGCGCATGATAATGTCCCCGACCTGATCGAGCCGTTACTTCAAATTATCAGCGCTAATCCTACCATTTTTCATCCATTGGGACCGTTCACGCGTCGTTTCCCTGACGAAGTGTCAAACCCGCAACCTGATTGATAGTCAGACCACTTGAAACCATCATGACTGTCAGATGGGACCCACCTATTTGCAAACTTGTAAAAATCCTGTCTACTCTGCTCATCTTCTTTCTCGCATTTTTTCATCTACAGTGCTTTTTCTGCATCTGTTTCGCCTTAGAATTTCCGCTCGGGGTATTCGTTCTTCTACAAGGCGCTTGTTCCCCTTCGTGAAGAGTTTTTGGTGACCTTCTTGCTTTCAAAGTAAGTCCCGAATTTCCTTCTTTTAGGTTATTGTCATTTTAACCCTTAACAGTCATGGCCCATGATAAAGCCGCAGTTAGTCGCCCTTCTCAACCTACTCTACATCGATCGCAACTTCGACGTCTACCCAGGGTGAGAGTAGCTCAAGTGTCAACCCAGAGAGCCCTCCCCCTGATGCTTCCAGTGCAGCTGGTCCTCACTGTGTGGCTTCTTCCCTGAAACCCATAATGACCGAGGCCAAAATTCAGGATCTTAGGGCTTCCTTTCTCATCCCTGATTCTGTTGAGTTGCGTCGGACCAAGGAGATCGAGCCAACCACTTCTATTCTCATAGAATAGTAGTAAATTATAACATGTTCCTATTCGGTTTCAATTTCCCTTGCCATCCCCTTATATTCGAGATCTTGAGCTATTACGGTTTGGCCCCCAATTAGCTTCCAGCCAATTCCTAAGCTCACATCCATTCTTTTATCATCTTCTTTCTCCGTTGTGGAGAGCCTCCCACCCTGAGGTTTTTTTCAATATTTATTCGACATTGGTGTTATCAATTGGACCAACCATCTAACCACAAGACCGAGCCTAGTGGGACATATTATTTCTTCCGCCGATATTTAGAAGAGGTTCCTCTGATGATCGAGTCCACTCCTTCCTCGGTTCCCCACTAGAAAGAGAAATTATTCGATGCCATAATAAAACGGGGGCATAATCTAATGGGCATGTCAGCCTTTCCTATTTGTAATCGATGGCAGTTCATCGATCCCTCAATTGTAGGGGTCGCTCCAGTCTTAACATCACTTGAGACAAAGACCCTTCAGAGAGTAAAAGAAAGAGGGAGAGTAGTCCAGTACAAAGAACTGAGTAGCAACATGTTCGTATTCCTGTATGGGCTGAGTACGTTTCCTTTCGACCCCTGCTAACACTAACTTGTCATTCGGCATTCTACACTTTGTGTTTTCATTCAACCCCTAATATCGTATGGTTTGTTCTCTGTATAGTGGAGGGCCTTGATGATAGCATGTGCAAGGATTTGATGGGGGTGGACCTGTTCCGCCACCAAAGGAGGGAAAAGGAGGAGATAATCCTCACCGTGGCCCAAAAGTTGAAGGCTCTTGAGAGGGCCGCTGATACAGCTCCTACCCTTCCTATAGAGATCCTCCACCACCTTTAGAGGACGTAATCCCATCTTTCGACCCTGCAGCCAAGGTCGATCCTTCCATTGAACCCGAACCAATGGGTGAATTATCTTCTTCTCAACTGTTCGACCTTCCAGCTTCAACGAAAGAGCCTGTTATTCCTTCGATCATCGACATCGCGAAGGATGGTAAGTTCTGCACTATCTTACTATTTTTTAAATTCCATCCCTCAATTTTAATCTTCCGAATACGTTTTTGAGTGCGTCGCATTTCTCATTTTTTGCAAAGGATGACGACCAGGCCACGGTCTCAGAGACTTTGCATTGGTCAAAGAGGAGAAAGATTACCCCTGAGGGTCCCAGGATAATCTACCTTGAGGACACCCCCCAAGATATCCTTCAGAGGATTCTAGCAGGACCTCAGCCACTACAGTCTATCTCACTGCCAGATGCGGCCATCCACTTTGCTCTTGCCAATCTTTCGAGCAGCGCTTCTTTCATTTCTGCTATGACCAGTATCCCGGAGGTTCCCTTCGCCCTTCCTAGGGCCGCAGACACGAGTTCTATGGCTAGTACGGCCCCTCTAAGTTCTTCTTCTCTTCTTGGCACAACACCAACTACAGCAAGCACATTAGCCACAGCAACAACACCACATTCTAGTTCAGCAACCACCACACAACAATCCAGTTCAGCAACTACAGCATAACAGTCTTCCATCCCTCCATCAACTTTGCCGTCGATCCCTATGGATTCGACTGTGGTGACCACCTTCCGACCAATTTTAGAGAGCTTGCCACCATTAGCCCCTCCACCATTCCACAGATATCCACTCTGTCTATACCAGTGTAGTCTTCCCCATTTGCCATGCCTATTAGATGCCGCCTCCAAAGGTAAAGGTCCAGCCATGATGCCTACTGTCTTTAGTCCTGATCCTGCCTCGACCCCTACACTTGCCAGTTCGAGCTTTACAATATAGCCGGCCTTATTTACTCCCCAATGGAAGGTCCTTGACACAAACAATGGTATATTTAACCAGTATGTGGCTCAGGAGATAGTTCACTACGCTTGTCTATCCTCGGATGCGGACACCTTTATACAAGCCAAGCTCAACACTATAGATCAGAGCCAATGCGCGACTTTGTACCAGGTGAGTCATTCTCCTACCGTTTCCTCTCTCTCTCTCTCTCTCTCTCTCTCTCTTTTTACTTATCTGGTATCCTCTTCGGCATATTTTACAGTTGATGTGCGGCACGAACTATTATTGTAAGACATTAATGGGATCCATACACAAGCTCAAGGAGAAGCAGGCCTTGTCACAACAGAGTAGAGAGCTTCTTTCAACCGCCTTAGCAGAGCGTGACTAGGCCATTCACAACCGAGTTGCTACCATTTTAGCTTGGACTAAGGCTGAGCAAACCTGGGTCGATGAGAGAGATAACTTATCATCTGAACTGGAGGTTGTCAAACAGGAGAGGGACGATGCAGAGGCCCGTGCTAAGGAGGCAGAGGATCGAGCCAATGATGCAGAGATAAGATGACGATCAGCCAAAGCATCCCTAGAACTAAACCAGAGGTGGCTTTCTGATGAGAAGACCAAGTATAGGAGGCTCGATGAGCATTTCACCAACAGTGCCAAAGTCTTCGAGGTAAACCAGAAAGAGTTGGCCGAGGTGCGGCTATCCAACGAAGTCATGTCGGACCAGCTTGGGCAACCATGACCCTCAATAATCAACTGGAGGAAGAAGTTAAAGATCTTCAAGAGGCATGTGATATATTGATAGGGTATAAGGCAAACCTGTAGGTAAAAATGATAGGTTACAAGCTGAGTTGACTCACACCCTGGCCAGAGAGAACACCCTCAAGGAGGAGATAGCTGCCATGAAGAACTAGGGTGTTGACTTGCAATCTTCCATGACTCGTTTGGTTAAAGAACTGGCCCAGGCTCAGGCAACAACAGCTCGTCTGACCCAAGATTTGATTCAGGCCCAAACAGCTTTGGCCAAGGGGGAGAAGACCCTGAGAATATTGATGGAATCTGACGATATGGATGGTCTTTTCAGGAAAGAAAGGACTCGAGCAATCAGAGAAGCCCTCATCATGGTCCACTCAGAGTTGTCCGCTTATCTCCCATCCTTTAACTTTTCCTGTAGCCCTCTCATGAACAAGGTGATTCGAGATAAACTTGGTCAAACTTATACTCTTCCTCCTCCAGTGGCCTCCTGTACCGAGTTGGCAATAGTGGTACCTTCCCCTCAGGAAATTGCTCCTCTGTCTGTTGTTCCTCCGTAAGAATCCCCAGGAACGACTCTCGAAGACCCCTTTATCGTCCCTTTAGAAGAAACTCAAGGCGCAACATCTTCAGAGACACCTCCAGCAGACACCTTCCCCATAAAATCTTCCATGGACATCCCTCCCAAGGGACAAGACTGAACACAAAACTTCTCTCTCTTTTTCTTTTTTTTTGGTAAGCCCCTTGGGCATTTCTTCTTTTTGTAAAGGTTTATAAATACTAGTGTTAATGTAATATTTTTTCTCTACCCTTTACGTGATCAATATTTTGCAATCACACCAATATGTATCATGACCACCCCTTCTGTCTAATAATGTTGTGCTCTACCTATAACTAATAGACAGAATCAAAGGGTCTTTGATTTTCGAACCAAAGTCAAGGAGTACCCCTTTTCTTTTTTGAGCCCGAAGGCCTTTGCTTTGCGAGCCCGTAGGCCTTTTCTATTCGAGCCCGAAGGCCTTTGCTTTGCGATCCCGTAGGCCTTTTCTTTTTTGAGCCCGAAGGCCTTTGCTTTGTGAGCCCGTAGATCTTTTCTTTTTTTTTTTCGAGCCCGTAGGCCTTTTCTTTTTCTAGCCCAAAGGCCTTTGCTTCACGAGCCCGTAGGCCCTTTTTTTTTTTTTTTTTTTTTTTGAGTCAAAGTCAGACTACCCCTTAAGTCGATGGGCTTAGTCTTTGACTAAGGCTGTCTACTTGCTCGAACAAACACGACTCTAGATGTGAAGGGATTTTTCATTGAATAGGAGAACATAGTATCTTCAGAGGTTCTTGGAATGCCAAGTGCGTGGTATGACCGACCCACCCATTGTCTCTAAGTGATACGACCTCGGTCTAGTAGCCTTTGCAACCCGGTATGGCCCCTCGTAGTTTGGAGTTAGCTTACCTTGCTGGGTGGGTTCAGTTACAGTTGTCAAATGCAGAACCAAGTCACCCACTTGAAACAAATTCTCCTTGACTCTGGAGTTGTAATACATGACTGTTTTTTATTGGTATGCTGCTATGTGTAGCATCTTCCAGAAGGTCCAGGTCCATAAGCAGAATGTCTTTGTTGGTATCTTTACTAAAATTCATCACTCGATAGCTTTTTTCCACCATTTCGACTGGGATAACAGCTTCTGACCTGAAAGCAAGTTTGAAAGGAGTGGCTCCGGTGGCAGTTCTTTCTGTGGTTTGATACGACCAGACTATACTGGGCAACTCCTGAGCCCATAATTTCCTCTTCTCTTCTACTCGTCGTGCTAAGCCATGTAGCAAGGTGCAGTTGGTGATCTCCATCTACCCATTAGCCTCCGGGTGTACCACTGACGTAAATCTATGACCAATACGATGGTCGTGATAGAATTTTCGAAAGACCCGACTCGAAAACTGTGGACCATTATCAGTAATCAATACTTGCGGGATCCCATACCTGTAGAGTACATCAAGTCTGAAGAACTCCACTGCTTTATGTGCGGTAACCTTTGCCATTGCCTTCACTTCAATCCATTTGGTGAAGTAGTCAATTGCCACTAGAATATACTGGAGCTGTCCTTTCCCTTATGGCAAGGGTCCGAAAATATCCATACCCTAGACCACGAATGGGTTAAATGATGGGATAGGCTACAATTGGGCACACGGGCAGTGGGATATGGTAACATTCTTCTGGCACGGTTCACAAGTTTTGGCATATCTCTCGCAGTACTTCATCATATGGGGCCAATGGTATAGATGATCATGGAACACATGGTGCATCCACACTGATGAGCTCCACAGATCCCCTCGTATGCCTCTGCTATGATATATTCTACCCTCGACGGGAGGACGCAGCGGAGTAAAGCTAAAGTATGAGATTTCTTGTAGAGTACCTCGTCATGAATGATGTACGACCCTACCTGGGCCTGTATATGTCGGGCTTCCTTCTTGTCTTCCGACAACATATTTTTCCTTAAATAAGTGAGTAGAGGATCCATCCAGTAGGCTCGATGTCCACAAGCATAACTTCAGCCATTGGGTCGGTGTTTTGTTGAGACAAATATTCCACATACACTGGCACGTCAAAACTGCTTAGATCGTCCGACCCTAAGTAGGAGAGGGCATCCGCTTCCGTATTCTGGTCGCGGGGTATGCTGCCATCTCAAACTTCTCCAGGATCTCGATTAGTTGTTTCACCAAGGCCAGATATTTGGCTAGATGTTCCTATCGTACTTCATAGACCCCTGTTACTTTTCGCACGACCACTTGAGAATCTCCATGAACTAGCAGGTGCTTTACTGTAAGTTTTTTTGCTAGTTTAAGCCCAGCAACCAGGGCCTCGTACTCTACCACATTGTTGATTGTTGAGAAGCCAAAACGCACTGATGTCAGTACTTTGAACCCCTCAAGACTGATGAGGACAATTCCTACTCTGACATCTTCTTTGTTGGAAGCTCCGTCTATATACATGACCCAGGAAGGTTCTTTAGGACCGAGAAAAATCTTGACCTTAGCCTCCTCAAGTGCCTTTTCAACATTCGATCCTTCTTCTTCTCCACCTCGCAAGGTGCTCTCTATCAGGAAATTTGCCAAGGCTTGTGCTTTGATAGTGGTTTGGGGTTGAAACTTGAGGTCGAATTCTCCCAAATCAATCGCCCAATTGATCATTCGACCCGACACATCTACTCTAGAGAGGAACTTACTCAAGGGCCAGTCCGTCAATATGGTGATGGAGTGGGACTGAAAATAGGGTTGTAGTTTTCTGGCGAAAGTGACCACAACTAGGGCCAATTTTTCTATAGATTAATATCTAGTCTCGGCATCGAGTAACACCTTACTGATGTAATAAATAAGATGATGCACCTTGTTGATCTCCTTGATCAATACACCACTAACCGCATAAGGAAAAAACCGCCAGGTAAAGTAGCAGGTTGTCTCCTGTCTCCGACTTTACCAATAATGGAGGAGTGGATAAGTACCTCTTCACGCTCCAGAATGCTTCCTCACATTCTGTTGTCCATTGAAAGGTTTTGGATCCTTAAGAGTCTTAAAAAATGAGAGGCATCGATCAGCGGACCTGGACATGAATCTTCGCAACGCTGCGATCCGCCCTGTGAGCACTTGCACTTACTTCGGAGTTATTGGAGACTTCATACTTTGGATAGCCTCGATCTTAGCTGGGTTGGCCTCAATCCCTCTTTGAGACACCATAAACCCAAGGAATTTTTCGGATTGCATGCCAAAAGCACACTTGGAGGTATTGAGTCGCACGGAATTCCTTCAAACCACCTCAAATACCTCCTTGAGGTCTTTGAGATGGTCAGACGCCTTGGCTGTCTTGACTAAGAAGTCATCTACATATACCTCCATGTTCCTCCCGATCTACTTTTCGAATATTTTGTTGACGAGCCTCTGGTAAATTGCTCCTGCATTCTTGAGCCCGAAAGGCATCATAGTGTAACAATATGTACCCTTGCTAGTGATGAAGGCAGTGTTCTCATCGTCTTCTCTAGCCATTTTTATTTCGTTATATATAGAATACACATCTAAAAAAGACAGCAGCTCATGCCCGGCAGTGGCATCTATGAGCTAATCTATTCGAGGCAGGGGGTAGGAATCTTTGGGTCATGCTTTATTAAGATCAGTAAAGTCGGTACAAACAAGCCAACAGTAGTCAAACTTGGGAACCAGTACAACGTTGGCCAACCAATCTGGGTAGTACACTTCTCGAATAAATCCGACCTTTAACAACTTATCGACCTCTTGATCAATGATCACTTGTTTTTCTGCCGATACAACTCTTTTTTTTGTCGGATGTGGCGATGATGGGGATCAATCTTCAAGTGATGCTCCATGGTCGATCGTGGTATCCCAGGCATATCTTCTGGAGTCCAGGCAAACACATCAGCGTTCACTTTTAGAAATTCAAATGAGTTCTCATTTTTGCTCTTCGGGGAGTGTTGAACCAATGAGGAAGGTCTTATCTAGATGGTCGTCAGTAAATGGCACGGGAATGAGATCTTCAACTAGATTAGTCCACTCTACTAGGAAGTCGTCGCGATATTCATCTAGTTGAATCACCTGGACAGGCTGGTCTTCATCGAATGCTGCCAGAGTAGCTGCGTGGCATCTCTTGGACACCGACTGATCGACCTTGCAATATCTGACCCCCCACTCGTTGGAAACTTCATTAGCAGATAGTAGTTCGATAAATAGGCCCACAGCTTGTTCAGGCCAGATCGGTTGAGGATAGCATTGTGGCTCGATAGGGTATCTACCACCATATACTTTAAGTTGACGCATACTCGTCTAGGGGTCGCATACTATCACTGGGTCGACCCCCAGATGAGTATCTATCCGGATGGCTCCCTTCACTCGCACTCCTTCTCCATTGAACCCCAGAAGAGAATATCTAATGGGCTTCAATTGCTCATCCTTGTATCCTAGCCTCCGGAATGTGTCGTATAGTGGATCTCACAAGCACTCCCAGTATCGACCAGTATCCACTTCCCATTCTTCTCCAATTTCTATTTTGATAACAAGGGGATCCTCGTGGGGGGTAACCACATCACTGAAGTAAATGTACCCCTCGTACCTAACTTGAGGAAGACCCCCTATTTCTTCTTCTCTAACTTTCTTTAGTTGACTCCTCCTCCTCAAGCTCGACCACAATCGGAAGTACCTCCCGCCGCATGTGCTCTGGCCAAACCGTCATGCACTCCGGGTTGCTCAAGGTTATGTACTTATCATCACTCAGACTAAGGTCTTGCTCTGGTCCAGCCTTGCCCAATTGTCACCTGGGGGGACTCACTTCTAGAACTATTCGCACCCCTTTAGCAGTTTTCCCTCTCACCATCTCTTGGTGCCCCCAAGGGAGGAGATCAACTTGTCCCATAAACCCCCTCGGGGGTGATCTTGGTGGTGGTAGAGGCCGATTATCGACCCTCTCGTTTCTTGAAGGTGTTACTGCAGGGAGAGGTGGTGGGAGTACCGCCGCTAGTGCCGGGGGAGGAGGTGGTACTAGGCGGGGTCCCACGAACTCGGTCCATCATTCATGCTGGATTACGTCTTTAACTAGCCCTTTGAGATGTCTGCATGAGTTGGTGTCATGGTCGTGGTCTTGGTGATGTGCACAATACAACTGGTGGTTGCACTCCTCCTGCTTGGATATTATCTTGGGGGAGGGACAAGTAAAGTGTCACCTCACTTGATATTTAAAATGTTAACCATAGTACGGTTGAGTGGGGTGTACTCCGGTGAGGGGCGGGCAGGGAACAATTCCTTGGCCACCTTTGATTTCTTGCTTGTCTTTCCTTCTTTAGGAGCCTTCTCCACAACTTTACTTTTTTTCTTTTCCCAACTACGGGGGAAGGGTTCACTCGCCCGGGTAGCTCCGCTACAACTTCTATTCCCGAAGCGTATCGGTCACACCTACTGAAAATTTTAGCATGTGTTCTGGGACGCTTCTTGTTGAGGGAGAACACCAATTGGGGGTCAAGATAGGCTTTCGACAAAGTTGACACCACCACATTAGGCTACAAATCTTTAATCTCTCCGACTACCCCAAGGAAACAGGCTATGAATGGTCCGAGAGGCTCCTTCTCCCCTTGTTTGATTGCCATCAAGTGGGACAGGTTCTTGTTCTGGGTTCGACTCCCCTGGAAATGGGAGAGTAATAGACTGCTCAATTTCTTGAAGGTTCCCATAGATTTGGGGGGTAGATTATTGAACCACGTCCTTCTAGCCTCCCTCAGGGTGGATGGGAAAGCCCTGTAGCAAAGAGCGTCGTGGTGGCCATAGATGACCATCCCAACTTTGAAGTTATCAAGGTGCTTCTTGGGGTCTATCTTTCCATCATACCACCCAACATTGGGAAGTACAAAATTAGTAGGAAGATGATGGTTCATGACCTCGTCGGTCAGGACTGTCTCCGTGGTATAATCCTGGAGGTCCTTAGAATCGACCCCCTCTCTACATGTTGAACTCTATCCATCAGATCCTTCACCAAAAGCTCCAGCCTGGTAGTATTTTCATCAGTAGCTGAGGTGCTTCCTGCTGAGGGAGTGGCTACCACCAGGATGACTGGTGGGACTGCTGTAATGGAAGGGATTACGATTTCCCTTTCTTCTCAGGCTACATCGACCATTGCTAGGACTTCTTCCTAGGCTCGCCTGGTCTCTTCGACCCTAACGTGGGTGTCTTCTCGGGCTTATCTTGCTGCATCAACCCTAGCCTAGGGGTCCTCTCTGGCGCGTCTGGCCTCTTCAATCCTCCTCTGAGCCTGCCGAGCCATGTCCTATTCTATGTACATTCTGCCTCAAGCCCTTCTATTTCCATATCTCGACCCCAATTTATCCCAGATAGATGATCTTCTTGAAGCTGCCGGGGACTCGTGGCTGCTCTCGATAACTTCTATGGGGTCGTACTCTGGGACATACTAAAAATGAAGCTCCCCATAGTGTTCGTTTCGACCCCTACTGCTATATGAACCTACGAAGGGTTGGCCCGCACTGGGCTGGGAGATGTTTCTCGAAGAGCAGAATGCCTAGAATGCCTAGATCTCTGAGGGACTTCTGGGACATCAACATGTGGCATAGAGGCTGTTGGCGCACTTGCGGGTCGTTGCGATAACAAATCCGTCAGGGTAGCCAACTACTGAGCAAGTCGATCGAACTGTACTCTTGTAAAATACTGAAAGGGATCAGGATTAGGACCTCCTACTCCTTCTGTGGATTGAACTTCTGGATGGGTGTCAGGTGGGTTTGGGCCTAGGGGAATGTCAACATGCTCCTGTCGTATATTTGCCTCTGCACGGTGCGCCTGAGTTTTTCGATGGTTATAAGAGCTTTCTGCTCTCTCAACTGGGGCCATAGGTGTAGTGTATGGGTTAATTTAAGAAGGTGGAAGATGTAAAGGGAGACAAAGGGGTGATACTTAGGGTATGGGTTCTTTAGGTAATCACCGAAAAAAAGAGGGAAGGTTTTGAAGGCAAAGTTTGTCAAGGCCCCACGGTGAGCGCCAATCTGTTGTCAATGGATTCGGTTCAGTCCCTCAGATCGAGCCACGTAGCTGAAACACGAACACAACAGTAAAGTGGGCAGGATATACCTCGGGGCCACTCCAATGCCAAAATTAGCGAATTCCAAAGGCCAACAGAATGGAGTTCTTAGTGAAACACTAAAACTCCTTGAAAGTGGGGTTCCCTGAGATACGGAGCTTCAATAACTTATCCCCCTCCGATGAGATGGGAATTTGGACAAAGGGTTGAATCAAGATAAAGATTATCTCAGAGGAACTTAATCAGAGTGATACCCGAATGTAAATACTCTCTCTTTGTAGGAAATTCTGGATCATTTGCAATCAATAGTCTTTCACTACTTATAGGCTCAAGGTGAAGCTTCCTGAACAAGCTTATCCCCACCCCACCTACCACCATCTCCATTGTCTGTCAGCTGGAGAGCAATAGGTCTAGGTGATTACGACCCCCCAGGGCAGCGCCTGGATGTCTTGTCAGTCGTTTACGACCCCAGTTGACCTTCTTCGACCCCCCCTTTGGTCTACGTTTTCCACTTCTTCCGACAACAATAGCTGTCCTTTCTCTTTTATCGAGCATAGATCTTACTGTTTACTGATTCAGTCCATGATATGGTGACCTGGCAAGTCAGCATTTATGGTAGTTATCAGTATTTATGAGCATTAATGGTAGACCATTTAAGGGCCAGCTACCTCCATCAGCCTGTCTAATCATGGCCAGTTTACCCAACAAGGGGGTAGAATATAATTTGATCCCTCGGATGCTATCAGAGAAGACTTTCCCTGGTTCGTATACTTAGTAACTCGGATATATGCCACGTGTCCAGCTCCACAAGGCCTGTTATAGATTCCTCGTCAACGGTCTGATTTGAATCTATTATAATTTTCCCCAACTGAGGATGTGATGGATCTAGCTTCTAAGGTGCATGCCTTTGATTGTACCTATGATGTCAGTACCTACGGTAGCTAGGCTTAAGTTTTGGGATACATTGTTAGTGGACTAGATGTTCACATTTTTTATATTTTGGATACTATACTTGATGTATATTCATACTATGTTTTGTTAAAGTTGGTGATACAGATAACATACGTTTATGTATATGATTACTAGTTAGATGCATTAGTATATATATTACACCTCTAATTATATTATAAAGTCTTACGCTTATTTATTTTTTTACTCTGATTATGTGGCAAATGATGTAATGTGGTGCCATTGTATCGAGATCCTCACGGTATGTTGGGACGGGGGTAAGCATCTTAGTCATAGCCCCGATGTTTCGGGAGTGGGGTTTGCCATTAACACTAGTTCATTCAAACAACAATTGCAATGTTTAAGTGACCATTTGTCCAACTTTAGATCTTGAAGCGTTCTTTCACCTCTACATAGCATGATTTCAAGTGTATTCATAATCTTAGTGCTGATCATTAAACGAAGAAAACAAGGTATAAAATCAAGGAAGAAAAATTAGATACTACCAAAGAGATATATAGTTTTAACTTAAAAAAATATTATGCCTATGTGTAGGGATATAAATAGTAGTCAAAAATCCAAATTCAATTCATACAGTATGGTGTGGATCAACCAGAGGAGGTATGCATAAAAGTATTTGCCTCAAGGAGGAATCCTAAAATTCCGTCTGTTTTTTGGATTTGGAAAAGTGTGGATTTTCAAGAACGGGAATCTTATGATATGTTGGGAATCCGGTCAAGGATATCCGGATCCGAAATTGGATTATTCGGAACATAATCTCTTCAAAATAGATATCTAACTAATTAATAATAAAAAATTAAGCCGCTGATGATCTTGACGATACTTGAAGATATTGATAGGTTCTAGAGATTGAGGAAAGGAGAATCATGAGACTATGACTACCGAAAGACATGGATTGAGAACGAATCGTATCCACCAGGGGGAGGAAGATGTGGGTTACATAAGTCAAGATGCAAGCAGATAGTCGAAAATCACAATTTGGCTTGCATCCTTATCTTGCCACATATGAATCTAATATCTGATCTGTTTACATCTCTATACATGGGTGAAGGTGATCCAAGAAATCCTCTGCTAATGAGTATGCCTAGAGTAGGAAAGTGCACTGATATGGTGGCACTATACTTAGTTAACTACCATAATGATAAACGCTAATGAAACAAGTGTGCGATACAAAACAAAAATGAATGCTTTTCAATGGTAGTTTGCCTATTAAAACATCAGAAGACTAGCTTTGTTTAGACATTGGAGCTACTTGTGAATCCCATGGCCAAATCTCTGATATACAACTCACAGCATCACTAACAATCCCATTCTGTGGGAGTTTCAAGCTTGCAATCCGCTGTAATGGTAGAGGACTACAACTCATTTTGTTCTTGATAATTCCGCAAGGGTATTCACCATTCTCCAATCCAAGTGCCTCAATTTGGCCATTAACTGACATTCCAATGAAGGATGCGTTATCTGATCGAATTCCCGAGGTTAGAAAGATCTCTGAAATGCAGGATAAATTGTTGGAATTCAATGGTTGGGGTGATACAGAACGATTTAGGACATTATTCAAACTATATGTTAGGGTTCCTCGAGAAACCATATCCTCTGCCAACTTCACCTGTGACATGAATTTTTCATTCCATTAGAGAAGAATGTTGTTTAAATATCTCAGGCATTATTATTATTTTATTTTATTTTTTGTAAACAAAATCCCAGGCATGTTTAAAATGGTGGAAAAAAACGACATAGATTGTTCTATGTTTGACATTTTCTATTTAGACCATTATTGGGTGTTTTTTGTGTGCATTCTAGGTCAAGAACACATTTTGAAATGACAAAAATAGTGTTTGGTATACATTCTCTTTCTTGGATCATGGAATGCATTATAGAAGATGGCCCATTTTAAAACGTGCTCTTTTGTCCATTCTACATTCTAAGATCAGAACGAAAATGCCTCATTTTAGCTCACTATCATTCAATGATGGGAATTTAATCTCCATTTTGAGAATGCATTCCAAGAATACATACCAAATGCAGTTTAAGGCTATTTTTTTTTTTTTGTTAATTATATATATAGGATCCACATCGTCTCCCGCCTGGGTTTGGGCGGGAGACTGGGCGGGAGACTGGGCGGCCCGGATGGATGGTTGTCATGTGGCACTCGGAGGGATCCGAGCCCTCCATCCGAGCTGACCCCCCAGTCGGCTCAGCTTGTTGACTGGGCGGTCGGCTTGGATGGAGGGCTCGGATCCCTCCGAGTGCCACATGGCGGCCATCCATCCGGGCCGCCCAGTCTCCCGCCCAAACCCAGGCGGGAGACCATTTCTGTTTTAAAGGTGTTAGTCCTTACCAACTAAAGCTTGGGGTTTTGTTTGATATTAATAGCATCAGGTAGTTTGAATTGTAAATGTTTTACTATTTTTAGAAAATTGTGAGATAAACTATAGTACGGCAATGATTCACCAAAAAAGTGTGTTCCTAGTACACGAGGCTCCCGCCACTGTAGGGTTTGAGGAAGGGTTAATGTATGTAGACTTACCCCGTTTTCTGGAGAGGTTGTTTCCAAATTCAATCCCATGACCGCCAAGTCACAATGGAACAACCTTACCATTGAGCCAAAGCCCACCCTCCAAGGGCAATGATTCACCGAGGAAATTTTTTTTACAGCAATGGGCTTCTTAGATCATTCAGTTATCAATTGATATACTAAAGACATGCATACCTTTACCCTGAGAGCTTCAACATCTGAATTAAATACCCGATTATCAGTTGCAGCTTCATTAAATTGCTGATTAGCATTAGTAAGCTGTTTGTACAGAGAAGCATTTTCTCCTCTCAGTTGATCAACCTGAGTAGCAAGATAAAATTAATCATTCATGAACAAGGTAATATGAGATCCAAATAGTAAATGTTGAGTTTTAACATGAAAATTCCAAAGTAGAACATAGTTAAGTGTATACTAACCTGCAACTCCAGATCAGCCAAATGTTCTTGCTTTTTCCTCCTTGACTTTCTAGCTGATTCCCTGTTCGAAAGCTTCCTGGAACAACACAGCCTCATGAACACAGGAACCATAATTTAATCTCTCTCTCTCTCTCTCTCTCTCTCTCTCTCTCTCTCTCTCCCCCTTTTAGACCCATAATTAATTCAATGTACCTTTTCATGAGTTTCTCTTCAACAAACCCTGTGCTTTGCTCACAAGACCCAACTTCAAAATCGTCTTCGTCTGATTGCTCCCTGGAGGAACTACTAGTAGCTCCTCTCGCTTGATCATCTCCATTTTTAGGTTTATGAGCTGAGGATGGTCTTCCAGCTAATCCAGTTTCAATGCATCCACATGTTAAACCACTAAATGCAAGGCGTACAACAAGTAATCACATCCGAAGCGAGAAAAAAAAAGAACTTGGAAAACCAAATATATATATATATTCAGTTCTATGATTTATGCCATACCACATATCGAAGATTGGGAGTCCATGGTTGCCGAAATGCTTGATTGCTTTGGAGTTAGATTCTGAGACCATACAAAGTTGTCTATCACTCCACCGCAAGTTGAAAAACCATTCAATGTGTGCATGTTCTGCATCCAAATGACGAAAGAGCTTAACATCCTTGAAAAATCCTTCAAACACTTCAGATCAATAAGAGGTAATCCTTCAAACACTTCAGATCAATAAGGGGTGTCAATGGGATATATATATATATATATATGATAATGAAACTAAAGACTCATATGATAAAACACTATTTGTACAGATTTAAGGTATGTTATGTGGCATGTCTCATGTTGCCCTTTTTAATGTAGAGATTTATATTCGTGAATGCACTGTTTTTTTGTAAGGTCCCAATCATAAAATGGTTTTTCACCAAAAAAAAAAAAAAAAATCATATAGTGATTGGGATGTCATAACTCTTGACTACTTTCGACATGTGGTATCCCATGACCTAGTTTTCTTGGATGTTCTTCTTTTCTCGTTCACACTCGTTAATCAAATCTTTGCACGGCCTAAAAAGAACAAAAAAATAAAAATAAAAAAATCTAGTGTATATGCACTTTTTTTTTGAGTTAAACTGAATTATCTAACATCACCTCCAGTTGTACTTAATGATCTAATTAATCATGGAATTAAACAAATTAATTAAGGTTATATTTGTTTGGTTCTAAAATTTTCTACACAAATAAAATTTTATGGCCCTATTCCATACAAATGATAAATATGCAAATAAATAAATAAATAATTTTTTTTACCTTACAACACTTTTTTGATACTTTTTGTTCTTAAATTTTAATTAAAATAAGTAGTAATAAATACTATTTTATAGGAAAATTTATTTTCCCACCATTTTACATGTAAACAAACCGAATCTAAGTAAAAATTGAAAAAAGAATTTCTTTAATTTTTCACATTGTGCATGCATATTGGATTAATATCTAATATTTAATAGATGAAATGAATTTTGATCGCAAATATTGAGTAAGTATTCATCTTCTCCTAGAACATCTTACTTACAAAGGCATAAAAGAGGAAAAATTTTGCTATAGAATTTCTCCAACTTTAAAACAATATTGATGAAAATGATATTAAATATAATTACATAATTATCCACCTAGATTATTTTTAAGAGGGTAACAAGAAAACTCCTATTACCCAAATTTGCCTATATTTCTCAAAATAAGATGATAGTTATGAAAAAAAAAACATTAAAAAAATATCCAACTTGGTCAAGTTGGTATAATAAAATAAAATCTATCAACTCGAAAGCCCAAGTATAGAAACAATAAAACCAATGTTAATCATAAATTTTAGGGGAAAGATTTCCCATAATGTGACTATGGAATATCTTCTACGTGAATCAAGGAATCAATATCTTCAAAGTGGAATTCATTTGGTCAAGAAAGG
Organism: Protea cynaroides; assembly: GCA_028583415.1. NCBI lineage: Eukaryota > Viridiplantae > Streptophyta > Magnoliopsida > Proteales > Proteaceae > Protea > Protea cynaroides. The sequence goes on along the minus strand of CM053272.1, from coordinate 314,714 downwards.
GAGAGAAAAAAATGTTAATTATGTGTGAGCAGCTTGTCCTAAACTCAGTAATTTTTTTTTTATGCTAAACAATTAATAATTATTTCCTTTATTTTATGCTTAATTATTCCCTTATGCTTTTTTTTTTTGGGTAAAAATTATTCCCTTATGCTGGTAACATAATATAGTGCATCACCATAAGGCCATGACAACTCACAAAAAGACAAATCCACGTCAGCTCAATCCGTCTTTCTAAAATTGCATGGCAAAGAAAACAATCCCATTTGACTTACCCAAAAAAACAAAAAAAAAAAACCATGTGACCTGGATTTCTAAGCTTCTCAAACCCAAACCTTCACTCATAGATCTTACAAATGAGAATAGTTCACTTCCATCTATTTGTATTTTTCTTAGAATTTCATCACCTTCCATATTTAATGGGTCCTACATTTTAAAGGTGGGTCCTATACCACATCCATCGTGATGAGATCACACGAAAAATACATAGGGGTGAACTAAACTCCTTAAAAATCATTGAGTACCATGCATTATTCCCTCCACAAAAAATAAAAAATAAAAACATAATAAGATCGCAAAAATCAAAATAACTGAAGTAACTAACCCGTTCTCTGAAGCCGAAACTAAGATCGCCGGCACAGGCATCTTCGAACGTTTTGTGAACGCTGGCAAAGAAACCGTAAGCTTCTTCTTCACCACAAACCTTTGCTCTCTGAAATCGAAATTGATCAATTCTTTCCTCTTCTAATCTCTCGATGCTATCAGTATTGAGGATCTCCGGCGACATCGGCCCAAGTAACTCCTCCAAATACAATTCCGATGCACTTCGCTTCATGTTGCCTCTGAAAATCGATGTGAGCAAGAGAAATTCCTGAAAACTCTTGAATCCGATCGTGGGAGCAAGAGAGAAGGGGCGAAGGGAAGCGAGCGAGAGCAAAGCAGTTAAAAAGAGGATAAAGGAGTACAGGTAGGTTTGGAAAGAAAAGCTGGCTTTAATGACATTCACATACTTTATAATGTTAAATTACAGAGATACCACTTATTGCTTGGAATAACTACGAGATTAGCCCGATTTCTATGCTTTTATTTGTAATCGTAATCCAAGGGCTGGCTCTGTAGTACATATCTGTAGGGTTGGTGGGCCCATCAAATCCAACATTGATCTAATTTGGGATTCAAATAGTCCCTGCTAAGGTGTTGGCAGGAGACTCGGATGTCTGTAGCAAATGCCCAACAGGTGGGTGTTAGTTGAATTCAAGTCGACCAGCTAGCATTGATGCATAAGCTGAAAGTACTTTGCGTTTCACCTTATCAAATGACCAGTTGACTCAGATTCAGCCAACACCTACATGTAGGGCATCGGCTGCAGACAATCGAGTCTTCCACCAACACCTTGGCAGGAGACGATTTGAATCCTGTAATTTGAACATCTGATATCAGTTTTGCAGGTCAGGCTCGGGATTTGTAATCTCAACACCTCACCTTTTTTTTTTTTTTTTGGGTATGAAAGATTCTTAATTATTTATTCATGTAGTAAACTTGGGAAAGAAATCCTCTCCTGCGGCCGGAGTTTCTTGCCGCTGATTCAAGGGTTGGGGATCAGTCGGTCCGCCAACCAATACATGGGGAGGTGGGCCGGCTGAAATCCCGCCCTTGGCAGGCGGCAGGTGGGCGGGAGAAGATTTTTTTGCGTAAACTTGGATGTCAAGTTACAAATTACTTGAATACAGAGATCGAAAATATGTTAAACCATCTACACGATTCCGATAGGGCCTTCTTATAACTAACGAGTCATCAATGCTATTTTCCTAACTCCTAACCCAGTTCGAGAAAAAAAAATATATATATATCTCCTTCCGAATCTAAAACCAAAAAACCCATATCAAACTCATAAACCTAAAAGCAAGGTTTCAGAGACAGTAAATATAGAATTTTTTAAGATCTTAAATGTACTGACCCAAAGTTCGGTATTAGCTGTTTTGCTTGACCACTAAGAATCAAGCAATGTAGACCAACAAAACCTTTTATTAAAATAAAAACTCATTATGCTGGATAATTGACAATAATACAAGATGAGAGAATGAAACCACATAAGCATCGTTATTTATTTATTTATTATTTTTTTTTTTTTAGGAAAATAATTGCTAGTGTTAGATTGGTGTCCATGGAACTATAGTACTGCAGCGTCTAAAAGGTCAAGGTGAAATCATGCACATTAATGTGTTTCCTGGTTTTTTCTTGTAAGTTGTAATTTTAGTAGAAGTTTATCATTATTGTGATAATCAATTATTGTTTCTTTATGTCTAGGGGTACGAAACAATTATTATTTATGATTCACTATTTATTTGTATAAATGGTTTGTGCTAAATAACTCATAAACATAAATATAATATATAGCAATGAGAGCTTAAATAACTATTGTTAAAATCAAATGGGATAAATGGATAGATCATAGTATAGCTTACATCTAGGTGTTGAATATTTCATGAGGCTTTATTGCATTACAATTAAATTAGGTATAGAAGACCATGTAAGAATGTCATACCTACGGGTGCAATTCGATTCAAGTTGAGCAGTTCCTCAAGTTGGTGATCCTGTAGTTGGAGTCATTTTATGCGCACGAAGTAAACTCCAGTCATTTGGATCACAACTGAAAGGACTGCTCAACTTGAGACTAACTCCTTCCCATACCCTAGCCAAATAACCATTAGAGCATTTCATGCGTCATAAGAATTACACGTGTCCTTGCAGTTTTTCTCATTCGAATCTAGATTTTCTCATGTGTATCAGTGGGCCGGATGGTTAGTTGCATTCAAGCATAATTGCTTTTCATTGTGAAGACACCTCAGGGTGAGTGAGACGATTCAAATCGTCTCCTCCCTATACTTCTGGGAGGAGGGAGACGCCCCCGTCGGATGGCCGACACGTGGCTCTAGGGAAAATCTGAGCCCCACGTCCGAGCCGACACCCAGTCGACAAACTGAGTCAACAGGGGGTGTCGACTCGGACGTGGGGCTTGGATTTTTCAGAGAACCACGTGTCAGCCATCCGACGGGGCCGTCTCCCTCCTCCCTGTACTCCCAGAAATACAGGGAGGAGACGATTCGGATCCATTAGACCCATGCGTTGCTACAAGAAAGAGGGAGTAATGGTAATTTAGTAATTATAATGAAAGTGAGAGATAAACATAAAGATCAGTTGGGTAATGGAAGTTGATCTGGAGTGGCACCGACTTTTCAAAGCAGATGCCCTGAATACAATGCATTGCGGAGCTCTGCTTTTTCAGCTTTAACATTAAAACTTTCTACTTTAATGTCCAAATTGGAAAACCCCAAAATCTGCCAGAGCTTATTTGGATCTGGTAGGAAAAAAATCCGGTCTGAAAGACCGATTAGATCTGGCCAGTTCTACCTGAACCCAGCGCCAACTGATGCATTATCTTCCCGGATCTTGCCAGCCCAATTAGAATTAAGATGCTTACGGGCATAAATGGGCCTAACGGTATCTTTGAGATTTTTATTTTGGAACATGAAATATATGTTATATTTAACCCCCACGCCCAATGAAGTAGGAGGGTCGATCTCATGAAATCTTAGGACCCTATTGCAGGGATACAAATCACCTCCTGTTGATGCTTCAACAGGAGACTCAACGGAGTTAGGTTGATGTGTGAAACCTGTCCAAACCTTGATCCAACGGTGATGAAACCGCAGGCTTATGAAAACTCTCCCATGAGCCCGCCGCAGGAGATCAAATGAAAAACGATGAAAATGGTAGCCCCCGAATTCATTTTCGATTTTCCATATCCAGCTTCGTCTCCTCCAAAGTTGCTCTGCAACTCCCGCATCTCAGAGCAGGAGCAAATAGGTCTCGGCAATAGCGTGCCCAATGTCCCGTCTCAATTAATATTGTCGGGGAGGGAAAGAAGGAAAAGAGGAAAGAGATGTGTCGTTGTTAACCCTCCCGCTCCTTTGCTTCTGCGGATTCATGTTGTTGTGGTTGCCATTGGTACTGTTATAACTGGAAGCCCAAGGGAGCAGAGGTCTTTCGTCTCCTTTGAAGTTGCTCTACAACTCCCGCATCTCAAAGCAAAAGAGGGAAAAAAGAAAAACCAAAAGGGTTGAAGATTCTTTCTTGTCCTGAAGCTTCAGGGGAATGATTCACATGACAGAGATGGAAGAGAAGAAGAAAGAGAAACCAAAAGGAAACAAGCAATTCCAACCCCTTCTGCAACCCCACTACTCGATATCGTCATCGATCAAAAGCACGCCATCTGGAATTCAAACCCTATTCCCCTGAAATTCGGAATCCTAACTCTACAAATCACACGACACACACACACACTCAAAATGAAATCCAAGAGTGTAACTTCTCTCTCTTCAAATCAAAATTCGAATATTTAAAAAATGAGTGATCTAATATTAAGTGTTCTCTGTCATTTTCCAAATAAAGTGAGTCCAATTACAAAACGAAGCAACCCAAAAATCCCTCTTTGCTATCTTCTGAGTTCTTATCTCTTTCCATCTCATGTCATCCAGATAAATACCAGATGAAACCTCAGATCCTCTCTATTTCTCATACTCCGCCTTCTTCTTCTTCATCATC
>CM053272.1:296612-309612 GCA_028583415.1 Protea cynaroides | reverse complement strand
CCTCCTATGGTTTTCCATGAAAACCTAACCATGGATGGATGGTTTGGGTTTCTCCGAAATCCTACACTCAACCATATCTAACCTAAGGTCTGTAGAAACTCATGGAATTAGTATCCATACCTGAGAAGATTACTTTTCTCTGCAAATTCTTCTCCTTTTTGCTAAGCCTTCTTCCTAGCCTCCTTTCTTCCTCTTTTCCTTCTTCTCTCTTTCTCTCAATTCAATTAGGGTTGTGAAAGGAGTGAATGTGGCTTAGGGACGTCCTTTAAATAGACTAGGAATGTCCTATAATAATCCCATTGAGATTTGGAAAGAATCCCAACCGAAAATTAAGAAATTTCCTAATTTCAGTTTCGTCAGAAACCGAGGGTCGATGGGAGGGTCGATGATCCCGTCGACCCTAGGGTCTTAAGCTGTCCGACCCTCCCTTCAAAACTGAGGGTCTGACTTTCTGTTTTGGGAGGTCCGACCGCTTAGCTGGGTGTGCGACCCTCCCCTAAAATTAAGTGTTTTTGGGTCGATTTTATACCTGGGATCTCGATCTCCTTCATGCCCTTGGTCCATTTGACTCGACCATGATGGGTAAACCTGGTTCAAGGTGGTAAGACCGGGTTAGTTTGACATGGGTCTTACAACTCCCCCCAACTTATAAAAATTTTGTCCTCGAAATTGTACGTACCTTCTGAATCAAACAAGTCAGGGTATTGCTTTCTCATAGCACTTTCTTCTTCCCATGTAACCTCTTCCATGTCTCTACTTTTCCATGTGACCTTAACATAGTAAATATCTCTATTACGTAGACGTTGAACCTTTCGACTAGTGATTTCCGTTGGTATTACTTCAAATGTCAAATCATCCGTCAATTTCGGCAAATCTACTGTCAACACGTGCGTCGAATCCTTGACATACTTCTTCAATAGAGAAATGTGAAATACGTCGTGCACACTTGACATAGATGGTGGTAATGCCAACTGATAAGCTACTTTTCCACGCTTAGCTAGAATCTCATATGGCCCGACGTATCTTGGACTTAGTTTTCCTTTCTGTCCGAACCTCTTCAATCCTCGCATAGGCGATACTTTCAAAAATACTTTATCACCTACGGCGAACTCTAGCTCTCTTCGTCGAGTATCTGCGTATTGCTTCTGACGGTTCTGAGCTACTCTTACTCTTTCCTTGATGATGTCGACCACTCGACAAGTCTCTTCAACAAATTCCGGTCCAACAATACTACGTTCTCCAACTTCATTCCAAAACAAGAGAGTTCGACACTTCCTGCCATACAGTGCTTCATAAGGTGACATCTGTATAGTAGCCTGATAGCTGTTATTGTAAGCGAACTCGATCAATGGTAACTTTTCGTCCCATGATCCCTTGAAAATCAATCACACATGCTCGTAGCATATCTTCTAAAATCTGGATTGTACGCTCCGACTGTCCGTCTGTCTGTGGGTGGAATGCAGTACTGAACTTCAATGTTGTACCCATGGCCTTTTGCAGTCCTTCCCAAAATTTGGAAGTAAATCGTGGATCTCTATCGGACACAATGCTTTCTGGAACACCATATAGCCGAACAATATTATCCACATACAGCTTTGCTAACCTTTCCAGTGTATACTGGGGTCGTATCGGTATGAAGCGAGCTGTTTTAGTCAGACGGTCTACAATCACCCAAACTGCGTCAACTACTCGAGGAGTCAATGGTAGTCCTGTGACGAAATCCATAGTGATGCAGTCCCATTTCCATGCTGGTTCCGGTAATGGTTGTAACAGTCCTGCGGGTCTTTGTCGTTCCCCCTTTACCTTCTGACAATTTAAGCATTGAGACACGAACTTGGCTACATCTGCCTTCATTCCCCTCCACCAATACAGTTTCTTTAGATCATGATACATCTTTGTGCTTCCAGGATGTATCGAATAGATGGTGGTATGGGCTTCCTTCATCAGTCGGTGTCTAATGTCCATACTTTCTGTTTCAGGTACACATATTCTCCCTTTATATTTCAGTACCTAAATCGTGCTTGAGAGGAGATCGATGGAGTGTTAAGCATGGCTCAAACACCTAATCAAAGAAAGAAGAAAAAATTTAAACTAAATCAGATCTGAGATCTGTGTTTTTTCCAAAATACCTGGGATTTCAAGCTTCGATTCACCGTCGCATCGCTGTCATTCCGTCGCCGTCGAACTAGATTTCAGAAACACACTTCAAGAACTTCAGAGGATCGTTGGAGAAGAAGAAGACCAGGTTTCAGATCTTGTTTCTACAAAAACTAGATCGAAACAGCCATTAGAGCTCCTACCGCCGCTGTCCTCGTCACTTCAGATCGTCGTCACCATCGCACCGCTGCCGTCGCCGTCAACTACAACCCCGCCATCGTCATCCCCTTCTTCTTCTTCTTCCTCAAACCCTCTCTGTTTTCGATTCTCAAACCCCCGCCCTCTTTCTTTGTTCTGAATGCAGAGAGAATGACTCTCTCTGCGTTTTCTTTCTTTTTATATTTTCCTTTCTTTCTTTTTTTTTACTTTAACTTAACCCCTATTTACCATAATACCCCTTTTAGATATTCTTTTCTCTTTGACGTGGGTTTGGAGTTTCATTCTCCAAACCACGTGGACAACATTTGGTTTTTTATATTATATTATTATTTATCATTTATTCATCATAATCATTATTTATATATTTCTATCATTGCATTTATTTTATTTATTTTAAGAATTAAAGTAAAACAATTTAGTTAATCAATCATCATTTTTTTATCTGAATAGTAATTTATAATTATTCATTGGGATTTTATTTATTTTATTATTATATTTTTTTATTGTCATACTTATTTTATTATTATTTTTTACCTTGAGCTAAAAAAAATGATTTAGTTTTCTCGACAAATTTGAAGTGTCTACAGATACCCCTCTTTAACCGAGATTGGTAAATTGAGGTTAAAGAAAATGAACGCTTCAAATTTGTCGTCCGAAGAATAAATAGAAAGTACATACCTTTGGCTTCATGACCTTTTGAACGAGTCGAACTTCCCAAATTCTCTATCTTGACAACCTCATTAGATTTTGTAACCTTCAAGACGAGTTGGATTCTACAAACTTTCTTTCTTGGCAACCCCTAGAGGTTTTGTAACCTTCAAGATGAGTTGAACGACTAACAAATCGAATTCTCTTGAATAGCAACCTCATTAGGTCCTATAACTTTCAAGACGAATCGAACTTCTACCAAACAGATTCTCTTGAATAGCAACCCCATTGGGTTTTGTAACTTTCAAGACGAATCGAACTTCTACCAAACAGATTCTCTTGAATAGCAACCCCATTGGGTTTTGTAACTTTCAAGACGAATCGAACTTCTACCAAACAGATTCTCTTGAATAGCAACCCCATTGGGTTTGTAACTTTCAAGACAGATCAAACCTCGAACGAAAACTTTCTTGAGTAGCAGTCAATTAGGCCTTGTAACTCTCAAGACGACTCGAACAACAAACAAAACTCTCTTGAGTTTGCAAAACAAGTCTATCAACAAACAAACAAACTGTCTTTAACTTTCAAGACGAGTCTGCCAACAAGCAAATTTCAGATAGCTGCAACAAGATTTAGTACCTACAAAGATTAGCACAAACACCACAAATATATTGACAATATGAAGCCATGGACTCTGTTAGCATGACACAGATTTGAATATAGATTGAGCATCTCATGAAAAGCTTAGCAGGACTTGGGTGTAACTACAGAATTGTTTGATCACTATTTTGATGACAGAAAAGCTGACAGAATTTGAAAACAACACTTCATCAGTCAATATTAGTGTTGTTGAACTCTAGACTGCATGGAGCTTTATCAAGGACTCGAAAGACTTGACTGTTCTAAGCAAAACAGCTTTGTTGATCGATTTTGTTGCTAACCCTTTGGAGACACAGAAACAATTGAACCAAAGATGTTTTGAGCTAAATAGATTCATTAAATGTACACAGAGATGATATTCATGATCAAATCTGATTCCCTTGGGAAGAATGCACATAATACCCCAATATAAATATTCTTCAACAGATCACTCTGGCACATGAGGAAACCTAATAATAGATGTCATGCTTAAGGGTTGAAAGCATGTATAACCTGGATTGCACATCGAATTTGGTCAAATTAAACATTGAAGTAGAAAAACTCTTCCTTCCTCTAGGAAAATGACAAGATAATTGAAAAATGCTCTCTATTAAATGGATACCCCACTTAGGATCCTTAGAACAAGGAAGATGACTGATCTTTCAAAGGTGATGACTTTATTAAATGGATACCCCACTTAGGATCCTCAAAACAAGGAAGATGACTTGATTGATCTTTCAAAGATGATGACTATGAACTTAATGAATCTAACCACACTAGTCATGAGATCTCAAAGAATACTTTGTCCCCTGACACATAAGAAAGCAATAGATGATTTGGAAATTTCCAACAAAAATTGCTATTGAATTCAAGTGAAACAAAAGAATGATTTGATCAACTATTGAGATATGACTTGCTCTAAAATTCTTCCCTATGAAGGCAATCTCATCTTCCCTATAGAGGATAAATCAATGTATGTTGCATTCTTACTAAAGTTACACAGACCTCCTTTTGATCATGGGAGAACCAGATTTTTCTATGAAGGGCAAACACAGGTAAACAAGGGCAACACCTCAAGATTTTTGCATTTATTTCTCTCTCTTTTTTCTTCTTCTTTTCTTCTCTTTTTTCCTTTGTTTTTTCTTTTTCTTCTTTTTTTTCTTTCTTTTCCCCTTTTCTTTTCCATTTTTTCCTTTCCTCTCCTATCTTTCTTTTATTTATTTATTTATTGTTTCACCTCTGTTTATAGTTCACAAACAATTTCCCAAATGCATGATATTTAAAACAAACTGGACAATTCTAACTCATTGCTTAAAGTCTACATCTGTACACATTGACAGGTAGGCGACTCTTTGATTCCTCACTAGAAGGAACCTTAAGAAGGCATAGCCTACATCAAAATTAAGGATGCCACCAAATAACATTTTCCCCTCTTGGCGATGTTTAGACAGCACATATGTGTCTCAACAAACTATGTATAGAATACTGATGGAGATATGACCACATCTAAATCCAAAATCTCTATGTCCATAGACAAGTATGAAAGTGAAGGTCCAAGAGGACTGATAAGAAACTACCTACATGGGTCTACCATGGGAAGAGTTTTTGGTTGTTTATGTAGAATGATTGATCTCATCGATGAGATATCACTTTATTGGCTTAGAAAGAAGGACTATTGGAATTCGTTGACGCCGTTGAATTAGTGAACGACAGATAGAAATTCCAATCGGATTTATTTAAATGAACTCTCAAGAATGACAAGCTCGCAAGAGACGATATCATGAAACTAATTAGTGAGATTGAATGAAGGGCTTGTAATGGGACTCTTTGAAAAACCGTCAGATTAATGGACGGGAGAAAGAGTCTTATGCCGATAAGAAATCATCTTCTAATGATGACCAAATGATGAGACCACCTCCTGTAAAGGCGGGATGTAGCGGCCAAAATTGAAAATCCAACCCAACACATGCTGTGAGGTACTACAAACAATCAAATTCATCATCAAGCTTTAAAAGAAGCTACCACCTTCTGAGGCACAAAACCAGATCAGATCATCACCATAGTCTGAGAGAAACTACCACATGTCAAGGCTACCACATGTCAAGGCACAACAGTTGAACTGGAACATCAACAAACTCTGTAAGAAATGTACTTATTGTGAAGCACGACAAGCAACTTGATATACTGCCAATCTTCAAAGGAATTTGCCATCCACATCCTCGCTTTTGTATTGCTCTCTTTTCTTTTCTTTCTTCTTTTTTCTCTTCTTTCTTTCTTTTTTTTTTTATATTTTTATTTTTAGCAATTTTTCTATTTCTTTGAATGGATGTGGAGGCTATATTGTCTCACTTGATCAAAATGGCTACACCTTAGGATTACAGCCACTCCCCAAAAGAAAACGTCATCCAACATCCTCACTTTTGTATAGCTTTCTTTTTTTCTTTTTTTCTTTCTTTTTTTTTTTTTTTTTGAAAGCATTTTTTCTGTTTCTTTGAATGGATGTGGAGACCTTACTGCTTCACTTGATCAATAGGACTTAAACTGCAACTCTTCATACTGTACATAGAGTCTGTATTTTTGAAAATTGACGATCCATGAAAATTCTTACACATGGTATATCAAACTCAATTGGAAATACCATCTTTATGTTGGACTAGAGAAAGTGTCGCTGATCTGATCAAAACTTCTTCGGCTATAAATGGTTCAATCCAATTTGGAAGATGTTGGCTATGCAATCATGTATTGAAGCTCTCTATTTTCAGCTATATATCTCAAATAGCCAAGTGGTGAAAGTCTATTTCTTGTTTGAAAGAAGTTGTGATTCTTTGCTTCTACATTTCTCACCTTGTCGAATGCTTTCATTTTCTTTCCAGAAAGGAAATTCGACTCTTCATATTTAGCATAGAGCCACTCATCTTCTAGAATCCCATGTTCCATAAGAATCCTCAAGAATGTCGCTTCTAACTCGGTAGGGAGTACAATTTTTATGCCATAGAGTTACCCTAGGAAGATCTTGATTGCCGCTCTGTAAGCTCATAGTGCCCATGATAAACTACTAGTCCAATCAGCATTATCTCTACCAGATCAAACATTTATGTCTAAATGGCATCTCTATCTGCTCGATCAATATTTGTGCCTGTATGACGTCTTCGTTTGCTCAATCAAAATTGTGGTGCCCGATCAATACATATGCCCAAATGAGATTTATGTTTGTTCAAAGAATAACTATGACATTCAATCAATATTTGAGTCCAAATAATGTTTCTGTTTGCTCAACCAACATTTGTGTATGTCTGATTAGGATCTGTACTTGCTTACTTGACATCCATGTCTACTCAATATCTGTGTCCATATGAGGTTTATGTCTACTCAATCAACATTTGTGTCTGACTAATCAGAACTCATTGACTCCTTTGTATACTCAATCAATATTTGGGTGTGCCGAAACATCTTCAGTATGCATTCCGTCAATATCTATATGTGCAATTAACACCTTTGTATGCAATTTTTGGAGAATAGTTTTCACCTACTTTCCACCATTGTAATCACCCAGTAAAAATTCTGATTATTGCTCTGGAAGCCCAATGACAAAGCAATTTGCTGGCCTAATCAGCATCTTTATTTATTCCATTGAAATTTACGCTTATATCTCATTGTCATTTATTTGTCTAATTGGCATCTATGTGTGCTCAACTAGCATTTGTGTTAGCTCAATCAAAATCTGTATTTGCTCCATTGGTATTCATGTCTGGCCCATTGAGATTTATGAACACTTTATTGACATCTGTATTTGTTGAATCAACATTTGCATCTACTTCATTGAAGTTTATCTGTCCAGCAACATTCCACCCCATTAACATTTTGTATGTGCTCCATTGACATGTATTTGCTCAATCAACATCTTTATTGGCTACTCTTTGGAGAAGGACTATCATTTTCGACACTATCATGATCACCCCAGTTAATGACATGGAGAAGACATATGCCAAACCAACAAAACATGAGCGCACAACTCTAATGCTTTTTCTTCTTCTTCTCTTCTCACTTTTCTTCTCTTTTTTTCTTCTTCCTTTTTTTTTCTTTTCTTTTTTTTTTTCTTTTTCTTTTTCTTTTTTTTTTCTTTTTTTTTTTCAGCAATATATCACTAAACTGAGATCAATCCATGAAACATCTCATGCTTGCAGATAATGTGCTCTTGTAAGAAACCTTGCAACTTGGGCTATTGTAAGCTTGATGAAAGATTGAGCTCCATCTAATTTGTAAAACTAAGCAAAACAGCTGATATGAGTCTATGACCATTCAACACCTTTTGAAACGTCTCATGGAACTCTTTCAATAAATCCAATGAATATGTAACCTTTGCATACCATAGTGTATTCCAACTTATATCTCTTGGGACTGCTCTTGTATTCCCAGATCAATCATTTGTAGCTTTCACAGACTAGTTGGACTATCATTTCTCAAGAGACCAGGTGGCGTAGGAGTGCAAAAGATGGCTCATCATCCAAATCACCACTAGGGTCAGAATTAACTGCGCATAGGGAAGTGGAAGAAATGCCAAACTTGGAGAAAACATGTTGGAAGATTTCAGGCACAGTAGTTGAATCCCCAAGTGGGATGATTCTTGTTTATTTAACAGAGCTGATTGGACTAGACTCGTCTATAGACATATTAGATTCAGACCTAGACCTAGACAATCTATCAAGTTTTGATGATAGCAAGTTGAGACAAAAGAAATTATCTAAGCAACCCAAATTGGGTATGACATCATTGGTGGAAACATATGATTGACTGTGAGACCGAATCCCCTTTCAGGCCACCACTAATAAGATTCATCACGTCTACTTATCAACAAGTGTCTGATGCCTACTATTTGAGTCTCTGTCTCAGTTTGGACCATTAAAACTCAACACTAGCTTACCCCAGTTTGGGTCCAATGGAGCTTATTGTTGAATTGTTTTCCTAATGCTTGTCATTTTGATCTATACCCCAGTTTGGGTCTATTCAAGCTCATCATTAGGTTACCTCGCTATTGAGAATGATCACAAAGTTCTCTTTATTTTGGGAACTCTTGAGATTCTGAAATCAATCCTGCCAGTCAATAAAACACAACTGCCAAAGGTGGTATGGAATACCATCTAAACTTAGAGGTCCATTTCAATCTGACATGTTACCAAGTATTGGGTAGTTATAACCCCTTAATATCTATGATCTGGTTCTTTACCTTTCCTCAACTCTCAACTATTATCATGAATGATGAACTCTATCTTAAAACATGGGCCCTCAACATTATGCCTTTCAACTATTGCATGCTCTTGATATACAACATCATCTTCAACTTTAACATGATCCAGAATATGAATCGAAAATAATGAAACAAGCCTAGAGGTAAATGATCTAGAGATGAGTACTTGCTTGTTCTATTTTTCTCTTTTTTTTTCCAAATACTCTTTCAGGGACAAACATTTACTGCTTTCTAAATTGCCTGCTTTGTTGTATTAAAACTGGCCAGAACATTCACTATATTCTCCAACTTGACAAACCTATCAACCATAGTATTTGGACTGCATGATTTTTAGAAACTTGACAAGAAGACTGGATGTACTCTGGAAAGCTCTAGACAGTTTTTTTTTTTTTTTTTTTTTTTTTTTTACAATAGGGCATCTCACCCAAATGATGATTACGATGAAGAATGAATTCTGACCTCATTGGTTGATTTGATAAAAAAATGTAATCATGAATGATAAACTTAAGATTTGGAAGATCTGTCAAGTATAGACACCTATTGTTGTTAAGGTTGTCCATTCCACTGTATCATGTTCATCAAGACATTCCCTATAATTTCTAATCACATCAACCTCTCTTCTATTGTTTTTGGCATTTGTTCTTGATCCTCAAGTATGTTTCTTATTGATTCTTAAGAAGCTTAAGTAGATGACTAGACAGACTCAGAAATGGAAATCCTAGACAACCTCCTAGAGGAATGGTCTATCATTCAAATGGTGAAAATAATAGAGTTTGATCTTAGACCGAATTAGAATTTTAGAAGAAGGACAAATCAATATGATAAACAATGATATAACCTAGGAAGACAAACTTGGAATTTGGAAGGCTTGTCCTAGTTGTTCATCAGAAAACCCTATATCTGGTCTGAGTAATCCAGTGAAAGATCTTAGATGGATCTTTGGATCACCTGTCCCATCAAATTTTTCTGTAGTCCACTTAAATTTTGATGGTAATTTGACATTTGGAAAGAAGCATAGACCTTCCGAGTCAATTATTTGACTCTCCACTCCTTTCAGACCTCTAAGCAGTTCTATATTATCCATCCTCTTATCAATCTTGGGATGAGGCTTCTTGGTAGATTTAGGTGTTTCGTATAAGATCTCTTCTTCATCCTCTTCACCATCAGACCCAAGATCTCATGGAGAGGGCTCTCTAGAGCTTGAGGTTTGGTTTCTTTGAGTATCAGACTTCTCTTCACCTCTTTTCTTTCTAGTTTCCCCCTGATCTTTCATGCTCTGCTCTATGTGGAATTGATTTTGCTTTACCAGATCTACTAGGGCATTAACGGTTCTCTTCAATTGTATTATTCTCTCCCTATCTTCATTGAAATTGGTGGGCTGTTCCGGATGATCTTGACCCTCCAATTCTAAAAAGTCTCCTAGTGGTGGGATCTCGAGTCCAAATGGCTAAAGAAATGGAGGATCACTGAATTGGGACCGAAAAATAGAAGGGAAAAAAATAATCAAGAAGGAATAAGGTTTAGGACAAAGGTCTTGGAAGGAGTGCACATACACATACAATGACTCGACCATATCATGGTTAGTTCTTTCATAAGCGAAGTCAAATTAACCTATCCCTGCCAAACTCCTTAAATTGAATAGCCTTATAGATGATTTCTGAAAATATAATTCGAAGATGGATTACATGATTACCAACTACACAGACTTGTCAAGTTTGAAAGGTTTGGCATAGATCCGTTAGCATGTCAATTCCCATGAAAGATATCAACAAATTTTTGGTTCAAAATGAATAAGTGAGCAGACACCTTAATCAAAATATTTGGGTTGATATAAGAAAGAATCGAGTCACCCCCATCCTTGTCATTGATTATGATAAGCCTATTATATGAGTTGTAAGCTCATGGATAGGTTTAAGAAAATCAATATATTAAGTTGAGAGTAGAGCGATTCTGAATACATCAACATGAATATCTTGATTAACGTAATCTTACTCAAATTATTCAATAATGAACCGGATCACAACAAATGTTAGTAGTGTAGATGATAGGTTCGGCAAAAGGGTTACTTTGACGAGGACGAGAATGTCTAACGGTATATAAACACCGAATCATTGACTCTACATCCATTTAATATACCCGAAGGTACGAGGTCAAAGTTATGGTTTCACTTGACAGGTCATCCAGTATAAACTGGGAACCCGTTACCGCTAGCCACTCAATTGTGTAGCACACCCCCAATATATTGCAATATATAGCACACAACAATTTACATCACACAACAGTTCATGTCAACAATAATTACATGGCACCTAACATACAAGAAAACATAGCTCATTGCCTGATTTTAGGAAAGGATAGTAAATCTGAAGCCTGACATATTATCCCCAGCGGAGTCGCCACTGTAGGGACAATTTGGTTTAATCTGTGTTTTGCATGAAATGATAAAATGATGAAATTGAAAATGGAGTCGCCACCTAGATAAGGTCTAGGACCTATATACGATTTCTCATGTGAGAAATACTAATGACTCACGTAGGGATTAAGACTTAATGGTCAAACCAAAGAAATAGTGGGTAAGTGTCATGTTACAATTTGGGAAGGTGTTAGGCACCCAAACTGCCTAATCCGAAGATTAGTCTCCATATACTATCCTTTCCTATCCTAATTTAAATTACAGGCAAATGGCTAAACAATTTTAAACAGGCACCAAACCTAAGTTCTAGATGTATTTAAATCTAGGAGCAAGCCATCAATATAACAGTAAGAAAAATTAAAATGTGATAGAGATCAAAATAAAATGATTGGATGACAGACCAATCAGCCAATTTCGGATAGCAAGCGTATCACTCAACATGCTGACAGACAAAAATCATTTTTTAGTTATTGAAGCGTAGTTCAAAGTTCAAATGCAATGATTTTTTGAAAGAAATGAAAGAAATGAAAGTAATGAAAGTAAATTTAAAATAAATTAGTTTAGGACTGAACTTGAATGATAAACACTCAAGCTACCTACGTATCTTAGGACAAGCCTAAGAATCAAGCCCAACGTAGTTCAACACTTGGGTTGATTAGATGGTAGATCCCTATAGCCACTAGTCAAGCTAATAGGTCATCTAGGTTTATGATATTGAATAGACTCCTACAGTCACTAGTCAAACTGGTAGGCCGTCTATGTAAAACGTATCGAATAGACTTCTACAGCCACTAGTCAAGCTGGTAGATCGTCTATGTAAAGCACATCGAATAGACTTCTACAGCCACTAGTCAAGCTGGTAGACCGTCTATGTAAAGCACATCGAATAGACTTCTACAGCCACTAGTCAAGCTGGTAGACCATCTATGTAAAATAGGGTTTGAAAGGGACTTCCATGCGATGATGGAATGCTTACCCAAGATTGAAAGGGACTTCTATGTGATGATGGAATGTTTGCCCAAGATTGAAAAGGGACTTCCATGCGATGATAGAATGTTTGTTCAAAATTGAAAAGGGACTTCCATGCGATGATGGAATGTTTGCCCAAAATTCCATGCGAAGATGGAGAATTGAAATGAAGTTTGAAATTTGAAATTTGAATTGAAATTGAGTTTGAAACTGAAATTAGAATTGGAATTGAAACTTGAAACTGAAATAGAAATTGAATTGAAATTGAACTTGAAATGAATTTGAATTGAAATTGAAATAGAAATCGAATTGAGTTTGAAATAGAAATTGAAATTGGAAATTGAATTGAATTTGAAATTAAAATTGAAATAGAGATTGAATTGAATTAAAATTGAAAATAGATTTGGAATTAAAATTGAAATTGAGATGGAAATAGAAATTGAAATTGAAAATTGAATTGAATTTGAAATTAAAATAAAAATAGAAATTGAATTGAATTTAAAATTGAAGATAGATTTGGAATTAAAATTGAAATTGAAATAGAAATCGAATTGAGTTTGAATTTGAAACTGAAATAGAAATTGAAATTGAAATTGGAAATTAAATTGAATTTGAAATTGAAATTGAAATAGAAATTGGATTGAATTTAAAATTGAATAGATTTGGAATTGAAATCGAAATCGAAATAGAAATTGAAATTGAAATGGGAAATTGAATTTAGATTTGGGATTAAATTGAAATTGAAACCGAAATTGAATTGAAATTGAATT
>CM053272.1:259620-296112 GCA_028583415.1 Protea cynaroides | reverse complement strand
CATCGCTCTCATTCCGTCGCCATCGAACTAGATTTCAGAAACACACTTCAAGAACTTCAGAGGATCGTTGGAGAAGAAGAAGACCAGGTTTCAGATCTTGTTTCTAAAAAAACTAGATCGAAACAGCCATTAGAGCTCCTACCGCCGCCGTCCTCGTCACTTCAGATCGTCGTCGCCATCACACCGCTGCCGTCGCCGTCAACTACAACCCCACCATCGTCATCCCCTTCTTCTTCTTCTTCCTCAAACCCTCTCTGTTTTCGATTCTCAAACCCCCGCCCTCTTTCTTTGTTCTGAATGCAGAGAGAATGACTCTCTCTGCGTTTTCTTTCTTTTTATATTTTCCTTTCTTTTTTTTTTTACTTTAACTTAACCCCTATTTACCATAATACCCCTTTTAGATATTCTTCTCTTTGACGTGGGTTTGGAGTTTCATTCTCCAAACCACGTGGACAACATTTGGTTTTTTATATTATATTATTATTTATCATTTATTCATCATAATCATTATTTATATATTTCTATCATTGCATTTATTTTATTTATTTTAAGAATTAAAGTAAAACAATTTAGTTAATCAATCATCATTTTTTTATCTGAATAGTAATTTATAATTATTCATTGGGATTTTATTTACTTTATTATTATATTTTTTATTATCATACTTATTTTATTATTATTTTTTACCTTGAGCTAAAAAAAATGATTTAGTTTTCTCGACAAATTTGAAGTGTCTACAGTACCTTCTCGGTATCTAAGGTGAACTCAGGGTTGGTCCTACCTTTCTCAATATCTTCTTGTACTGTTCTCAGATAAGGATCTGCTTTGATAGCTGTCTTCACTTCGTCCACTATATCCGGTATAATCTTCAATGCCGCGAACATATTCAAAAACCGATGAATAAACCCTTGGCTAGCTGACTCATCCGTTGTATCTATCACATATTGTTCGTTGCCGTGATTAAACACCATTCCGTAGGTATACATTGCTGCAGTCGTGCTAACTTCTCCTTGAGATTTTATCATTGCTTTTCTGCTCAATGCATCCGCTACCACGTTCGCTTTTCCCGGATGATACTGGATATCACAATCATAGTCTTTCAATAGTTCCAGCCATCTTCTTTGTCTCATATTTAACTCCTTCTGATTAAATAGATAAGTAAGACTTTTATGGTCCGACTTAATCTGAAATTTCTCTCCGTATAGGTAGTGTCTCCATATCTTGACAGCATGTACTACTGCCGCTAACTCCAAATCATGAGTGGGGTAATTTTTCTCATGTACCTTCAACTGTCTCGATGCATACGCAACCACTTGCTCTCCTTGCATAAGCACACATCCTAATCCCAATCCCGATGCATCAGTGTATAAGGTAAATGTCTGTCCTGGAACGGGAATGGTCAAAATTGGAGCGGATATCAATCTGGTCTTCAATGTCTGAAAACTCTTTTCACACTTATCCGTCCATACGAACTTTTCTCCTTTCTTGGTCAAACTGGTGAGAGGTACGGCAATCCGAGAATAGTCTTCTACGAATCTTCGATAATATCCAGCTAGACCCAGAAAACTTCTAATTTTTGAAACACTCTTTGGTGCTTCCCACTTCACTATAGCCTCGATCTTACTAGGGTCCACTTTGGTTCCTTCTACGGATACTACATGGCCTAGAAAGGCGACTTCACTTAGCCAAAACTCACACTTCGAAAATTTGGCGTATAACTTCTCTTTCCTTAAACGCTGTAGGGCTGCGTTTAGGTTCTTGACATGGGTTTCCTTGTCCTTGGAGTATACCAATATGTCATCAATAAATACTATGACCGACGTATCCAACATATCGTGGAAAACCCGGTTCATAAGTTCCATGAATGTTGCCGGTGCATTAGTTAGTCCGAAGGACATCACTAGGAACTCATAATGTCCGTATCTTGTCCCGAAAGCTGTCTTCGAAATGTCACCTTCTTTAATCTTCAGTTGATGATAGCCTGATCGAAGATCGATCTTTGAAAATACCTTCGCTCCTTGTAACTGATCGAACAAGTCATCGATCCTGGGTAGTGGATATCGATTCTTGATTGTCAGTTTATTCAACTCTCGATAGTCGATGTATAATCGAACGCTACCATCCTTCTTCTTTACGAACAACACCGGTGCTCCCCATGGAGATATACTGGGTCTAATATAACCCTTATCCAGCAGTTCTTGTAATTGCACTTTTAATTCCTTCAGTTCAGTAGGAGCCATTCTATAAGGTGCTTTTGATACTTGTCGTGGCACGTCCTTGGTTAGGTCGACCACTGATACTAGATATCCGACCGCTCCTTTCTCAAGGCACTTCTTAGCCTTTAATGCTGAGAGTATGAGCTTGCGTCTTCTGGGAAGTTTGGTTCCCGAGAAACTGAATTCTGCTCCTTCTTTGTCTTTGAACGTTAGCTTCTTCTCGGCGCATAACAGATTTGCAGAGTGCCGAGCTAACCAGTCCATTCCCAAGATGACGTCAAAGTCTGCCATCTCAAGTTGTATTAAGGTTGCATCCAAGGTCTGCCTTCCAATGAGAACTGGACATGGTCCATAACCTTTCTCTAATTCCACTTCTAATCCCATCGGTGACCGTACAAGTAATTTGTAGTCTAATGTTTTGATGGGCAGATTGGTCTTCTTTCCAAACGACACAGATATAAATGAATGAGTAGCTCCTGAATCAAAGAGTACTCTGACGGGTACGCCATTGATAGGTACGATACCTGTGATTCTTAGTCTACATGCTCAATCAATTCTAATTATAGTCTTACAAGTTTTGGTCATACCTGTGACCACATCAGGCGATGCGGCAGCATCCTCTGATGTAACGGCATATACCCGTCCTTGATGCAGTTGCTTCTTGGGTTTTGGGCACTCTCTTGCCATATGCCCTGGTTGGTTGCAGTTATAGCACTTCGGGGCTTCAAAATTTGACTTTGGCGTGGTTGAGCTGCTGCAGTAGACTTTGGTGCGGTTGCAAAATTCTGAGGACGAAAAGGTTTATACGTCCTATTATTGCCTCCGTTGTAGGAGTTTCCGACTGGTCTCTTGATTCCTCTGCTCTGGGAGAAATAGCTCTCCTTCTGGCTCGATTCAATTATTCGAGCAATTTGGACAGCTTCGTTGTAAATCTTCTTTTCTAAACCCAGAACATTTTCTCTTATGCTTCCTCTTAGTCCCGCGACAAACCTACGGGTTTTTGTATCTTCTTCTTGCATGCTAGCCGGTGCGAAGAAAAACAGTTCTTTGTAATCTTTGTTGATATGAGTCTATGGACATCTGCCCCTGGTACAGACTCAAGAACTCTTTCTCCATTGAATCTCTAAAGCTTCTTGGGAAATACTTCTCGAAGAATGCTTCTTTATATATAGCCCATGTCAGTAGGGCGTGCTTGGTTAATAAGTATGTCTTTGTAGATTTCCACCAATGGTGTGCGTCGCCTTTGAGCATGAAGGTGGCGCATAACACTTTTTCTTCCTCAGTGATAGTCATCATAAGGAAGTTCATTTCCATCTCGTCTATCCAGTGTGCTGGCCACAGTGGATCAGACGGCTTGCCATTGAATTCTCTCGGTTTCATCTTCAAAAATCTCTCTACTAGTCGAGAGTGATCCAGTTGATTTTGGTATGCCCCAAACGTAGGGGGTGGATACTGATAGTTCCCTTGGGCTGCTTCTGGGACTTGCACTGGAATTGGTGCAGCCGGTTGTTGAGGTGTCTGTTGAGCTGGGTGGTTACCCACCGGTGCTGCACTAGCTTGCCCAGTGTGCATGGCTGCGGCACCCGAGTGGCTTGAAACATAACTCCCATCGCAACCTGCATTTGAGCTTGTGCATGTTGTATTTGTTGTAGCTGTTGTGCCAGATTCATCACCACTGTTGTTAGCTCTGGTGGTGGTGGTGGCAAATTTGTAGGGTTTGCCGACTCGGGATTACCCTGTGCGTAATTGTTCTCTTGACTAGTCTCATCCACCGGTGGTGGTGGTGGGACTGTGTTTCGGGTCTGTCGGGTCACTCTACGGCCAGACATATTTACTTCGAGATGGATGGTGCCCCGAAAATCATCAAAATCAGTGAGAAATCATTTATACTTCATGTAGGCACGCTAACCGATATAAAATTCAAAATCTCCAATTTATTCCGAAATAAATACTGTCTTTTCTATGTAGGGTCGATGGTGAGGGTCGCTGGTGTGTCCGACCCTTGGTATCCGACCCTGGGAATGACCTGTTCTTCCCGAGAGCTGAGGGTCGATGCGAGGGTCGATGGGTGTCCGACCCTCGATTTTCTGTCAGATTCCCGAGAGCCGAGGGTCGATTAGAGGGTCGATCCGAGGGTCGATGGTGTCAGTCGAATTGTTCGACCGTCGGACCAAAAATCAGATTTTTAACATCTGATTCTAGGTCAATTATCACTATTCCTCCTCCGTTTCGACTCGTTTCTACTCTCCGAGTTACTACAGTGCTATTTCACTATTGTGGATCGTCCTTAGTCCGAGTTTCGACATCCACATCACCTCTACAGGTAAGATTTCCCAACTTTCCCTGTTTTTAGGTTTTTATTTCTAGGTTTTTGCTCATTTAGCTCGTATTTTCCAAATTAAACTTTTTCCAACCGTAAAAATTCGATTTTTATTGGGGGCTTTTGTTATTGGGGCCTTGAGGAATGAAAGCCCTCAAAAATTTTTGAGTTTCATCGGTTGGTCATCGAGAAACTTAAATTTTTCACTTTTTGCCCTAATTTATCGAAATTTTTTATTTTTCTTCAATTTCTTCAAATTGGACCTTATCCGTTAAAATTTTCTACTGCATGTAGATTGTAGGATATGTTTTAACCTACGTAAGTTCTTACGCCCACTTGTATGGTGAGAAATGGGACTTTATGGTCAACTTACGTCGTTATTAAATCAAGTTTTTGGATTTTTATCCTACTAACTCCTTGTTTATTTTCTCTTTCTTATTGTTGCAGATACTATGGCCCGTACTAAAGTACCAAGATTGCGTGATCCACTTCGCTTCCATTTAAACGAAGCCGAGGCACAGTATGCTGACTATGCCCGTAAGAAAGTGGAAGGGGGTCGCATGGTGAACTTGGCTGAGCTAGCCTTGTTCAATGTAGAGGGAGCATTCGGTGATATGGGGTGGCTCCCTGTCATCACATACGACGCGTGCACCTGTCCAAACTTGGGAATTACAATGATGTTGAGCACGGCTAGGAGTTGCGCATCACCAGCTACGTCAAGGGGGTGCACATCTCCTTTGATTATCGGCAGCTGGCCGATCTGTTGGGCATTGCCTATGATGGCCCTATGGTGTACTTGTCTGCGCGCGGAGAGCCACGCTTTGTTGAGATGGGGATGAGAGCCGAGATCGACAACCGCTTGCTCCGTCCCAATAGATGGCAGATGAGAGCTTGCTACTTGCGTCCGGCTCCACGGGTCTTCTGCAAGATTATCCAGCATAATCTGATCCCGCAGAGTGGGCATTATGAGAGGGTCTCTCAGCTGACTCAGTTCTTGATCTACTGCATCTGCACTCCTCAGCCGGTCTGCCTTCCTTACATCATCATGCGGACGATGATTAGTGCTACATTGTCTGGTCATAGGGGTAATCTACCCTATGGACGCATGATTACAGTGCTACTGACCCGTCTGGGGGTGGATCTAGTAGATGAGAAGATCCAAGAGAAGACCTTCCGTCGCCTCTAGATTGGGAGGCTATCCGCAAGATGGGGCTGCGAGATGCGGAGGTTAGTGATGAGGAGAGGAACGCGATGGTGCGCCCTCACACTCGGGTTGAGATGGGCCGATACCGAGGCTGCCGCTAGGGCTCGTGGGGATCCGGTCGACGATGATCGCTTGTATATGGATGTCGATGCGATACCACCGCCATCACCCACGCATGCGGATAGGGCTGGTACTTCGCTGCGCGCGGCTTCGGCACCCGAGACCGGTCCTTCTCATGATGCTGGTCCTTCACGCCCACCTTCCGATATGATGGAGATGCTTTGCAAGAGATCAGGGATGCTCAGACGGATCTGATCCGAGGATGGATGAGTTGTTGGCTGCTCAAGACGCATCGACGCCGCGGATGGGAGAGCTCCTAGAGGTGCAACGATGCGACCGATCGAGGATAGCCGGTCTCACGGCTAGTCTCCGGACGACCCGGACCCAGTGGCCTGGTTGACTAGGGTCTATGCCGAGGACTATGACGAGACCGTGAGGCACCGCCTCCTCCTTCGCCTCCAACTTCCCGATTGTACTTTACTTTTTGTACTACGTAGTAACCGTCCGGGTTATGGACCGTACTCGCTTTAGTGATGTATATACGTTTTGTTTCTCTTACTCATTGTATGTAACTGGTTTTCCCTTTACTAGATGCATTATTCTCTTTTTAATTCGGTTTCAAACATCACTTGTGCTTACAGTGTTTGTATTAAAGCTTTTAATTTATCCTATCTCAGTTCACAATGGTCTTGAATGTGTGTCAGTTCGGCGGGCAAGGCCTGAGATGCTCTGATACCAAGTTGTCACACCCCAATTCCACACTGTTCAGAATGGTGTGATGAACCGCTAACAAACCAACGGTTCAACCAGGATCTCAAATAGGCTATCCCCGCGTTATCCAAACTTACACGCATCCACAATCATAATCAGAGTAAATACACAATAGCGGAAATCTTATAAATAAATGAACTGAGAACTAAAATGATATTAATAATTTAATAGAAAATTATTCTGTATCAACCGGGACATAAGTAAATATCAATACAAGTCTTTAATAAATCCAAATAAAGAAACCTATGAAAAAAATATCTAATCAAATACACACGAGTTGCACTCGCAAGAGGAGTCGTGTGTATCGTCTTCAGCTCCAACTTCCGTAGCTGCTACATGTCCATATGCTGACGCGTTCATGTAATCTTCGACTGTATAACCTGCATCATCAACTAAAAATATTCGACGTCGAGGGGTGAGCACACAACACGGCTCAGTGAGTAGCCAAAACAATGCAACAATACATATGCATGCAAAAAGTCAATTCATATCTTTGGTCTTGGTTTATAGTTTGCAATGTGCAATAGAAAGGTTGGGTGGTCAAAGGTTAACATTTATTGACACCGCCTCTATACACAGGGTGCGGAAGCCCGCCCGAAGGTTAACGTTTATCGTCGTCCCCATCCACCCTACCATAACATTATACAACAAAGGTTAACGTTTATTGTTATATAATGCTATACCAACACGTAAGCCCCTGTTAGCGAGGGCTTGCAAACTGGGCTCGCTGCTAACCAATCCTAATGCCAAACAGTGTATCCAAGGCCTCACCCCAGCATCCCTCAGAATGCCCATAGAGATAGAGCTAAGGCCCCCCGGTAGAGTCAGAGACTACAAGGACCGAGACCACCTCCCCTGATACTCTACGACATAATAGTTCTGCTAAAGTAATGGCGATACGACGATGCCAATGCACAATACTTGAGTTAGAGATAGAGCTAAAGTGCTGAGACCCGCCAAAGGTTAACGTTTATTGACGTTCTCATCACACCTCCCCTGATACTCGCTCGCATCAAGCACATCAACCACACATATACAAGCACATACCTATTCCTATCATCATCATCATCATCATGTTATAAACAATAAAGTAAATATGCATGAACAAGTAATAGAAATATTGGATGGCATGCTGTATGCACATTACAACATATTCGCATAGAATCAAACATAGCATAGGACTCAAGAAATAGAAAACAGTTTATTATTAACCAATTTAGTTTGGGGTTAAGGTTCCTCACCTTAGCTTGCTAAAAGATATTTTCCAAGCTTTAGAATCACCGTTATAACGTAACTATATTGCTAGCAAACCTAACCAAGTCGATAGAATTTAATTAGAATTAATTCGGAATTTAAAACCATTCTGTCAACTGAGGGTCGATGCTAGGGTCGATGCTAGGGTCGATGGGTCTATCGACCCTCCCTCCATTCTGAACTTCCCGAATGCTGAGGGTCGATGGTCAGAAACACCTAGGGTCGGATGGTCTATCGACCCTCGGTGCGACCCTTGGTGCACTCTGGTCCAATTTCTACTTTTTAATCCATTCTTCGTGTTTGGTCCTATGGCTTACTTCCTACATTCATTCAACAGTCATTCCATGGTCTAGAACCATGTATAATCCATCTAGATAGTTTTCGTGCATCCTCCTATGGTTTTCCATGAAAACCTAACCATGGATGGATGGTTTGGGTTTCTCCGAAATCCTACACTCAACCATATCTAACCTAAGGTCTGTAGAAACTCATGGAATTAGTATCCATACCTGAGAAGATTACTTTTCTCTGCAAATTCTTCTCATTTTTGCTAAGCCTTCTTCCTAGCCTCCTTTCTTCCTCTTTTCCTTCTTCTCTCTTTTTCTCAATTCAATTAGGGTTGTGAAAGGAGTGAATGTGGCTTAGGGACGTCCTTTAAATAGACTAGGAATGTCCTATAATAATCCCATTGAGATTTGGAAAGAATCCGAACCAAAAATTAGGAAATTTCCTAATTTCAGTTTCGTCAGAAACCGAGGGTCGATAGGAGGGTCGATGATCCCGTCGACCCTAGGGTCTTAAGCTGTCCGACCCTCCCTTCAAAGCTGAGGGTCTGACTTTCTGTTTTGGGAGGTCCGACCCTGCTTAGCTGGGTGTGCAACCCTCCCCTAAAATTAAGTGTTTTTGGGTCAATTTTATACCTGGGATCTCGATCTCCTTCATGCCCTTGGTCCATTTGACTCGACCATGATGGGTAAACCTAGTTCAAGGTGGTAAGACCGGGTTAGTTTGACACGGGTCTTACATAACCAACTATTCAAATTTTATAGGAATAAATGGAAGGCAATAGAATAGAAGTTTGTAGTGAATGCTCTGATTGGATTTGGCTAATATTTCTCCATGTCTTCCCTTGATCTGCCCTCATCTTTCCTTCTCTTCCTTTGTGGGGGGGAAAGAGGGCATGGGTTTCTTTTGCCAATTGTTTGAAGCAACCATTATAGACTACTTCTCTGGAGACTCTGTTATATCAGCTTTGTTAACAATACTGTAAAGGAATGGGCTTGATCACCAAGGCCCATTCCCATTCTCGAGCTTAATTGATGGTAGCTGGCCCGTTGACTCACCTTCTTGTGGTGGAGTCGTAACTAGGACTCCACCTTATTTTGTGGAGTTACGTTCTCTTTGTTAGAATACGATTGCTTCTCTTTATCCTTATCATATTGACATGTGGAAGTCCTATATACTTTGTAACTAGGACTCTTTATCATGTGGAGTCCTATAGCTATTATGTTACCTCTTTATTTTTATCTATAAATAGTAGTGTCAGGAGGAGAGTTCATTAAGTTTGACTCAGCCATTTTAGGCTGAAGTCGACACCTCTCTCATTTGCCATCTCTTGGTTCTGGTTTATTGTTTGTTTTTGTCACATGATATTAGAGCTTTAATAGATTACTGTTGTAGTCTTTGTGCTGGTTTGAGAGTCTCTTAGATACACTCTTCTTCTTCTACTACCGCTAAGTGCTAAGTACTACTACTACTACTGTAATGTACCATTGATCTACTATGCTACCTGCTACTGCTGCAAGACTTTCTTTTTACTGCTGATGTACTGTCGTACTGCTACTGTCCATGTTGCCGCAAGCCATTACTACTCTGATCTATTGATCAATCATTGATCTAAAATCTAGATCCACTGTGATGCCACTGCTATAATCTTTGCTACTGCTACTACTTATTTATCTCTATTACTGATCTACTGTCCATAAAGACTTCACTACTGCTGCTGTCGAGATTCATCAGATCTGCTCAGAATAGATCTTATCCAATCTAATTTACCTCTACCACTATTGATTGATCTGTTGTGATGCAGATCAAGGTTTACACAAGAAGGCGGAGGAAGGGCCGCAAGCCATAGGTACTGTTCACGTGAACAGTACAAGCGTGAACAGTGTTCCTAATAGTCGATATACTATCTCTACCGCCAGCACTTAATCTGTCCTAGTCAGCACTATTAGATAGTTAGTTTGTTTCCTAAATCTATTGTTTAGTTAGTTACCTAATATATGGAATGGATGGTTGGAAAGTTTAATTACTTGGAGACCAAGTCATAACTTTCTATTTTTCAAATTTAGAAACTTTCCTTTAAGTTGTATTAGAACCTTCCTATGTTATAAAGAAGGTTAGTCTTTCCTATTTTCTAGTCTTTCCTATTTCTAGTCGTTCCTATTTGCTTGTAAGATCTCAAGCTATAAATAAAGAGAAAGCGGGCTGGCTGCAGGAGAGTTTTTCCAGAGATTAAAGAGTAATTAATTTCTGGTTGAGCCTCACCAAGTTGTGAGACTCGACCTTTTGTTCTCCTTTCTTCTTTGAGATTTGATTTCTGTTTTGAGTTAAAAATCTTCTACAATTGCTGGCAACATGGTTTCCTACAGATCCCTTGAGTTAACTTGCTAAACTGGTAACGAAACTACAGCTTCAATCAAACTTGATCCAGATCTGGGCGTTAGCATTTAGCAAACTTGCCAGCCCCATAACTTCTTCAATTCTCTTCTGATCTTCTTCAACTTTGGAGGGGTGTTCATAACTATTATAAAGGTCATTCAAACAAAGTTTCATCAATTTCTGACGGTCGGATTTCCAGATAATATTTTTTTCTATTACTTTTCTCTGCAAATTTTTGTGTTGGACTGAATAGGGATCCCGTAGCAAAGAGGGATTGTTAATTTAAGATGTCTTAACCCCTTTGCCATCAATTGGTATCAGAGCATGGCTGAGGAGAATTCTAACTCTCCTAATCAGTCCAACAATCTCAATGACTTTGTTAATTTGGTTCTCCAACGATTGGCCAAAATGGATGCCAAGTTAGATAGCATGGATGAGAGAATGAGTAATTTGGAGGAGTTAAATCATCTTAGGCCGGCTAGAATGGAAGCCCATAGAAGGGAAGCTCCTAGAATGGAAGCCCCTAATGCCAACCTAATGCCAAGACGTATTCGTAGGCCTCCTCAAAGAGTCCCTAGAGAGAAATACCACAACCCACCCTATGATGACTATGATGAACCTATCCGTTACCAAACCCATAAAGTATGGATGGACCTCAAGGAGTTTCATGGGAGGTAAGACCCCGAAGCCTTTCAAGACTGGTTGAATGCCTTAGATGACTATTTTGATTGGTTTAATCTTCCTGAACCTCGAAAGCTACAATTGGCCCGCTCCAAACTTATGGGGGGTGCTCGTGATTGGTTGCGTAACTATGAGTATAGTCTCATAAAGAGCCGTAGGGAACCCATTACTTGGGAAGAGATGAAGGAAGAATTGAAAGAAAAGTATTTGCCTCGGTCTTTCCAAAGAATGTTGCATGACCAGCTGAACAATCTTCGTCAAGGTAGTATGAGTATGGAAGACTATGTATATAAATTTGATCAATTATGTGCATGGTCTAGATCACGGGACAATGATGATCAATTGATATCTCGGTTCCGTTTGGCGTTGCGACCTGAAATTAGAGAAAAAATGGGTGTGGTTGATATTGTTAGTCTTAACGACTATGTTGATAAAGCTTTCCAAGCTGATGACCTTTTGAAGTCAACACCGAAGCCCACCTCCAGTTCTTATGAAGTGAAGCACCCCACACCAATCAGCAAAGCCATAGGACTACATTTCATGCTACTTCAATGACAGATAAAGGTAAAACTCCCAAGGTAGCAGCTACGGATGTGCAATGCTATCACTGCAATGCATATGGTCACTTTGCTAGAGATTGTCCACAAAAATTAAAAGTAAACTCTTTAGTTGCAACAATCGAGGCCAGTCCAAATACACAAATATGTGAGCCGCAAAGTGATGACACTCCTGTTCCTAATACGGATGTCACGGATAATGGTGAGGATTCATATGGAATCCATATAATTAGCAATATGGTTTTGATTGCCCCAAAAGTGGATGTGGATAATTTTGATACCTTTGCTAAAGCTTCATGGATTGACAATGGCGACCACAGTTCTGATGAAAACCACGGTGTTATAGAGACAATTGCGGAAGATGAAGAACTGAATAAGATCGTCCCCATAGATACCACGATTCCACTTGACTTTCTCCAAGATGTTGAGCATTTTGATTTTGTAATACCTTCTATTTATCTTGAAGAAAGTGGACCCAAAGTGATGGATTTTCTTCCAATGTCGTAAGCATAGTTAAAGTTTCAAGATCAACAGGTGCTGCCTACCGACCCCTCTATAGTCATTCTTCATCATTACAAAACTCATGGACGAGTTTATTTTAAGTGGGGAGGAGCTGATGCAGATCAAGGTTTACACAAGAAGGAAGAGGAAGGACCGCAAGCCATGGGTACTGTTCACATGAACAGTACCCGCGTGAACAGTGTTCCTAATAGTTGATATACTATCTCTACCGCCAGCATTTAATCTGTCCTAGTCAGCACTATTAGATAGTTAGTTTGTTTCCTAAATCTATTGTTTAGTTAGTTTCCTAATATATGGAATGGATAGTTGGAAAGTTGGAAAGTTTAATTACTTAGAGACCAAGTCATGACTTTCTATTTTTCAGATTTAGAAACTTTCCTTTGAGTTGTATTAGAACCTTCCTATGTTATAAAGGATGTTAGTCTTTCCTATTTTCTAGTCTTTCCTATTTCTGGTATTTCCTATTTGCTTGTAAGATCTCTAGTTATAAATAAAGAGAAAGCGGGCTGGCTGCAGAAGAGTTTTTCCAGAGATTAAAGAGTAATTAATTTCTGGTTGAGCCTCACCAGGTTGTGAGACTCAACCTTTTGTTCTCCTTTCTTCTTTGAGATTTGATTTCTGTTTTGAGTTACAAATCTTCTACAATTGCTGGCAACATGGTTTCCTGTAGATCCCTTGAGTTAACTTGCTAAACTGATAATGAAACTATAGCTTCAATCAAACTTGATCCAGATCTGGGCGCTAGCAGGTTCAGCACACTTGCGGGCCCCATAACTTCTTCAACTCTCTCTGATCTTCTTCAACTTTGGAGGGGTGTTGTTCATAACTATTATAAAGGCCATTCAACCAAAGTTTCATCAATTTCTGACGGTCGGATTTTCAGATAAGAATTTTTCTATTACTTTTCTCTGCAGATTTTTGTGTTGGACTGAATAGGGATCATGTAGCAAAGAGGGATTGTTAATTTGAGATGTCTTAACCCTTTTGCCATCATGTTGCTACCTATTCTGTTTGATATACTACTGATCTGCCCTCTGCGATATATCTGATTTGTCCAGATCAGATCTACTACACTGTTGCTGTCCTACTCTACTGCTACTGCCTGGTCTCTGTGATCTAGATCTGATCTATTACACTGGTTCTATTCTGTTGTTGTCAACACCTTCAGATCTGACTGCTACTGATCTGCTTCTACTATCAACATTACACTGCTGCCATCAGATCAGATCTGTTGCGACTTACATCTAAGGACTTGCCTCATCTTCCCCTTACTGGCACAAGATCTCTACCCTCTACTGGTGATACTCTTTTAATCTTTGCTACTATTACATGGTATACTGTTTCTGAATCAAGGAGTTCTACCTCAAACTAGGATTTCCTAATATCTCTCATCTCCCCTTTTGAATCGTACCTAAATTTTGATGACTTATCTTAGTTTTATTTAATTACTTGCTTGTCATTTCTGGTCCATATCTGCTGATTGGATCTTTAACTTTTCAATTAATGTCAAAATCCTCTTGCGTCATTACCCTATTCCTAGTCATATTAGGACTTCACCATATTTCTTAATTCAACGGATAAATGATTTTGAAATGTGTATATGTTGGTCCTATTGATATTCTACTCTATATCCCACAGTTTGAAGTTTTCCACGTGGAATGTTCATGTGAGCATGAAAAGGTATATATGTCTGCTCAATTTTGTGTCTTCTCTTTAAAGAGAGCCTAACCTACTACTACCTATTTGCTCATAATGAAGAATTTACCTATTTGGTCATGATGGAGTCTAGTACTGTTTCCTATGCTTTTGTTGAAGCCTACTACAGTTGCACGAGATGCAACCCCTACTATAGTTGCATGTGATGCAACCTCAACTATGTTGCACGTAATGCAACCTCTACTATCAGTTCATTTTTCTCGTGTTATAGCTTGATATACCACCAGTTTGGACATGGTGGTGCTTTTTCTGAAGTTCTGATTATAGCTTGATTACAATGTTTGTCACTATATGTGCCAATATTTATAACTTGCAAGTACCTTCTAGATGTCATTAAGTTACCTTGGGTTTCCATTATGTCTTTAATCTTCTACCAACTAATTAAATGTGATCTTCTTCTTCTTCTACTTATTTTTAATAACCTTGGTACCTGAATTGGCAGGCATGAGTCGAAGTTTATTCAAGCAATTGTTGATGAGGTCTTGACTAAAGTGAGTCGAACACACGTCAATGTTGCAAAGTACCCTGTTGGAATAGATTCTCGTATGAAAGAAATGAAGTATTTGCTAGAGGATGGATCAGATGTTCGCATTGTAGGGGTTTATGGTATGGGCGGAATAGGCAAGACAACCATTGCTAAGGTTATCTATAATCATATTTCTTACAAATTTGATGGTAGCAGCCTTCTTGCAAATGTTGGAGAAGTTTCAAAGCAACATAATGGTTTAATTCATTTACGGAAACAATTTCTTTTTTATATCATAGGGAAAAAGAGCTTGGTCATAAATAATGTTGATATAGGAATCGTTATGATCAAACAAAGACTTCGCTCCAAAAAGGTTCTTATTATTCTTGATGATGTTGATTAATCAAACCAATTATATGCATTGGCTGGAAAACATGATTGGTTTGGTTTGGGAAGTAGAATCATTATAACAACTAGAGATGAGCATTTTCTAAATAGGCCTGAAGTGAATTTAAAATATGAGATTAAAGAATTAAATTTTGTAGAATCTCTTGAACTCCTTAGTTGGCATGCCTTTAATCAAGATAATCCAATGGAAGATTATGAGGAGCTTTCGAAGTCGATAATTGGTCGATAATCCAATGGAAGATTATGTGGGCTTCCATTAGCACTTGAGGTTGTCGGATCTTTACTATTTGACAAAAGAAGTGTACTTGAATGGGAAAGTGCGCTGAAGAAATTAAAAGAATTCCTGATCATCAAATTCTAGATACACTGAAAATAAGTTATGAGGCTCTAGATGATATGCAGAAGGATATATTCTTAGATATATCATGCTTTTTTATTGGGAAGGACAAAGGCTATGTTACTAGAATACTAGATGCTTGTGGTTTTTTTACAGCAATCGACATCAGTGTTCTCACTCGTAGATCTCTTGTAACAATTGAAAATGACAAGTTAAGAATGCATGATTTGCTTCGAGACATGGGAAGGGAAATTGTTCATGAAGAATTCCCTGAGAAGCCTGGAGAACGTAGTAGATTGTGGTTCCATAAGGATATATATTGACAGAAAAAACGGTAAGTATGAAACTCATGAATGTGTATAACTGTGTGAAGCATTCTATCAAAGTAACTATCAATGCTATTAGACATACCAGCATGAGCATGCTCCTGGCAAATTATAAAATATTTGTTTTGTCCCTCTTATACTTGTGTATACATAGAGGGCATGTTTGGGCGCAACGGTATGGTTGTTCCATTATGATCTATAGTGGTCATGGGCTCGAATTTGGAAAAAGCCTCTTTGCAAAGCGGGGTAAGGCTGCACATAAGCCCCTCCCCAAACCCTGTTGTGGCAGGAGCCTCATGCACTGGTATGCCTTTTTTTTTAATACTTGTGTGTATGTGCGTGTGTTTTTTTTTTTTTTTTTTGGGTGGGGGGGCGGTGTCTGTTTGTTGTATAAGGAAAATGCCCATTACACAATCCTATTACGAGAGGCTTCCCCTACTGGCCCTATGTCTATGGTTTCAGCCCAACTGCATTTTAAGACAAAGTTTAAAGTTCAAAATGGTGAGCCATATGATTGAGATGGGACCCCAAATTAAACATGTGATCATTTTTAAATTTAATATCTGTTGCAGAACTCTTTTGGCAATGTATAAATGACAACTTTTTATGTGGCTTACTAGTTTGTATTTGTCCAATTCTAGTGCCTTTGGTGTTGTCCTTTCTGAGTTAAAACTTTTCATGTTTAAACAATGTATAGGCACTATTTATGTGATTCTTGCATAGTTTTTATTTGTCCAATTCTAGTGTCTTTGTTGTTGTCCTTTCCAAGTTAAACTTTTCATGTGTAAATTATTTTTCTAATGATGCTACAGTCTAGAACATTAAGGTTTTTTTTTTTTTTCTTGTTATAATGATTTGCTTAGCACAATGTGAACTATGCTCAGGCTGAAGCTAACAGAATAAAGGGCGATGTGGGCTGCATGTCAACTCGTTTAGTTAAGCTTAGTTGCACAAAGCATGTTGCATGCCAGTTGTTGTTGGTGCATCTGTTTATACCAATTCTTTGTAGTCCAATTGAAAATTCCATCTGGAAGGTGTTTTGTTCAGCAGAATGAACTTTTGCCTGAAACTGTAAAACATGTGCATGCATGCATTTGTGTGTTTGTGTCTCACTGTCTCTATGTATGTGTGTGTGTGTGTGTGTGTGTGTGTGTGTGTGTGTGTGTGTGTGTGTGTGTGTGTGTGTGTGTGTGTGTGTAATTTCTCTTTGTTATCAGGGAACAAATGCAGTTGAAGGCCTTGTCCTAGATTCACCTATGTTGAAAGGGCTCCAGTTTAGCATTGAAGCATTTGCTAAGATGCATAAACTAAGATTGCTCAAAGTATATACGCCTCACCGAAGATTATAGACATATTCTTCAAGATGCATTTTCCCTATTAGGAGAAAAACATCTTTTTGAAATGTTAAGATGGCTCTATTGGCATGGATTCCCTTTGAATTATATACCAACGAAATTTCATCTAGAGAAGCTTGTTATTCTTGACATGCAGCATAGCAACATCAAGCAAGTCTGGAAGGGAACTAAGGTATGGCATAATCTTTATGCTTATCTGCGATGAATTGTATTTTTTTTTTTTTCTACTTTTCCATCTTTAATGAATTGTATATTTCATATAAACTAATTTCTTCCATTTTTCTTTATTTTCTCCAGTTGCTTAGGAACTTGGAAGTCCTTAATCTTAGTCATTGTCGCTTCCTAACAAGCACTCCAGTTTCGAGGGACTCCCAAATCTTGAGAGACCGATATTTGATGGTTGTACAAACTTGGTTGAGGTTCACCAATCCATTGGTCATCTTGGTAAAATTGTTTTCTTGAACTTAAAAGATTGCAAAAGCCTTTGGAATCTTCCAAGCAGCATAAGTAAATTGAAGTCTCTTGAAAATTTTATCGTCTCCGGCTGCTCAAAAGTTGAAAAATTACCAGATGGGTTGGGAAACATGGATTGCTTAAAGGAGCTTCTTGCAGATGGAACTGCTATTAAACAGTTACCCTCCTCCATTCGACTTCTAAAGAATCTGAGGACCTTGTCTTTGTGTGGATATAAAGGATCATCAAAATCATGGGTTTCATTTTTCTGGTCCTTGGTACCACCAAGAAAAATTCCTGATTCCAGCACTCAGCTAGTGGCTTCTTTCTCAGGTTTATGCTCCTTAAAACGCCTTCTTCTTGAAGATTGCAAGCCTGCCACCTAGCATTAGATTCGTATCTAGGCTTCAGACATTTAAATTGTCAAATTGCACAAAGCTTCAATCTCTACCAAAGCTTCCAGTAACACTAAAGCGCCTGTATGCAGAAAGTTGCACATCCATGGAAACATTGCCAAATCTTGAGTGTGCTTCCTCATTGCAATTGTTGGAACTAGCTCACAACAATTTCAGTAGCTTACCAACCAACCTTAGGTACTTTTCTCAGCTTGAAACTCTTGAATTAAGTTATTGCACAAGGCTCCAATCAGTTCCGGAGCTTCCGGCAAATATTAAAGGTTTAGGAGCATATTGCTGCCCGTCTATGGAGAGAATAGCAAATTTATCGAACTCCAAGTACCTAAAATCTTTGATGCTAAATAATTGTAGAGGGTTTGGTGTCTATTAGTTTGGATAAGTGCAACAATCTCTCAAATGCGTTCAGAAACAATCTCTTCCAGGTATCTCTCTCTCTCTCTCTCTCTCTCTCTCTCTCTCTCTCTCTCTCTCTCTCTCTCTCTCTCTCTCTCTCTCATGTGTTACTTATAAGCACTGAGAACAGAGAATGGCTGAAGATTCTGAACGTGGCATTTTTGACACTTTTCTACCTGGGAATGAAATTCCAGAGTGGTTTGACTATCGAAGTGCTGGGAGCTCAATATATTTTGAGGTTCCTCCACTAGGAGTTTGAAGATTGAAGGGCTAATTCTATGTGCTGTTTATGCAGCCAATGAAGAAGCCGACACCACAATGGATGGTCCTTTTGCTAGTGTTAGTAATAAAACCAAAGCTCTTAAATGGGAATACCATCCGATATCCAATAGCGGTTCAATAAGCCGTCAAGATCACATGTGGATCAGCAACATACCACATCATGTGTTTGGGAATCAATTGGAAAGCAGGGATCAAGTGGATGTTTCATTAGTAGTTAAGAGTTCCTTCCAGATCAAAGAGTGTGGGATCCATTTGGTTTACGAATCAATTGAAAAGGCTGCAGTGTCAAACTCAAGAGCCATGTTTTGGGAAATGGAGCGGCCTGTACCATGGAGTCCATGGATCAATTAGGAATCTGATACCAGTTCCCTATTCACACCCATTCATAGATCCTAATGGAGTGGACCTGGATCGACCCATCCAACTCGATTTACTCATAAAATATCTGATTGACCTGATTTTTTGTGATCATAAATTGATGGTGTTTTATGTGTAAATGAACATTAATTGCACCCAAAATGTGGCATATTTCCTGCTGTGTACATGTTTGGGTTTTTCCCCAAATTTTTTTTATTCAATTAATGAAGAAATGATTACAACAATTGGTGGGTGTGTTACGATCATATGTAGTGATTGCCGTTGGTAGTGAGGATTTTGACCATTCATAGTGCATCGAAACATGTCTTGATGCACTCTCAACAATCAAGATCTCACTGCCGTTTGGCAGTCACTATAGAGGATCCAAGTCCTTGCTGGGTAAAGATACAAGGTAAAGAAATGCTTACAATCATTGCTTCCAGATACCCAGAGATGTCTATGTGCAGCGCCACATGGTTCACTAGACTCCAACAACTCCACAGCTGCGAGAACTTGAATCTTCAATTGTGCTGTAATGAAGAACACTCTCCTACTCTTCAAAGGTCAAGAATCACTAAAAGATTTCAATGGAAGCTTTAACAACCTCTCACAAGACTCCAATACACCATCAAAGAACAATGTTGGGGTTGGTGAGAGATTCAATGGACAGCTCAAGCCCTAACACCTCCATAAACCTTCGAACTACCTTTTTATCTTCTCTCTTCCTCTATGCATCAAAACCCTAAATCCAAAACCTTTCTACCCATGTGCATGAATTTACCTTTAAAAACTTGGCAACGCCATCTTTGGGTAGACACTTCCAGTCTAGCTGCTCTTACAAATGTATGG
The DNA here is from genome assembly GCA_028583415.1 of Protea cynaroides. Taxonomy (NCBI): domain Eukaryota; kingdom Viridiplantae; phylum Streptophyta; class Magnoliopsida; order Proteales; family Proteaceae; genus Protea; species Protea cynaroides. The sequence continues at coordinate 276,508 of CM053272.1, read as the reverse complement.
ATTCTTGATGTATTTATAAATGCATTCACTTTTAATTTGAGAGCATCCTGGAGGGATAAGATTTACCACTTTGATGGATCCCACTTGATCCCAATATGATACTCACAAACCCTCATAACAACTATGCTTGGTAATACCACTTTAGGTGAACACTCCCTCACTTTGAAGCACTTATAAATACACAACCTTGAATTTAAAGACATCATAATGGAACGAGATGTGCCACTTTGGTGGGTTCCACCCAATTCCACATGATATCACCAAACTCTCTTTTCAATAAAAGTGAGATTTTAAACATCATGAATGTCACAATTATATTCTAAATATAAAGCTAAACATTCATAGAAAACATGCACAGTAGCTCATCAAGATACATGGTATGTATTAATGAAATATCCTACAAAAAGACTGCAAACCGGGTCTCAAAGGATATTTTTCGTCCAAAAAAACCTTCTTCTTGGTCCCATAATTATTCATATTACATACCAAAATGAAGATCTCGACGAGACGAGTTCAATGCAAAAAACCGCACCCCAATTGGAGTCCGAAAGTGCCCTCACGCGCCTCTAGAAAGTGGCATGTGTACATATTTCTCTTAGGGCTGGTTCGGGCAAGGTCGGTTCGACTCAATTCAGCCTACCTTACTCGGGCCGGTTCGACCCAAACCTAATATATATACTTCATATTTTTTTTAATATTTGATCAGACCGAACCATCTTGGTCTGATCTGTGGGTGAACCACCGAGTTGGTTCGCCGATCTGATCGACAGTTGTAAGCACCCCATTTTTACCATCCCCAGCTAAACAGAACTTTATTGGTGTAAAAGAGCGGAGGGAGATGAAAATTCAAAAAGTATAGGGGAGGCGAGTGAAACTCTCTCAAACCAATAGTCGATCAATTCCTCTGTGTTCTCTATGGTTTTCTGGGCTGAGTTAGAGTGTTCCCAATGTACAAAAGTCTTGGTGGGCATATTCAGAAGGGTTGTGGGTCAATTCAAGGTTTGGATGATAAGCGGTGATTTCAAAGCTGATTTTGGCGGGCCCTACAGCAAGGTCATGGAAATACCTTCGAAATGATACCAGAATCATTCAATTTCGATATCAAACGAAGAAGATGTCGCGATTTTAGTCGGATTGAAATTGGCTTATTAAATCCAAGGGCTTTTCTGTAAATTATCATAAATTAAGGATTTTTTGGGCAAATTATCATGATTTAAATCGATCGGACTTCATTTGACCATATCTTGATCGTCCGACATCCAAATTCGACGATTCAAGCGCCACTGTGCTCCATTGCTTGTCCTCTTCAAAGTGGACGTTTTGGACGAAAGGCGCCCGCGGGTCCCATGCAAAGTTGTCAGTAGGATTATCGTCAAAACTCTAATTCTTCATATTTTGATCATCCAAAGTCTGAATCAGGCGATTCAAGTGCCACTGTGCTCCATGGCCTGTCCTCTTCAAAGTGGACGTGAAGAATTTTGGGCGAAAGCCGCCAGCGGATCCCATGCAAAGTTGCCAGTAGGATTATCGTCAAAACTCTAATTCTTCATATTTTGATCATCCGAAGTTCGAATCAGGCGATTCAAGTGCCACTGTGCTCCATTACCTATCCTCTTCAAAGTGGACGTGAAGAATTTTGGGCGGAAGCCGCCAGCGGGTCCCATGCAAAGTTGCCAGAGGGATTATTGTCAAAACTCCAATTCTTCATATTTTGATCCGAAGTCCGAATTAGGTGATTCAAGTACCACTGTGCTCTATTACCTGTCCTCTTCAAAGTTGACGTGAAGAATTTTGGGCGGAAGCCGTCAGCGGGTCCCATGCAAAGTTGTCGATTGGATTATCGTCAAAACTCCAATTCTTCATATCTTGATCATCCGAAGTCCGAATCAGACGATTCAAGTGCCACTGTGCTCCATTGTCCGTCCTCTTCAAAGTGGACGTAAAGAATTTTGGACGAAGCCGCTGCGCAGTCCCATGCAAAGTTGCTAGCTGAATTATCGTCAAAGCTTCAATTCTTCATATTTTGTTCATCTGACGTCCGAATCAGGCAATTCGAGCACCAGTGTGCTCCTTTGTCTGTCCTCTTCAAAGTGGACGTGGAAGATCTGAGACAGAAGCCGTCAAAATTTTTCATGCGGAATTGCAAGCTAAAAGGACCCATAATAAGAGAGAAATCAACCCAGTCCATACTTACTCAGCTCAACCAAGTTCAAGCCCAATTTAGTCCAATCTTGTCAAACTCAATCAGTCCAGCCTGACCCAACCCAGACCGGCCCAGGTCTAGTCGGGTCGGCCCATGTGTATGTACTTGTTATATATATATACATTTATATATTATATAATATATGCTTTATGTTATATTATATATATATATATATATATATATATATATATATATATATATATATTATATATATTATATTATTATACTATTTATACTATATTATACTATATTATACTATATATATATATATATATATATATATATATTTATAAAGGATGTATATAGTCGATCAAGAGGAATCCGATAAGAGAGAGAGAGAGAAGAGAGAGAGAGAGAGAGAGAGAAAGAGAGAGAGAGGGAGAGAGAGAGAGAGAGATGAAGGAAGAGAGAGAGGGAGAGAGAGACAAAGAGAGGAATAGAGAGAGAAAAGAACCAAAAAAAAAGGGGAATTCGGTGGAGGGAAAGAGGGAGGTGTTGCCACCTCCATCTTTCCCATGCCCCCTCCCATTTCTCCTTCATCAAGTCACAGCCATGCACCTCCTCCTCTCCTTGAGCCCCACTCCAAGCCGCCATGAGCCCATGCCCCCAGCCGTGCACCTCCATCTCTCCATGCCCCTACTCACCCCCATGACCGCCACCTATTTGTCTTGAACCCAACCCCAGCCATAAAATCCGGAGAAGGGAGAGAGAGAAAGAGAGAGAGAGAGAGAGAGAAAGAGAGAGAGAGAGGAAGAAAGAGTGGGAGAAGAGAGAAGTGGAGCGGCAAGACCATGCCGCCACCTCACTCCTCTCCTTGAGCCCAACCAAGCCTACCCACTTCATCAAGCCATGCCACCACCTCACTCCTCTCCTTGAGCCCAACCAAGCCTACCCACTTCTCCTTCATCAGCCCACACCCCACCAACGTCTATAAAAGGAGGTGAGAAAAGGGGAGAAGAGGAGGGGTTTTGGCCGAGAGAAGCCAAGAAAAAAAAAGAGGAAAAAAAAAAGAAAAGATGGAGAAAGGCTAGAAAAAAGAGAGGAGAATAGAAGTAAGTTAGAAGAGAGAGAGAGAGAGAGAAGAGATATTAGAATCAAGAGGGGAGATTGAGGAAAAGATAGAAAGGAAAGGAGGAAAAGAGGAAAGAAGAAGGGAAAGCTTGCCATCGATCATCACCAACCATCATCAAAGGCTCCACCCCATTGTTGGGGACAAGGTTAGTACCTCAAACTTTATTTTTGATAGCTTTCATGAAGCTCAAATAATCGAAAATTGTCTAAATATGCCTATTTCGATAATCATGATCTTCAAATGCTATATGGCATGTGTGTCAATACCATGATGTTCATGTTTGATGTGATTTAATATTGGCAATCAATCTTGGATAATTTAAACCTAGCCCATTGATTATAAATTTTGATGTGATGAAATATGGGCCATTGGATGTTAATTTGGACCGTTGGATCGACATCATGAATGATTTAAATGATCTAAAGCATTAGATTATCATTTCAAATGATTTCAACCGTTGGATCTTTACTTTGAGTGATCTTGAATGATTTCAACCGTTGGATCTTCACTATGAGTGATTTTGATTGATTTCAACCGTTGGATCTTTACTTTGATTGATCTTGAATGATTTCAACCGTTGGATCTTTACTTTTAGTGATCTTGAATTATTTCAACGTTGGATCTTCATTATGGATTTTTTTAAAGAAATATGAATGGTTGGATTATGATCTTGAATGATTTCAACCGTTGGATCTTCATTGTGGATGTTTTTAAAGGAATATGAATGATTGGATTATGATCTTGAATGATTTCAACCGTTGGATTTTCATGGTGAGTAATTTTGAGTGATTTGAACCATTGGATCTTGATCATGAGTGTTTTTGATGAATCTGAGGGGTTGGCTTATCATGATGAGCAATCTGGACCGTTAGGTCATCTTTGGGAATGATTTAAATGAATCTGAATGGTTAGATTATGATCTTAAGCTTCTTTATTTATATACTCATCATCATCCCGCCGCTCCTACCAACGATAATAGAAGTTTCGAGGGTTTCCCGATAGAAAAATTTGCATGCGAGAGAGATCCCAATTCCGTGTATCCGGTTAAGCAAGCCCTGCCGCCTGCTTCCACCCAACAAACTCCGGAGCGAAGAAAAGAAGAAACTCCATGAGCGAACAAGCAACGGATGAGCCCCAGCAAGAAAACCAAAACTCAACAGGGGCATTAAATGGGAGAACCGATCGAGGGAGTTCCCGCTGAAACAAACCGCAGGATCCATTTCTCCTGAACCGTTGGATTGTCATCGTAAATGATTTTGGTGAATCCAAACCGTTAAATATTGATCATGAGTGTTTTTGATGAATCTGAATGGTTGAATTATGATCTTGAGTGATTTAAACCGTTGGATTGTCATCGTGGGTATTTTGAGTGATGTAAATTGTTGAATCTAGATCATAATTGATTTAGATGAATCTGAGCCATTGATTTCTTAGTTTGTTCATGATAGGAGATCTAAGCCATAGATCATAGCTATTTTGATGAGATATGAGTCATTGATCATGATTATAGCTATTTGATGAGATCTGAGCTGTTGATCTTGGCTATTTTGATGAAATCTAAGTGTTGATCATGATCATCATTTTTTGAAGAGATATAACCGTTAGATTGAGGATCTGATATTATCTATGTTGTTATATCCATGCATCTATCATGTTCCCTTGATTACGCTGTCATATTATGCACTACCGTGTTTGGAATGCTTACAATGCTAGCTTTGTGCACACTACCATGTTGATCTGTTATTGTATGTCATGCTTGAATGATGTTTATGTCAGCAAGAACTTACTTTTCGCTACACCCTAGTCGAACTGCCGTGCATGTACACTGATAGAAGACATTCCTAGGTGTGGGGACGTGCATGTAGGCACCCACATTCATGGGAAGGGTAATAATGGAAAATGATAAAAGTCTTAATCAAGATTCATGAAGCCTAATCCAACACAACTCCAAAATCAGGATTGTAGATTATAAGGGTAGTTTAGGATGATCCCTACCCCTCAGTTCATTTCCCCTAGGGTGCAGAACCTAGATAGGTATGATGAAAATCCAACCATGGATCATCTAGGATCATCATTCCGTCCGGCTGGACCGCCCATATTTCGACCCAAGTGGGTCACCCAATGAACAGTGTCATTCCCGAACTACGCGGATCCTGATTCTTAAGGCAAACCCTGAGATACGTAGGTAGTCTGGGAAACTCCCAGATACGGTTCCACACATCAATTAATGTGCCCTCATACCTCACTCCTTGAGAGTACAAACCCTACTCCATGAGAGTACAAACCTTACTCCCTGAGAGTACAAAACTTACTCCCTAAGAGTCCAAACATCACTCCCTGAGAGTACAAACCCTACTCCCTGAGAGTACAAACCCTACTCCCTGAGAGTACGAACCTTACTCCCTGAGAGTACAAACCTTACTCCCTGAGAGTACAGACATCACTCCCTGAGAGTACAAACCTTACTCCCTGAGAGTACAAAACCTTACTCCCTGAGAGTACAAACCCTACTCCCTGAGAGTACAAATCCAACTCCCTGAGAGTACAAATCCAACTCCCTAAGAGTACAACCCTACTCCCTGAGAGTACAACCCTACTCCCTGAGAGTACAAACCTTACTCCCTGAGAGTACAAATCCAACTCCCTCTATCATGAAGTCGTACTTGCAAGTACGCACCCTTAGCCTTGCGAGGCTCAATCCCGAAGCCGTGCTTGCGAGCACGCACCCCCCTTAGCCTTGCGAGGCTCTATCTTGAAGTCGTGCTTACGAGTACGCACCTTAGTCTTGCGAGACTATCCCACATCCTACTCCCTGATAGTACAAATCTGACTCCCTAAGAGCCACACCTTACTCCCTGAGAGTACAACACCATAAACGAACTACGTTGTACCTGATTTCTAGGACCTCTGGAATACGTAGGCAACTTGGAGGACTCTCCAAGTACGGTACCCCATCTTAGTATCCTTAGGTCCCCCATATCCATATCCGTATCCATATCCTCGTTCACTTCGATCCATTTAGGCTATCTCTAGATTCAATCTCAATCATCATCAAACATAAACTTCAACTTGAATAAATTGAATCTAAGAAAGCTTAATCATAATCCACATCCATAAACCTTAATCACTTTCTGTTTCGAACTACGTTTTTGGACTTGATTTCCAGGATTGGAATACGTAGGCAATTTGAGACGTTTTGGACATCTCAGATTCAGTCCATCACCGAACCATCTTTGGTTCGGTTCATTGTATATTATTTTGTTTGTTTTCTTACTTTGAGAACATGTTTGGCTGAATTTAGACTAGAAGAATTCAGCAACTTGGCATAGGATCCCCCATGAGCCCTAGTCATCATCCATCGATCATGAACAGTCAGAACCATAGAGTCTAAGGAAAGTAGAGTCACATAGGAGGCCGATTTTCAGATTGGGCAGTTTTGGGTGCCTAACACCTTCCCAAACTGTACTTTGAACGCTTACCCGTTCTTTGTTGGTCCAAAGCCGATATGTTGGGTCATGAGTCAATAGAAGTCTTATCTCAGGATGATGCTACATTTTACGTCTTAGACCTTAATCTAGGTGGCGACTCCAAATCATTTACCGTCCATTCAGAGTGGGTAGACACACTATCCTCACAGTGGCAACTCCGCTGGGGATTTCCACGTTCAGACACTTGATTAACTTTCCTTACATTGATTGAATGACATTGGATGCTAGATCTAGGGCTACTATATTTATGATTGTACATATTGTTTTGGGGGGTTTGGGTTCAGTCACACATCGTGCTATTAGCCGACCTGGGTCCTCATGCATATGGGATCGCCCGCTAGGTGAAAAGCACAACCTTGACACGTACCTTGTAAAAGTTTCGACTGTGGAGAGCCTCTGACGTTTATTTCTCGGGTCCGCCCGGGGAGGCGTTATACTTCTCTAGGTCGTTTGACATTTTGTAAATGGTATATCAAAAGGAATCGAGGGGCCCATGATTCACTGTGTAGAAGGGAATAGGTCCACTCCTCCTCGTCAAGGTAGCCTTTGCCGGTCCTAACCCAGAGTGAGCCACATGCATGTTATTTTTGGTTCATCCCTGAACTGATTATGTAAATTCCAACTCAATTACGACATCTGTGCCTATGACGTCGAAGTTCTGCCCGTTTTGATTCTCGATTTATCAACATGTTTGGATTCACACTTGAGGATTCAATGTGTCGAACCTTTCATTGTTGATACATCAAGTCTTAAAAACGATCGAAAAATCTCTATCATGGTATGGATATTACAATCGAATGGGAATTTACCAGTTTGTTCAGTCATGAACCGCCTTTGCTAACTTATCCCTTATGAAAGTTTAAGGACGAGTATATTTGTTTCAATTTCTTTGTTTTTGATAACAAGTGGTTGGGCCTTGTCACCCCCAATGACCCGTTTTGGGTCAAGAGGCTCAAATCCGATCACATGATCGTTCAAAGCAACTAAATTGGTACAGATAATGTTTGTTTAAGGGGTTTCATAAGAGAGCTAACATTTGTATGGTCGAGTCAGCTCTATTTGTGCATGTTAATTCCTTTTTCGTCCTCGTCTCCATCCCAAGAATCCTAATACTTGTCAACTTTGGCCTTTTTTCGGACCTATATCGGGAGTCACCCTAGTCAACAATCATTTCTACCTCGTGGGTGAGAGATCCCATCGTTGGGAGACTATCAAGAGAATCCACACCTGAACCCATTTGCCCGGCCTCGGTAAGACCGAGTTGAAGCTATGAGTGAAGGACGAATCCCACCCAAGGGGCAGCGAGGCTAGGATGGCAAAGATGGAAGATGCCATAGCCATGATGGCCACCTTAATGAAGAAAATGGATGCAAAACTGCAATCCCAAGAGTCAGGGACCGAAAGAGTGGAGACACCGCATTTACCTTCAAACTCTACACATGAGGAGGTAGAAGAAATCGAGCACAGAAAAGCCCCAACCATACAGAAGGCTCTCACGGTTGAGAAATCAAGAGAAGAGGATGGCCCATACAAAGATAGGTTGAGCCAAGTAGAGAAGATTACCGAGAGGTTTGAAAGGGGTAGAGAGTCGGATCATCGATGCCGAAGGTTTATGTTTCTTCCCGAGGTGAAGCTGCCTCCTAAATTCAAATGGACCACGAGAAAAATTTGATGGGTCGGTTGATCCCAAAACCCATCTAAGGTCCTTCACCGGCCCTCTTGAAACAAGGCCAAGGTTTCACCGATGAGCGATCTGGCGCAAGCATTCCAATTCTCACTGACAGGTGGGGCCCATAGGTGGTTAATGAATCTAAATCCGTCACAAATCCACTCGTGGTCGGATATCACCAAGGCATTCATAAACTTCTATTCTTACAATACTAAGATTGAGACTCATAGGAGGCAGCTTGAAACCATGATACAGAAGTCAGATGAAACATTCACAGAATACTTGTCCCGCTTCAGGTCATTGGCAGCAAAACTTTGGGACCGGCCATCTGAGAGGGATCAGGTCCAAATGATGATGAGGGGCTTGAACAAAACCTCTAAGGCCTATATCTTTGGACAAGCTATACTCAATTTTGAAGGAATTTTGGTTGCGGGATAGCAGGTAGAAGACGCCATCAATCACGGAGATGTCCTACCAATCAAGGCAGAAAGGTCAGAATTTGGGATGAATCGAAAGTCATACCCGTCCAGGGGTTCAGGATCTAACCCACCTGCAGCATCGAAGCAAGTGGCCGCCACAAGCTCATCACCATTAATCGTAGAAACTACAGCTCCTCCCTCTACTACACAAAGGTCCGGACCTAGAAGACAGTTCACAGATCTGGGCATGACCAAAGCATCACTCTTGGACAAGTTGGTTAAAGGTGGAAAGCTCAGAATTCTGGAAACACGTCCTGTCCCAAATCTGTTACCTCCCTATTGGCGCTTAAATGAGTTCTGCAAGTACCATAATCAAAGTGGGCACGATACTGAGTATTGCACTGCTTTGAGGCATGCCATACAAGATCTACTGGATTCTGGGAAATTCAAGCTCCAACCAAGGCAAGCATCTGTCGCAAACAACCCCCTTCCTCATCATACTGTGAATTTTATAGAATGGGGGGAGGTGCATTTAACTGAAACAGTCCAATTTGTGAATAAAAGAAGTGCCAATCATGGTGACGAGGTGAGCTTAGTTTCCATCGAAGAAGTAGGGGGTGAGTATGAAGCATACTTCCCAGGAATTCCTCAACATACGGTGGCAGGGACAGAGTCAGAAGAGCCGCTCATTATCTACCAATCGGACGATGAAGCGGAAGACACTTATATGGCTGATCAATCTATGAAAATGGAGGTAATCTTTCCAGAAGACCATCAGTACTCATTGGCAGAAGCAGATTCAGAGGAACCTCTCATCATCTATTTTTCAGAAGATCAGTCAGAGATAGCTCAATTGAACAAGCAGTTTGTGGAAATGGAAATGGTCTTCCCAGAAGATGAAGAAGAAATAGCAGAAACTAGGACCGGTAAGAATTTCAAACCAGCTCACCTTGCAGTTGAGAACCCAGCTCATTTAATGAGAGAGAAAAACAAGGGTCAGAATAGTCAACCAGAACCTCAGGACCCGGTATTGAAGCAGCTTCAAAAGACTCAAGCAAATGTGTCCATATGGGGGCTACTGATGGCCTCCAAAACTCATAGAGATGCGGTCCTCAAATCTTTGGCGAGCATTCAAGTCCCAACTTCAACTGATTGTCATGAATTGGCAAAAATAGTGGGAGGAAAGTATGCAGTAAACTCCATCGTCTTTGGAGATGAGGATCTTCCCTCAGAAGGCAAAAATCATAACAATCCTTTGTACATCACCATCAAGTGCCGGGGTAAAAGCATCTTTCAAGTTTTCATTGACACCGGGTCAGCTCTAAATGTGTTTCCCGTTAGCACCTTCAAGCATTTGGGGTTCAGTGAATCTGAGCTCAGGCCTTCCGATATGACCATCAGAGCATACGATAATACAAGGAGAGCTGTCTTGGGGGTTTTCACTGTGCCCATACAAGTTGGACCTGCAGAGTTTCTGAATGAATTCCATGTCATAGATATTTCATCTTCCTTCAGTATACTTCTCGGTAGACCTTGGATACACATGTCTGATGCAGTAACATCTAGTTTTCATCAGAAGGTCAAGTTTGTCCACAATGGCACCACAATGACGATATTTGCAGATTTGGCAGCTGTAAATGCACTAGCCACCGGACAGAGTAATATGGGATCAGGACAACATGGACCCCATGACCATCCTATCAGAGGGTTTCAGATCAGTAACATCTTAGCTGCCACAGAACCAAATCCCTCAGGTACGCATTTGTCATTTCCATTTCGTCAATTACTTAACTTGTCTTATTTCCCAGGTATGGGCCTCGGTTCAAATCAACAGGGTAATGTCAACATGTTGTCTCTATTAATCAATGAGTACAGATTTGGATAGGGGAATACCCCCACCAGGCATGATTTGAGTCTGATAAAAGAAAAGCAGAGGAGAGCCGATGATGCATTTTGGAGGCTCGAAAGGAGGAAGTATGGGAGCAACAGCAAGGGTACGAGAAAGGCAACAAGCATGGGTCGTAGAAAATGGCAACCACAAAGGACAGATGAACCAGTCTTTCAAGCACAATTCGGCAAGTTGGATGAAGATGAACAAGTCGTTCCTCACTCAAAGACACTCAATGGGTATTTTGTCAAAGAAGGAGAGGATTTTGCATTTTGTGGTTTCTCCGAACCATGGCTAGACGAAAACCTTCAAAGACGAGTACCCGGCTTTGAGATATTTTTTAACTGCACCATTGATTAGATAGAGCTAGAGCAAATCAAGATCCAAAGGCATGTAGAAGAGCAAAAGTCAGAGACGGGGTCAATCAGCATCGGTAACTTGTTCAGCGAAGACCAAGTTTTAATGCTCAATGGAGGAGATCATGATGGAAATCCCGATCCACAACAGTTCATCCTTCCGATCAATGGAATAATCCCTAATTGGACTTGTTTAGATACTTTTGTCTACCCAAAAAAGTTGTCATGTAATGATAGTATAGCCATGTCTGGTTCCGTAGTCCAAGAGTCTTCAGTTAGGGTCGAGTCTTTAAAAAGCTTTGAGTCCGTTCCATTTGGAACCTCCTCCTCTATACCTCTGTTTTCAAGCATTAATGAAAGAAATATTTCCAATTATACTGCATCTACTTCTTCCAATCCCCTTTCTTTTAACTCTAACTTTGATGATGATGAAAGTGATGAACTTCCTCCTGAAATTCTACAATCCATCGAAGCCTCAGAAGAGAAGAAAGCCCAACCTGTCGGTGAAGATTTCAAGATGATCAATCTCGGCACAGAAGAGCAACCGCGAGAAATCAAAATTGGCATGACCCTAACAGATGAGGAAACTCTCCAATTGACAGAGCTATTGGTAGAATTCCAGGAGGTGTTCGCATGGTCTTATGAAGATATGCCAAGGATAGACCCGGAAGTGGTGCAACATAAGATACCTCTGATCCATAATGCTAAGCCACATAAGCAGAAGTTAAGGCACTTAAAACCCGAGTGGACTAAAAGTCAAAGAAGATATAATGAAACAGTTTGACGCCGGGTTTTTAGAGGTATCAAAATACCCATAATGGTTGGCTAATGTGGTGATTGTGCCTAAGAAAGATGGTAGAATGAGAGTGTCCGTGGATTACAGGAATCTAAATAAAGCCAGTCCCAAGGATGACTTTCCACTACCAAAGATAGATATCCTAGTTGATAACACGGCTAACCATGCACTCTTGTCATTCATGGATGGATTCTCGGGGTATAACTAGATCAAGATGGCGCCTGAAGACAAGGAGAAGACCGCTTTCACTACAGATTGGGGTACCTACTGCTACACGGTAATGCCGTTTGGACTGAAAAATGCGGGGGCGACCTATCAAAGGATGGCCACGACAGTGCTACATGATCTGATCCATAAGGAGGTCGAGGTATATGTGGATGACATGATTGTAAAATCACTTACTAGAAGAGACCACATCACAGCATTGGGAAAATTCTTCGAGAGAATCAAGCAGTTCAAGCTCAGGCTTAACCCACAAAAATGTGCATTTGGGGTGACGGCAGGCAAAATGTTGGGTTTCATGGTCAGTGAGAGAGGGATTGAGATAGATCCTGCTAAGATAAAAGCAATATCTGAAATGCCACCCCCATCTACAGAGAAGGAGATAAGAAGTTTCTTGGGGAGACTCCAATACATCAATCGGTTCATCGCACACCTCACTGCAACATGCGATCCAATTTTCAAGCTACTAAGGAAGAATCAACCCAAAGAGTGGAACCCCAAATGTCAGTTGGCCTTCGACAAGATCAAGACCTATCTGTTAAATCCACCTGTGTTGGCCCCTCCAATCCCTGGGAAGCCACTGCTCCTTTACCTGACAGTATTAGATGACTCCATGGGGTCAATGATAGCCCAACATGATGACGATGGACGAACAGAAAAGGCCATATACTACTTGAGCAAGAAGTTTGCAGGCTATGAAGCCAATTACTCACCACTAGAAAAGACATGTGCAGCTCTAGTTTGGGTAACCAAAAGGTTGAGGCATTATATGCTATCATATTCCATCGTGCTTATCTCAAGAATGGACCCTCTGAAATATCTGTTTGAAAAGCCGGCACTGACGGGGAGATTGGCTAGATGGCTCTTATTGTTATCCGAATTTGACATCACGTATGTTACACAGAAGTCCATCAAAGGGAGCGCGATCGCGGATCATCTGTCTGCCCACCCAGTTGAAGACAATTTTAGAAACCTGAAAGATGTATTTCCTGATGAGGAAGTTCACATGGCTGAAGAAGAGCTAAGGCAAGACACATGGATGATGTTCTTTGACGGCGTAGCCAATCATCGAGGGCACGGAGCAGGCGCACTTCTCATAGATCCGGAAGGTGAATTTGTACCTTTCTCCCTCTGTTTAGAGTTTGAATGCACGAACAACATGGCGAAATATGAAGCTTGCATCCTGGGACTCAAAGCAGCATTGTCCATCGGTATCAAGAAAATAAAAGTCTATGGAGATTCATCTATTGTGATTTACCAAGTTAGAGGAGATTGGAAGACAAAAGATGAAAAATTGATACCTTATCAAGGAGACAACCAGCATATGCAGAAATCGATGCACTGACAATTGATGGTAGACCTTGGTTCGCACCCATAGTGGACTTCATCAGAGAAGGTAAATACCCAACGGAAGCAACGTCGGGAGAGAAGAAGTCATTAAGGCGATATGCTACACAATTTATCCTCTGTGAAGATATCCTTTTATAAAAGATCCTATGATGGGGTATAATTGGTCTGTGTCGATGAAGAACAAGCACAAGTCCTCATTGAGCGGATACATCAAGGAGTTTGCGGACCTCATATGAATGTCAGGATGCTCGCGAAGAAGATTCTGAGAATGGGGTATTATTAGAATACAATGGAAGCAGACTACGTGGAGTTTGTGAAGGAATGTCACAAATGCCAAATCTTTGCCAATCTGATACATATACCACCTACAGAATTACACACTCTCAGTTCGCCCTGGCCATTTTCAACTTGGGGTATAGATGTGATCGGAAAGATTCACCCAAAGGCGTCAACTGGGCATGAGTTCATTTTAGTAGCCATCAACTACTTTACCAAGTGGGTGGAGGCTCAATCATATGCCAAGCTCACTGCGAATAAGGTTGCCAAGTTCCTTCAAGAGCATATCATCTGTCGGCATGGGATGCCTCATGCTCTAATCTCATATCAGGGTCAACACTTCAGAGGAAAGGTACAAGAATTGTGTGAGAATTTCAGTATCCAAAGGCACCGTTCTTCTCCTTACCGGCCACAAACTAATGGAGCAGTAGAGGCCGCTAACAAGAACGTCAAGGTCATCCTCCAGAAAATGGCAGAGTCACACACTGACTGGGCAGATAAGTTACCATATGCACTATGGGCCTACAGAACTTCTATAAGGACTTCTATTGGAGCCACACCATATTCTCTGGTATATGGTATGGAGGCAGTACTCCCGGTAGAAATGGAAGTACCATCCTTGAGGATCCTAATGGATTCCCAAATCCCTGAGGCTAAATGGCTTCGATCCCATTATGAAGAGTTGAGTCTCATTGACGAAAGGAGGATAAAAGCAGCTGATAATGTAAAGAAATACCAACAGAGAATGGCCGCAACTTTCAACAAGAAAGTCAGATTTCGTCACCTGACGGTAGGAGATCTTGTATTAAAGGAAAAAAGAGCACCTATCCATGACCCTAGGGGTAAGTTCCGTCTGAACTGGAGCGGGCCATTCATAGTGAAGGAAAATTTACCAGGAAAGGCAGTTCGACTGATAGATCTGGACGGTGAAGAGCTACAATATCTGACCAACCTCGATCAGTTGAAGCGGTATCATGTTTGACCTCTTCACTCTCCCAAAAAAAAAAAGAGGGTGCAGTTGGTCATGAAAGTCGATCGTTTTGGATGAACTTCACGACAGGTTTGGGCTGGATTCTCTAAAGAGGCTATTACACCCTACCACTCAAGATTGGTTCCATCATTTTGTCATTATTAAAGGAAGAACTTCCTGCTTTCTGACTAGACTCTTTCATCCGTTCATCTATCCAATGGATTTCCCAAGAGTCGCATAACAAGCCCATCTTTGATATCTTTTGATATCAACCCTAGTGGGTGTGTCATTTCGAAAAAAAATTATAATGATAATCTGACTGGAACTCTTATCTGTCGTTCATTACATTCAACGGCGTCCAAAGGTTCCAAAGAGCCCTTCATTCTATAAGCCCATAAAGTGGTATCTCCTCGGAGAGATCAACCATTCCACATAAACAACCAAAAGATCCTCCTGATGGGAATCTCATCTGGATAGCTTCATATCAGCCAAATTTGGCCTTCATTTTCTCTAACCTGACTTGTGACTTAGAAACTTAGGTCCAGACAAGGTCATACATATACACACATTTCATGCACAACTCACTAAAGTTTTCAATGTGTCTAACAATTACAGTAAGAGAAAGTTTTAATGATTGTCGTACTAATCTTGTCCCAGGTCGGGATTTTTTGTAGGTCATTTCAGTAAGCATTCTAGAGCCTATACTCGTCAGACGACATGGCAAAAATGGATAAAGCATTGCAAAATTGGAGTTGGCGTATGGAATTCACTGAAGATCACTCATTTTTAATGAAGAGCCATTTGGATGTCCTCCTCCAAATGATGACAATAAAGTTGTGTCCAAGTTCTTTGAAAGCGAAGAATCCAATCTTTGGAACCCAACGACTCATGTATTCAGATTTGGTAGTACGGAATTGTGTCCTACTATTGAGGAATTCAGAGCATGCCTCATGTTTCCACCAAAGGGTATGATGTTCAGACCATCCCCTAAGAAAGACTACAAACAAGGGATAAGAAATTTCTTTGGCTGGAATGAAGAGGAAGTGAGTATGTTCGTTCAGGGCCAGAGGCTGAAATTGCAACCCATGATAGAGGCTTATGCATGGTTAGAATCTGAGGATGATGAAGCAAAAGCACGGAGGAGACGAGTATATCTCTATTGCATCATTGCTAGAACATTATTGCAGAATCAAGAAGGCACAGGTCTCCTATCATTATTGATCTCATCAGACCTGTAGAGGGCAAAAGAGATATCATACCCACCATATTAGCAGAGACATTGAGGGGACTTGATCTTGCGGCAAACCTCCAAGGCCGATG
Organism: Protea cynaroides; assembly: GCA_028583415.1. NCBI lineage: Eukaryota > Viridiplantae > Streptophyta > Magnoliopsida > Proteales > Proteaceae > Protea > Protea cynaroides. The sequence goes on along the minus strand of CM053272.1, from coordinate 260,479 downwards.
TCGTTTGGAGAAGTTCAATGGATCTTTATATTTGCTTCAAATCTGATTGGTCGAGAGGTTGGGTTTGGTAGAAGAACTCGGGACATCGAACCTTGACCGTTATCAAATGGCGAAAAGAGCGGATCCTAGTACCTATCAAGTGGATACAGATTGGCCATCTCGTCTAAAGCAGATGACCATTTCAAGCATCCGATGGAAGTGTAGCTGGTGGAATGCAGAGAAAGTTGTTACAAGCACTCCAGGTAGTGCAGATGTTCAGATCATGGGACTGACACACACTTCGTTTTATTCACCTGCAAGGTTGGTCCATCAATATGGGGTGTTGCGAGACATCAGCAAAAGGGGAATTAGTTGTGAAGCTCCCAAAGAATTGGACCTCGATATGGTTAAGGCTATTGCTTCTGGGTGGGATCAGCGGACTCTTCAGAGGGTTTTTTAGACTTACCTGATGTATTTGAATGTTTTGAAAACTATGTAATCAGACAAAGTTTAGCCCCTATGAGCATCATTTCAATTTTCAACAATCCTCCCAGTCTCATTCGAAGTGTGCATACTAACTATCATTTGTTTTCGATTGCATGATGTGAATGATAAAATATTTTGCTAAGTCCTAATGTTAATGTGATTACCATGACATTTGTGTGAAAGTGAAGTTGATGGATCTGATGATATTGCGTTTTTAAAAATTTCATCTCATTCAAGAAACAAAAATGTGCTTCTTTTATCTTTACCCTCAATTGATACATTCTCGGGTAAAGAGGGGTATCTGTAAGCACCCCATTTTTGCCATCCCCAGCCAAACAGAACTTTATTGGTGTAAGAGAGCGGAGGGAGATGAAAATTCGAAAAGTATAGGGGA
>CM053272.1:212120-259120 GCA_028583415.1 Protea cynaroides | reverse complement strand
GTCTGTACTCTCAGGGAGTAAGGTTTGTACTCTCAGGGAGTAAGGTTCGTACTCTCAGGGAGTAGGGTTTGTACTCTCAGGGAGTAGGGTTTGTACTCTCAGGGAGTGATGTTTGTACTCTCAGGGAGTAATGTTTGTACTCTCAGGGAGTAAGGTTTGTACTCTCAGGGAGTAGGGTTTGTACTCTCAAGGAGTGAGGTATGAGGGCACATTGATTGATGTGTGGAACCGTATCTGGGAGTTTCCCAGACTACCTACGTATCTCAGGGTTTGCCCTAAGAATCAGGATCCGCGTAGTTCGAAAATGGCACTGTTCATTGGGTGACCCACTTGGGTCGAAATATGGGCGGTCCAGCCGGACGGAATGATGATCCTAGATGATCCATGGTTGGATTTTCATCATACCTATCTAGGTTTTGCACCCTAGGGGAAATGAACTGAGGGGTAGGGATCATCCTAAACTACCCTTATAATCTACAATCCTGATTTTGGAGTTGTGTTGGGTTAGGCTTCATGATTCTTGATTAAGACTTTTATCATTTTCCATTATTACCCTTCCCATGAATGTGGGTGCCTACATGCACGTCCCCACACCTAGGAATGTCTTCTATCAGTGTACATGCACGACAGTTTGACTAGGGTGTAGCGAAAAGTAAGTTCTTGCCGACATAAACATCATTCAAGCATGACATACAATAACAGATCAACATGGTAGTGTGCACAAAGCTAGCATTGTAAGCATTCCAAACACGGTAGTGCATAATATGACAGCGTAATCAAGGGAACATGATAGATGCATGGATATAACAACATAGATAATATCAGATCCTTAATCTAACGGCTATATCTCTTCAAAAAATGATGATCATGATCAACACTTATATTTCATCAAAACAGCCAAGATCAATGGCTCAGATCTCATCAAATAGCTATAATCATGATCAATGACTCATATCTCATCAAAATAGCTATGATCTATGGCTTAGATCTCCTATCATGGTCAGACTAAGAAATCAATGGCTCAGATTCATCTAAATCAATTATGATCCAGATTCAACAATTTACATCAGTCAAAATACCCACGATGACAATCCAACGGTTTAAATCACTCAAGATCATAATCCAACCATTCAGATTCATCAAAAACACTCATGATCAAGATTTAACGGTTTGGATTCGCCAAAATCACTTACGATGACAATCCAACGGTTCAAATTGCTTAAGATCATAATCCAACCATTCAGATTCATTTAAATCATTCCCAAAGATGATCTAACGGTCCAGATTGCTCATCATGATAAGCTAACCCCTCAGATTCAAAACACTCATGATCAAGATCCAATGGTTTAAATCACTCAAAATTACTCACCATGAAAATCCAACGGTTGAAATCATTCAAGATCATAATCCAATCATTCATATTCCTTTAAAAACACCCACAATGAAGATCCAACGGTTGAAATCATTCAAGATCATAATCCAACCATTCATATTCCTTTAAAAAAAACCATAATGAAGATCCAACGTCGAAATAATTCAAGATCACTCAAAGTAAAGATCCAACGGTTGAAATCATTCAAGATCACTCAAAGTAAAGATCCAAAGGTTGAAATCAATCAAAATCACTCATAGTGAAGATCCAACGATTGAAATCATTCAAGATCACTCAAAGTAAAGATCCAACGGTTGAAATCATTTGAAATGATAATCTAATGCTTTAGATCATTTAAGTCACTCATGATGTCGATCCAATGGTCCAAATTAACATCCAATGGCCCATATTTCATCACATCAAAATTTATAATCAATGGGCTAGGTTTAAATTATCCAAGATTGATGGCCAATATTAAATCACATCAAACATGAACATCATGGTATTGACACACATGCCATATAGCATTTGAAGATCATGATTATCGAAATAGGCATATTTAGACAATTTTCGATTATTTGAGCTTCATGAAAGCTATCAAAAATAATGTTTGAGGTACCAACCTTGTCCCCAACAATGGGGTGGAGCCTTTGATGATGGTTGGTGATGATCGATGGCAAGCTTTCCCTTCTTCTTTCCTCCTTTCCTCGTTTCCTTTCTCTCTTTTCCTCAATCTCCCCTCTTGATTCCAATATCTCTTCTCTCTCTCTCTCTCTTCTAACTTACTTCTATTCTCCTCTCTTTTTTTCTAGCCTTTCTCCATCTTTTTTTTTTTTTTCTTTCTTTTTTTTTCTTGGCTTCTCTCGGCCAAAACCCCTCCTCTTCTCCCCTTTTCTCACCTCCTTTTATAGACGTTGGTGGGGTGTGGGCTGATGAAGGAGAAGTGGGTAGGCTTGGTTGGGCTCAAGGAGAGGAGTGAGGTGGCGGCATGGTCTTGCCGCTCCACTTCTCTCTTCTCCCACTCTTTCTTTCTCTCTCTCTCTCTCTCTCTCTCTCTCTCTCTCTCTCTCTCTTTTTCTCTTTCTCTCTCTCTCCCTTCTCTGGATTTTATGGTTGGGGTTGGGTTCAAGACAAATAGGTGGCGGTCATGGGGGTGAGTAGGGGCATGGAGAGATGGAGGTGCACGGCTGGGGGCATGGGCTCATGGCGGGTGGCATGGTAGTTGGGTGTACACGGCTGGGGGCATGGGCTCATGGCGGCTTGGAGTGGGGCTCAATGAGAGGAGGAGGTGCACGGCTGTGACTTGATGAAGGAGAAATGGGAGGGGGCATGGGAAAATGGAGGTTGTAAGACCGGTATCAAACTAACCCGGTCTTATCACCTTGAACCAGGTTTACCCATCATGGTTGTGTCAAATGGACCAAGGGCGTGAAGGAGATCGTGATCCCAGGTATCAAATCGACCCAAAAACACTTAAATTAGGGGGAGGGTCGCATACCCAGCAAGGGAGGGTCGGACCCCCCCAAGACAGAAAGTCAGACCCTCTGTTTTACAGGGAGGGTCAGAGGGTCGGACACATTAGAAACCTAGGGTTGACGGGATCATCGACCCTCCCATCGACCCTCAGTTGCCGCCGAAACTGAAATTAGGAAATTTCCATAATTTCGATTGGGATTCTTTCCTAATCTCAAAGGGACTTATTTAGGATGTTTCTACTCTATTTAAAGGACGTCCCTAAGCCTCTTTCACTCCTTTTACAACCCTAATCAAATTGAGAGAAAGAGAAGAGAAGGAAGAGAAGAAGAAGAGAAGAGTTGCAGAGAATGAGTGTTCTTCTCAGGTATGGATACTAATTCCATGAGTTTCAACAGGCCTTAGGTTAGAAAATGATGAGAGTGTGATATCGGAGAAACCCAAACCATCAACCCATGGTTAGATATTCATGGAAAACCATAGGAGAATACATGAAAGCTATTTGGGTGGGTGATTCATGGTTCTAGACCATAGAATGCATGTTAAATGGACTGTAGGAGCAACCCATAAGACCCCAAACACGAAGAATGGATTAAAAGGAGGAAAATTGACCAAAACCACCGAGGGTCGCACAGAGGGTCGATAACCATCCGACCCTATGTGATCCTGAGTATCGACCCTCAGGGTTCTGGAAGTTCAGATTTGTGGAGGGTCGCACCTAGGGTCGATCATGACTCCGACCCTACCTCCGACCCTCAGTTAACAGAATGATTTTTAAATTCGGAATTAATTCTAATTAAATTCTATCGACTTTGTTAGGTCTTCTAGCAATATAATAACATTATAAAGGTGATTCTAAAGCTTGGAAGAGTATCTATTAGCAAGCTAAGATGAGGAAACGAAACTCTAAACTAATTGGTTAATAACAAACTGTTTTCTCTTTTCTTGAGTCCAATCCCATGCTTGATTTTATGCGACTATGTTTGTAATGTGCATACAACATGTCATCCAATATTTCTATTACTTGTTCATGCATATTTACTTTATTGTTTATAATATGATGATGATGATGATGATAGGAATAGGCATGTGATTGTATGTGTGTGGTTGATGTACTTGATGCAAGCGAGTATCAGGGGAGGTGTGATGAGAACGTCAATAAACATTAACCTTTGACGGGTCTCAGCATTTTAGCTCTATCTCTAACTCAAGTCTTGTGCATTAGCATCGTCGTATCACCATTACTTTAGCAGAACTATTATGTCGTAGAGTATCAAGGGAGGTGGTCTCGGTCCTTGTAGTCTCTGACTCTACCGGGGGGCCTTAGCTCTATCTCTATGGATATTCTGAGGGATGCTGGGATGAGGCCTTGGATACACTGTTTGGCATTAGGATTGGTTAGTTGCGAGCCCAGTTTGCGAGCCCTCGCCAGCAGGGGCTTACGTGTTGGTATGACACTATACAACAACAAACGTTAATCTTTGTTGTATAATGTTCATGATTAGGGTGGATGGGGATGACAATAAACGTTAACCTTTGGGAGGACTTCCACACCCTGTGTATAGAGGCGGGGTCAATAAACGTTAACCTTTGACCACCCAACCTTTCTATTGCGCATTGTAAACTATAAACCAGACCAAAGATATGAATGGATTGCATGCATATGTACTGTTGCATTATTTTGTTTGCTCACTGAGCCATGATGTGTGCTCACCCCTTGACGTCGAATATTTTTAGTTGATGATGCAGGTTATACCGTTGAAGATTATGTAAATGCTCTAGCGTACGGGAACGTAGTGGCGATGGAAGTTGAAGCTGAAGTGGATACACATGACTCCTCTTGCGAGTGCAACTCATGTGTATTTGATTAGATATTTTCTTAGTTTTCTTACTTGGATTTATTATGGACATGTATTTGATATTTATTTATGTCTCAGTTGATACAGAATAATTTGCTATTTAAATATTAATATCACAGTAGATTCTCAGTTCATTTTACTATAAGAATTTCGCTATTATATATTTACTCTGATTATGAATGTAGATGTATGGAGTTTAGATAACACGGATATAGCCTACTCGAGATCCTGGTTGAACCGTTGGTTTGTTAGCGGTTCATCACACTATTCTGAATAGTACGGAATTGGGGTGTGACAACTTGGTATCAGAGCATCTCAGGCCCTGTCCGCGCAATTAGCATACATTCCAGACAATTGTGAACTGAGATAGGATAAAAGTAAAAACAGTAATATTAACCCACTATAAGCACAAGTGATGGTTGAGACCAAATTTAAAAAGAGAATAATGCATCTATTAAAGGGGAAACAATTTTACATACAATAAGAGAGAAACAAACGTATATACATAACTAAAGCAGAGTACAGTCCACAACCCGGACAGTTACTCTATAGTACAAAGAAAATAAATTCAATCAAGAAGCTGGAGGTGAAGGAGGAGGCGGTGCCTCACGATCTCTGTCATAGTCCTCGGCATAGACTCTAGTCAACCAGGCCACCTGAGTCTGAGTCTCCTGAGGACTAGCTGTGAGATCAGCCACCCGTTGATCAGTTCGGCGCTGGGCGTCTAGAAGCTCCTCCATCCTCAGATCAGATCTGCGCTGAGCCTCTCTGATCTGATGCAACATCTCCATCATATCAGAAGGTGGGCGTGAAGGACCAGCCGCATGAGAAGGACCAGTCTCAGGTGCAGGAACCGCCGCAGAGGAAGTACCAGCTCCAGCCGCATGCTGGGGTGAAGGCGGTGGTATCGAGTCGACATCCATATACATGCGGTCATCGTCATCGACAGGATCCGCATGAACTCTAGCAGCGGCAGCAGCTGCCTCAGCGTCAGCCATCTCGATGCAAGTGTGAGGGCGCACCATCTCGTTCCTCTCCTCGTCACTGACTTGGGCATCCCGCACACCCATCTTGCAGATAGCCTCCCAATCTAGAGGCGATGAGAAGGTTTTCTCCTGAATCTTCTCATCCACTAAATCAACCCCCAGATGGGTAAGCAGAACAGTGATCATACGTCCATAGGGTAGATTACCCCTATGACTGGGCAGTGTGGCACTGATCATAGTCCGCATGATGATGTAAGGAAAGCAGACGGGCTGTCTAGTGCAAATGTTGTACAGAAGATACTGGGTCAGCTGAGAAACCCTCTCATAATGGCCACTCTGCGGGATCAGATTATGCTAGATAATCTTGCAAAAGACCCGTGGAGCAGGAAGCATATAGCAAGCTCTCATCTGTTAGTGATCAGGTCGTAGTAGCTGACTATCAATCTCAGCCCTTATCTCTAGGAAAACGAACTGGGGCTCTCCAGGAGCACAGTAAACCATGGGTCCATCATAGAGAATGCCCAGTAGGTCGGCCAGTTTCCGATAATCGAATGAAATGTTTACTCCCTTGACGTAGCTGGTGATGCGTAGCTCGTGACCCCTATCCACATCATTGTAATCCCCCACCACCTGGAGATTACAATAAAACTGTCGCACTAAATCCGGGCATGTGCAAGCGTCGTAGGTGATGACAGGGAGTCACCCCATATCACCAAAGGCCCTCTCCACGTTGAACAAGGCTAACTCAGCCAAGTTCACCATACGACCACCCTCTACCTTCTTACGAGCGTAGTGGGAATACTGTGCCTCGGCTTCGTTGGAGCGGAAGCGAAGTGGATCACGAACTCTAGGTACCTTGGTACGAGCCATGGTATCTGTCAAATAGGAAAGAAAAACAGATAATGAGTTAATAGGATAAAAATCCAAAATTTGACATTATAACGACGTAAGTTGGCCAAAAGCCTCACTTGTCACCCATACACGTGGGTAGGAGGACTTACGTAGGTTCCAACATATTCTACAATACTCAGACAGTAGGAAATTCTAACTAATGAAGTCCAATTTGAAGAAATTGTGAGAAATCAAAAATTTCGACAAATTAGGGCAAAAAGAGCAAAAATCCAAGTTTCTTGATAACCAACCGATGAAACTCAAATTTTTTTGAGGGTTTTCATTCCTCGAGACACCAATAACAAAAGCCCCCAATATAAATCAAATTTTTATGATTGGAAAAAGTTTAATTTGAAAAATACAAGTTAAAGGGACAAAAACCTAGAAATGAAAACCTAAAAACAGGTAAAAACGAGAAAGCATACCTGTAGGGATGACGTGGATGACGAAACATGGATCCAAACTGACTAAAATAGTGTAGTGGCACTGTAGCAACTCAGAGGTGAGAGACGAATCAAAACGGGAGGGAAATAATAGAGAATGAACCCAGAATCGGATCTTAAAGGTCTGATTTTTAGTCCGAGGGTCGGACAATTCGACCAGGATCATCGACCCTCCCATCGACCCTCAGCTCTCGGGAATCTGACAGAAAACTAGGGTCGGATACCCATCGACCCTTACATCGACCCTCAGCTCTCGGGAAGAACAGGTTATCCCCAGGGTCGGATACTGAGGGTCGGACATACCATCGACCCCCACCATCGACCCTGCATAGAAATGACAGTATTTTTCATAGAATGAGCTGAAAATTTTGAAATTTTACATCGGTTAACGTGCCTACATGTAGTATAAATGATTGTCTTACCTATTTTGATGATTTTCAGGCACCACCAATCTCAGAAGAAAATATGTCTGGGCGTAGAGTTACCAGGCAAGGGCGAAATGCAGTTCCACCACCACCTGTGGAGGAAACTAGCCAAGAAGATATATACACCCAGGAAAATCCACAGGTTGTACCCCCAGGAAATCCAGACCAGGCAAATCCTGCCAACTTGCCACCTCCACCCCCGGAGTTAGCAACCGTGGTAATGAATCTAACACAGCAGCTGCAACAAATGCAACACGCACATGCTTAAATGCAAGTTGCAATGGGGATTATGTTCCAGGCTGCACATGCTACACCCATGCAGACCGGACAAGCCAGTGCAGCACCGGTGGGTAACCACCCAGCACCTCAAACACCTCAACCACCAGCTGTACAAATTCCAGTACCCGATTCGAAAGCAGCTCAGGTTAATTATCAGTATCCATAACCTATGTTTGGGGCATACCCCCACAATCAGATGGACCACTCTCGACTGGTTGAGAGATTTATGAAGATGAAGCCCAAGGAATTTAACGGTAAACCGTCTGATCCGTAATGGCCAGCACACTGGATCGACGAGATGGAGAGAAACTTTCTCATGATGACTATCATAGAAGAAGAAAAGGTGTTATGTGCCACCTTCATGCTGAAAGGAGATGCACATCATTGGTGGAAATCTACCAGGGCATATCTACTGACCAAGCACGCCCTATTGACTTGGGCTATTTATAAAGAAGCACTCTTTGAGAAGTATTTTCCACGAAGCTTTAGAGATGCTATGGAGAAGGAATTCCTGAGTTTATATCAGGGCATGATGAACTGTTTTTCTTTGCACCACTTAGTGTGCAAGAAGAAGACACTAAGACCCGTAGGTTTGTCACGGGGCTTAGAGGAAGCATCAGAGAGCATGTTCTAGGCTTGGAAAAGAAGGTATATAACGAAGCTATTCAAATTGCTCGAGTTATAGAATCGAGCCAGAAGGAGAGTTATTTTACACAGAACAGAGGTATAAAAAGGCCAGCCGGAAATGCTTATAACGGAGGGAACAACAAGACATTTAAACCCTTCCGTGCTCAAGGCTTTACTGCTGCACCCAAGACTACTCCAGTAGCTCAACATCAGCCAAAGCCAAATCCTGAAGGTCCGAAATGTTATAATTGCAACCAAGCAGGACATATGGAAAGGGAGTGTCCTAAGCCTAAGAAGCAATTACATCAAGGACGAGTATATGCGGTTACAACCGAGGATGCTGCCGCATCACCCGATGTGATCATAGGTATGACTGGAACCTTTTTAAATTGTAATTACATTGTATGAGCATGTAGACTAAGTAAAATAAATCATAGGTATAGTACCTATAAATGGCATACCCGCTAGTGTACTCTTTGATTCAGGAGCTACTCATTCCTTTATATCTGTGTCATTCGGAAAGAAGCTGAAATTACCCATCAAAACGTTGGACTACAAAATACTTGTACGATCACCGATGGGGTTAGAAGTGGAATTAGAGAAAGGTTATGGACCATGTCCAGTTCTCATTGGCGAGAAAACCTTAGATGCAGTTTTGATCCAACTGGAGATGGCAGACTTTGACGTCATCTTGGGAATGGACTGGTTAGCTCGGCATTCTGTGAACCTATTATGCGCCGAAAAGAAGCTGACATTTAAAGACAAAAAAGGAGCAGAATTTAGTTTTTTGGGAACCAAATTGCCCCGTAAACGTAAGCTCATACTCTCAGCACTAAAGGCTAAGAAGTGCCTTGAGAAGGGGGCAGTCGGGTATCTAGTATCAGTGGTTGACCTAACCAAGGAAGCACCACGAATGGAAGATATTGATGTCGTGCGGGACTATTCCGACGTATTTCTGGAGGAATTACTAGGATTACCACCCGACCGAGTCACAGAGTTTGTGATAGATCTTATACCCGGAGCCGCACAAGTATCAAAAGCACCTTATAGAATGGCTCCTACAGAACTAAAGGAATTGAAAGTGCAACTATAGGAACTGCTGGACAAGGGTTATATTCGACCCAGTATATCACCATGGGGAGTACCGGTATTATTCGTAAAGAAGAAGGACGGTAGCGTTCGATTATGTATCGACTATCGGGAGTTAAATAAACTGACAATCAAGAATCGATATCCACTACCTCGGATCGATGACTTGTTCGATCAGTTGCAAGGAGCAAAAGTATTTTCTAAGATCGATCTTCGGTCAGGCTATCATCAGTTGAATATTAAAGAGGGTGATATTCCTAAGACAGCTTTCAGGACCAGATATGGACATTATGAATTCTTGGTCATGTCTTTTGGATTAACAAACGCACCGGCAACTTTCATGGAACTTATGAAACGGGTCTTCCACGATATGTTGGATACTTTGGTTATTATATTTATTGATGATATATTGATATATTCCAAGGACAAAGAAACCCATATCAAGAACCTAAACGCCGCCCTACAACATTTAAGGAAAGAGAAGTTATATGCCAAATTTACCAAGTGTGAGTTTTGGCTAAGTGAAGTCGTCTTCCTAGGCCATGTAGTATCCGCTGAAGGAATCAAAGTGGACCCCAGCAAGATCGAGGCTATTGTAAAGTGGGAAGCACCAAAGAGCGTGGCAGAAATTAGAAGTTTTTTGGGTCTCGCTGGTTATTATCGGAGATTTGTGGAAGACTATTCCTGGATTGCCGTACCTCTCACCAGTTTGACTAAGAAAGGTGAAAAGTTTGTGTGGACGGATAAATGTGAGAAGAGCTTCCAAACATTGAAGACCAGATTGATATCCTTTCCGATTTTGACTATTCCCGTTCCCGGACAGCCATTTACCCTATACACTGATGCGTCAGGACTGGGATTAGGATGCGTGCTTATGCAAGGAGAAAAAGTAATTGCTTATGCCTCAAGACAATTGAAGACACATGAGAAAAATTATCCCACTCATGATTTGGAGTTAGCAGCAGTAGTACATGCTATCAAAATATGGAGACATTACCTGTACGGGGAGAAATTCCAGATTAAGTCGGACTATAAAAGTCTTACTTATTTATTTAATCAAAAGGAGTTGAATATGAGGCAAAGAAGATGGCTGGAACTATTGAAAGACTATGATTGTGATATCCAGTATCATCCGGGGAAAGCTAATGTAGTAGCGGATGCGTTGAGCAGAAAGACGATGATAAAATCTCAAGGGGAGGTTAGTACAACTGCAGCTATATGTACTACCGGAATGATATTCAAGCATGGCAATGAGCAATATGTGATAGATACAATGGATGGATCAGCCAACCAAGGGTTTATTCATCGTTTTCAAATATGTTTGCGGCATTGAAAATTATACCGGATATAATGGATGAAGTGAAGACAGCTACCAAATCAGATCCTTATTTGAGAATAGTACAAGAAGATATCGAGAAAGGTAGGACTAACCCTAAGTTCACCTTGGACGAAGAAAAGGTACTAAAGTACAAAGGAAGAATATGTGTACCCGAAACAGAAAGTGTGGACATTAGACACCGACTGATGAAAGAAACCCATCTATTCGATACATCCTGGAAGTACAAAAATGTATCATGATCTAAAGAAACTATATTGGTGGAGAGGAATGAAAGCAGATGTAACTAAATTCGTGTCTCAATGCCTAAATTGTCAGAAAGTAAAGGCTGAACGACAAAGACCTGCAGGACTGTTACAGCCGTTACCGGAACCAGCATGGAAATGGGACTGCATCACTATGGACTTTGTCACGGGGTTACCACTGACTCCTCGTGTAGTTGACGCAGTTTGGGTGATTGTAGACCGTCTGACTAAAACAGCTCGCTTCATACCAATACGACCTCAATATACACTGGAAATGTTAACAAAGCTGTATGTGGATAATATTGTTAGGTTACACGGTGTACCAGAGAGCATTGTGTCCGATAGAGATCCATGATTTACTTCTAAGTTTTGGGAGGGATTGCAAACGGCTATGGGTACAACATTGAAGTTCAGTACTGCATTCCACCCACAGACAGATGGACAGTCAGAGCGTACAATCCAGATTTTAGAAGATATGCTACGAGCATGTGTAATTGACTTCAAAGGATCATGGGATGAAAGATTACCACTGATCGAGTTCGCTTATAACAATAGCTATCAGGCTACTATACAAATGTCACCCTATGAAGCACTGTATGGCAGAAAGTGTCGAACTCTTTTATTTTGGAATGAAGTTGGAGAACGTAGTATTGTTGGACCGAAATTTATTGAAGAGACTTGTCAAGTGGTCGACATTATCAAGGAAAGAGTGAAAATAGCTCAGAACCGTCAGAAGCAGTATACATATACTGGACGCAGAGATCTTGAGTTCGCTGTAGGTGATAAAGTATTTTTGAAGGTATCGCCTATGCGAGGATTGAAAAGGTTCGGACAGAATGGGAAACTAAGTCCAAGATATGTCGGGCCGTATGAGATTTTAGCTAAGCGTGGGAAAGTGGCTTATCAGTTAGCACTACCACCATCTATGTCAAGTGTGCATGACGTATTTCATATTTCCCAATTGAAGAAGTATGTCAAGGATCCAACGCATGTTTTAATAGTAGATTTATCAAAACTGACTAATGATTTGATATTCGAAGTAACACCAACTGAAATCACCAGCTGAAAGATTCAACGACTACGCAACCGAGATATCTATTATGTTAAGGTCACCTGGAAAAGTAGAGACATGGAAGAAATTACATGGGAAGAAGAAAATGCTATGCGAAAGCAATACCCTCATTTATTTGATTCAGAAGGTACGCACAATTTTGAGGATGAAATTTTTATAAGTAGGGGGGAGTTGTAAGACCCGTATCAAACTAACCCGGTCTTATCACCTTGAACCAGGTTTACCCATCATGGTTGAGTCAAATGGACCAAGGGAGTGAAGGAGATCGTGATCCCAGGTATCAAATCGACCCAAAAACACTTAAATTAGGGGGAGGGTCGCATACCCAGCAAGGGAGGGTCGGACCCCCCCAAGACAGAAAGTCAGACCCTCTGTTTTACAGGGAGGGTCGGACACATTAGAAACCTAGGGTCGACGGGATCATCGACCCTCCCATCGACCCTCAGTTGCCGTCGAAACTGAAATTAGGAAATTTCCATAATTTCGATTGGGATTCTTTCCTAATCTCAAAGGGACTTATTTAGGATGTTTCTACTCTATTTAAAGGACGTCCCTAAGCCTCTTTCACTCCTTTTACAACCCTAATCGAATTGAGAGAAAGAGAAGAGAAGGAAGAGAAGAAGAAGAGAAACAAGGTAGAGAAGAAAGCAAAAGGAGAAGACTTGCAGAGAAGGAGTGTTCTTCTCAGGTATGGATACTAATTCCATGAGTTTCTACAGGCCTTAGGTTAGATAATGATGAGAGTGTGATCTTGGAGAAACCCAAACCATCAACCCATGGTTAGGTTTTCATGGAAAACCATGGGAGAATACATGAAAGCTATTTGGGTGGGTGATTCATGGTTCTAGACCATGGAATGCATGTTGAATGGACTGTAGGAGCAAGCCATAGGACCCCAAACACGAAGAATGGATTAAAATGAGGAAAATTGACCAAAACCACCGAGGGTCGCACAGAGGGTCGATGACCATCCGACCCTATGTGATCCTGAGTATTGACCCTCAGGGTTCTGGAAGTTCAGATTTGGGGAGGGTCCCACCCAGGGTCGATCATGACTCCGACCCTACCTCCGACCCTCAATTAACATAATGGTTTTTAAATTCAAAATTAATTTTAATTAAATTCTATCAACTTTGTTAGGTCTTCTAGCAATATAATAACATTATAAAGGTGATTCTAAAGCTTGGAAGAGTATCTATTAGCAAGCTAAGGTGAGGAAACAGAACTCTAAACTAATTGGTTAATAACAAACTGTTTTCTCTTTTCTTGAGTCCAATCCCATGCTTGATTTTATGCGACTATGTTTGTAATGTGCATACAATATGTCATCCAATATTTCTATTACTTGTTCATGCATATTTACTTTATTGTTTATAACATGATGATGATGATGATGATGATAGGAATAGGCATGTGATTGTATGTGTGTGGTTGGTGTACTTGATGCGAGTGAGTATCAGGGGAGGTGGTCTCGGTCCTTGTAGTCTCTGACTCTACCGGGGGGCCTTAGCTCTATCTCTATGGATATTCTGAGGGATGCTGGGGTGAGGCATTGGATACACTATTTGGCATTAGGATTGGTTAGTTGCGAGCCCAGTTTGCATGCCCTCGCCAGCAGGGGCTTACGTGTTGGTATGGTAATATACAACAATAAACGTTAACCTTTGTTGTATAATGTTCATGATTAGGGTGGATGGGGATGACAATAAACGTTAACCTTTGGGCGGACTTCCACACCTTGTGTATAGAGGCGGGGTCAATAAACGTTAACCTTTGACCACCCAACCTTTCTATTGCGCATTGCAAACTATAAACCAGACCAAAGATATGAATGGATTGCATGCATATGTACTGTTGCATTGTTTTGTTTGCTCACTGAGTCATGATGTGTGCTCACCCCTTGACGTCGAATATTTTTAGTTGATGATGCAGGTTATACCGTTGAAGATTATGTAAATGCTCCAGCGTACGGGAACGTAGCGGCGATGGAAGTTGAAGCTGAAGTGGATACACATGACTCCTCTTGTGAGTGCAACTCATGTGTATTTGATTAGATATTTTCTTAGTTTTCTTACTTGGATTTATTATGGACATGTATTTGATATTTATTTATGTCTCAGTTGATACAGGATAATTTGCTATTTAAATATTAATATCACAGTAGTTTCTCAGTTCATTTTACTATAAGACTTCCGCTATTATATATTTACTCTGATTATGAAGGTGGATGTATGGAGTTTAGATAACATGGATACAACCTACTCGAGATCCTGGTTGAACCGTTGGTTTGTTAGTGGTTCATCACACCATTCTGAATAGTGGAAAATTGGGGTGTGACAGAGGTGGCAACACCTCCCTCTTTCCCTCCACCGAATTCCCCTTTTTTTTCGGTTCTTCTCTCTCTCTCTTGCTCTCTTTGTCTCTCTCTCCCTCTCTCTCTTCCTTCCTCTCTCTCTCTCTCTCTCTCTCTCCCTCTCTCTCTCTTTTTTTTTCTCTCTCTCTCTCTCTTATTGGATTCCTCTTGACTGACTATATACATACATATATATATATATATATATATATATATATATATATATATATATATATATATATATATATATATATATATATATATATATATATATATATATATATATATATATATATAATATAACATAAAGCATATATTATATAATATATAAATGTATATATATATAACAAGTACATACACATGGGCCGACCCGACTGGACCTGGGCCGGTCTGGGTTGGGTCAGGCTGAACTAATTAAGTTTGACAGGGTTGGACTAAATTGGGCTTGAACTTGGTTGGGCTGAGTAAGTATGGACTGGGTTGATTTCTCTCTTTATTATGGGTCCTCTTAGCTTGCAATTCCGCATGAAAAATTTTGACGGCTTCTGTCTCAGATCTTCCATGTCCACTTTGAAGAGGACGGACAAAGGAGCACACTGGTGCTTGAATTGCCTGATTCGGACGTCAGATGAACAAAATATGAAGAATTGAAGCTTTGACGATAATTCGGCTAGCAACTTTGCATGGGTCCACTTTGAAGAGGACGGACAATGGAGCACAGTGGCACTTGAATCGTCTGATTCGGACTTCGGATGATCAAGATATAAAGAATTGGAGTTTTGACGATAATCCAATCGACAACTTTGCATGGGACCCGCTGACGGCTTCCGCCCAAAAATCTTCACGTCAACTTTGAAGAGGACAGGTAATGGAGCACAGTGGCACTTGAATCACCTGATTCGGACTTCGGATGATCAAAATATGAAGAATTGGAGTTTTGACGATAATCCTTCTGGCAACTTTGCATGGGACACGCTGGCGGCTTCCGCCCAAAATTCTTCACGTCCACTTTGAAGAGGACAGGTAATGGAGCACAGTGGCACTTGAATCGCCTGATTCGGACTTCGGATGATCAAAATATGAAGAATTGGAGTTTTGACGATAATCCTACTGGCAACTTTGCATGGGACCCGCTGGCGGCTTTCGCCCAAAATTCTTCACGTCCACTTTGAAGAGGACAGACAATGGAGCACAGTGGCACTTGAATCGCCTGATTCGGACTTTGGATGATCAAAATATGAAGAATTGGAGTTTTGACGATAATCCTACTGGCAACTTTGCATGGGACCCATGGGCGCCTTTCGCCCAAAACGTCCACTTTGAAGAGGACAGGCAATGGAGCACAGTGGCGCTTGAATCGTCGGATTTGGATGTCGGACGATCAAGATATGGTCGAATGAAGTCCGATCGATTTAAATCACGATAATTTGCCCAATAAATCCTTAATTTATGATAATTTACAGAAAAGCCCTGGGATTTAATAAGCCAATTTCAATCCGACTAAAATCGCGACATCTTCTTCGTTTGATATCGGAATTGAATGATTCTGGTATCATTTCGAAGGTATTTCCATGACCTTGCTGTAAGGCCTGCCAAAATCAGTTTTGAAATCACCGCTTATCGTCCAAACCTTGAATTGACCCACAACCCTTCTGAATATGCCCACCAAGACTCATGTACATTGAAAACACTCTAACTCAGCCCAGAAAACCATAGAGAACACAGAGGAATTGATCGACTATTGGTTTGAGAGAGTTTCACTCGCCTCCCCTATACTTTCCGAATTTTCATCTCCCTCCGCTCTCTTACACCAATAAAGTTCTGTTTGGCTGGGGATGGCAAAATTGGGGTGCTTACAGATTCCCCTCTTTACCCGAGAATGTATCAATTGAGGGTAAAGATAAAAGAAGCACATTTTTGTTTCTTGAATGAGATGAAATTTTTCAAAACACAATATCATCAGATCCATCAACTTCACTTTCACACAAATGTCATGGTAATCACATTAACATTAGGACTTAGCAAAATATTTTATCATTCACATCATGCAATCGAAAACAAATGATAGTTAGTATGCACACTTCGAATGAGACTGGGAGGATTGTTGAAAATTGAAATGATGCTCATAGGGGCTAAACTTTGTCTGATTACATAGTTTTCAAAACATTCAAATACATCAGGTAAGTCTAAAAAACCCTCTGAAGAGTCCGCTGATCCCACCCAGAAGCAATAGCCTTAACCAAATCGAGGTCCAATTCTTTGGGAGCTTCACAACTAATTCCCCTTTTGCTGATGTCTCTCAACACCCCATATTGATGGACCAACCTTGCAGGTGAATAAAACAAAGTGTGTGTCAGTCCCATGATCTGAACATCTGCATTACCTGGAGTGCTTGTAACAACTTTCTCTGCATTCCACCAGCTACACTTCCATCGGATGCTTGAAATGGTCATCTGCTTTAGACGAGATGGCCAATCTGTATCCACTTGATAGGTACTAGGATCCGCTCTTTTCGCCATTTGATAACGGTCAAGGTTCGATGTCCCGAGTTCTTCTACCAAACCCAACCTCTCGACCAACCAGATTTGAAGCAAATATAATGATCCATTGAACTTCGCCAAACGACATCGGCCTTGGAGGTTTTCCGTAAGATCAAGTCCCCTCAATGTCTCTGCTAATATGGTGGGTATGATATCTCTTTTGCCCTCTGCATGTCTGATGAGATCAATAATGATAGGAGACCTGTGCCTTCTTGACTCTGCAATAATGTTTGAGCAATGATGCAATAGAGATATACTCGTCTCCTCCGTGCTTTTGCTTCGTCATCCTCAGGTTCTAACCATGCATAAGCCTCTATCCTGGGTTGCAATTTCAGCCTCTGGCCCTGAACGAACATACTCACTTCCTCTTCATTCCAGCCAAAGAAATTTCTTATCCCTTGTTTGTAGTCTTTCTTAGGGGATGGTCTGAACATCATACCCTTTGGTGGAAACATGAGGCATGCTCTGAATTCCTCAATAGTAGGACACAATTCCGTACTACCAAATCTGAATACATGAGTCGTTGGGTTCCAGCATTGGATTGCTGCTTTCAGCAGACTTGGACACAACTTTATTGTCATCATTTGGAGGAGGACATCCAAATGGCTCTTCATTAAAAATGAGTGATCTTCAGTGAATTCCATACGCCAACTCCAATTTCCCAATGCTTTAACCATTTTTGCCATGTCGTCTGACGAGTATAGGCTCTAGAATGCTTACTGAAATGACCTGCAGAAAATCCCGACCTGGGACAAGATTAGTATGACAATCATTAAAACTTTCTCTTACTGTAATTGTTAGACACATTGAAAACTTTAGTGAGTTGTGCATGAAATGTGTGTATATGTATGACCTTGTCTGGAGCTAAGTTTCTAAGTCACAAGTCAGGTGAGAGAAAATGAAGGCCAAATTTGGCTGATATGAAGCTATCCAGATGAGATTCCCATCAGGAGGATCTTTTGGTTGTTTATGTGGAATGGTTGATCTCTCCGAGGAGATACCACTTTATGGGCTTATAGAATGAAGGGCTCTTTGGAACCTTTGGACGCCGTTGAATGTAATGAACGCCAGATAAGAGTTCCAGTTAGATTATCATTATAATTTTTTTTCGGAATGACACACCCACTAGGGTTGATATCAAAAGATATGAAAGATGGGCTTGTTATGCGACTCTTGGGAAATCCATTGGATAGATGAACGGATGAAAGAGTCCAGCCAGAAAGCAGGAAGTTCTTCCTTTAATAATGACAAAATGATGGAACCAATCCTGAGTAGTAGGGTGTAATAGCCTCTTTAGAGAATCCAACCCAAACCTGTCGTGAAGTTCATCCAAAATGATCGACTTTCATGACCAACTGCACCCTCTTTTTTTTTTTCTTTTTTTTTTGGGAGAGTGAAGAGGTCAAACATGATACCGCTTCAACTGATCGAGGTTGGTCAGATATTGTAGCTCTTCACCGTCTAGATCTATCAGTCGAACTGCCTTTCCTGGTAAATTTTCCTTCACTATGAATGGCCCGCTCCAGTTCGGATGGAACTTACCCCTAGGGTCATGGATAGGTGCTCTTTTTTCCTTTAATACAAGATCTCCTACCGTCAGGTGACGAAATCAGACTTTCTTGTTAAAAGTTGCGGCTATTCTCTGTTGGTATTTCTTTACATTATCAGCTGCTTTTATCCTCCTTTCGTCAATGAGACTCAACTCTTCATAATGGGATCGAAGCCATTCAGCCTCAGGGATTTGGGAATCCATTAGGATCCTCAAGGATGGTACTTCCATTTCTACCGGGAGTACTGCCTCCATACCATATACCAGAGAATATGGTGTGGCTCCAGTAGAAGTCCTTATAGAAGTTCTGTAGGCCCATAGTGCATATGGTAACTTATCTGCCCAGTCAGTGTGTGACTCTGCCATTTTCTGGAGGATGACCTTGACGTTCTTGTTAGCGGCCTCTACTGCTCTATTAGTTTGTGGCCGGTAAGGAGAAGAACGGTGCCTTTGGATACTGAAATTCTCACACAATTCTTGTACCTTTTCTCTGAAGTGTTGACCCTGATCTGAGATTAGAGCATGAGGCATCCCATGCCGACAGATGATATGCTCTTGAAGGAACTTGGCTACCTTATTCGCAGTGAGCTTGGCATATGATTGAGCCTCCACCCACTTGGTAAAGTAGTCGATGGCTACTAAAATGAACTCATGCCCAGTTGACGCCTTTGGGTGAATCTTTCCGATCACATCTATACCCCAAGTTGAAAATGGCCAGGGCGAACTGAGAGTGTGTAATTCTGTAGGTGGTATATGTATCAGATTGGCAAAGATTTGGCATTTGTGACACTTCTTCACAAACTCCGCGCAGTCTGCTTCCATTGTATTCTAATAATACCCCATTCTCAGAATCTTCTTCGCGAGCATCCTGACATTCATATGTGGTCCACAAACTCCTTGATGTATCTGCTCAATGAGGACTTGTGCTTGTTCTTCATCGACACAGACCAATTGTACCCCATCATAGGATCTTTTATAAAGGATATCTTCACAGAGGATAAATTGTGTAGCATATCGCCTTAATGACTTCTTCTCTCCCGACGTTGCTTCCGTTGGGTATTTACCTTCTCTGATGAAGTCCACTATGGGTGCAAAGCAAGGTCTACCATCAATTGTCAGTGCATCGATTTTTACATATGCTGGTTGTCTCCTTCTTTCTATTACCACGGGCCTTGTGTGTTCAACAGGATCATCACCGATCATTGAAGCCAAAGTGGCCAATGCATCAGCATATTTATTCGTGTCCCTTGGAGAATAGTCGAACTCGATCTCTATGAAATTCTTCGCCAAATTGCTTGCTTGCTGCTGATAAGGTATCAATTTTTCATCTTTTGTCTTCCAATCTCCTCTAACTTGGTAAATCACAATAGATGAATCTCCATAGACTTTTATTTTCTTGATACCGATGGACAATGCTGCTTTGAGTCCCAGGATGCAAGTGTCATATTTCGCCATGTTGTTCGTGCATTCAAACTCTAAACGGAGGGAGAAAGGTACAAATTCACCTTCCGGATCTATGAGAAGTGTGCCTGCTCCGTGCCCTTGATGATTGGCTACGCCGTCAAAGAACATCATCCATGTGTCTTGCCTTAGCTCTTCTTCAGCCATGTGAACTTCCTCATCAGGAAATACATCTTTCAGGTTTCTAAAATTGTCTTCAACTGGGTGGGCAGACAGATGATCCGCGATCGCGCTCCCTTTGATGGACTTCTGTGTAACATACGTGATGTCAAATTCGGATAACAATAAGAGCCATCTAGCCAGTCTCCCCGTCAGTGCCGGCTTTTCAAACAGATATTTCAGAGGGTCCATTCTTGAGATAAGCACGATGGAATATGATAGCATATAATGCCTCAACCTTTTGGTTACCCAAACTAGAGCTGCACATGTCTTTTCTAGTGGTGAGTAATTGGCTTCATAGCCTGCAAACTTCTTGCTCAAGTAGTATATGGCCTTTTCTGTTCATCCATCGTCATCATGTTGGGCTATCATTGACCCCATGGAGTCATCTAATACTGACAGGTAAAGGAGCAGTGGCTTCCCAGGGACTGGAGGGGCCAACACAGGTGGATTTAATAGATAGGTCTTGATCTTGTCGAAGGCCAACTGACATTTGGGGTTCCACTCTTTGGGTTGATTCTTCCTTAGTAGCTTGAAAATTGGATCGCATGTTGCAGTGAGGTGTGCAATGAACCGATTGATGTATTGGAGTCTCCCCAAGAAACTTCTTATCTCCTTCTCTGTAGACGGGGGTGGCATTTCAGATATTGCTTTTATCTTAGCAGGATCTATCTCAATCCCTCTCTAACTAACCATGAAACCCAACATTTTGCCTGCCGTCACCCAAATGCACATTTTTGTGGGTTAAGCCTGAGCTTGAACTTCTTGATTCTCTCGAAGAATTTTCCCAATGCTGTGATGTGGTCTCTTCTGGTAAGTGATTTTACAATCATGTCATCCACATATACCTCGACCTCCTTATGGATCAGATCATGTAGCACTGTCGTGGCCATCCTTTGATAGGTCGCCCCCGCATTTTTCAGTCCAAACGACATTACCGTGTAGCAGTAGGTACCCCAATCTGTAGTGAAAGCAGTCTTCTCCTTGTCTTCAGGCACCATCTTGATCTGGTTATACCCCGAGAATCCATCCATGAATGACAAGAGTGCATGGTTAGCTGTGTTCTCAACTAGGATATCTATCTTTGGCAGTGGAAAGTCATCCTTGGGACTGGCTTTATTTAGATTCCTGTAATCCACGGACACTCTCATTCTACCATCTTTCTTAGGCACAATCACCACATTAGCCAATCATTCTGGGTATTTTGATACCTCTAAAAACCCGGCGTCAAACTGTTTCGTTATATCTTCTTTGACTTTTAGTGTCCACTCGGGTTTTAAGCGCCTTAACTTCTGCTTATGTGGCTTAGCATTATGGATCAGAGGTATCTTATGTTGCACCACTTCTGGGTCTATCCTTGGCATATCTTCATAAGACCATGCGAACACCTCCTGGAATTCTACCAATAGCTCTGTCAATTGGACAGTTTTCTCATCTGTTAGGGTCATGCCAATTTTGATTTCTCGCGGTTGTTCTTTTGTGCCGAGATTGATCATCTTGAAATCTTCACCGGCAGGTTGGGCTTTCTTCTCTTCTGAGGCTTCGATGGATTGTAGAATTTCAGGTGGAAGTTCATCACTTTCATTATCATCAAAGTTAGAGTTAAAAGAAAGGGGATTGGAAGAAGTAGACGCAGTATAATTGGAAATATTTCTTTCATTAATGCTTGAAAACAGAGGTATAGAGGAGGAGGTTCCAAATGGAACGGACTCAAAGCTTTTTAAAGACTCGACCCTAACTGAAGACTCTTGGACTACGGAACCAGACATGGCTATACTATCATGATTACATGACAACTCCTTTGGGTAGACAAAAGTATCTAAACAAGCCCAATTAGGGATTATTCCATTGATCGGAAGGATGAACTGTTGTGGATCGGGATTTCCATCATGATCTCCTCCATTGAGCATTAAAACTTGGTCTTCGCTGAACAAGTTACCGATGCTGATTGACCCCGTCTCTGACTTTTGCTCTTCTACATGCCTTTGGATCTTGATTTGCTCTAGCTCTATCCAATCAATGGTGCAGTCAAAAAATATCTCAAAGCCGGTTACTCGTCTTTGAAGGTTTTCGTCTAGCCATGGTTCAGAGAAACCACAAAATGCAAAATCCTCTCCTTCTTTGACAAAATACCCATTGAGTGTCTTTGAGTGAGGAATGACTTGTTCATCTTCATCCAACTTGCCGAATTGTGCTTGAAAGACTGGTTCATCTGTCCTTTGTGGTTGCCATTTTCTACGACCCATGCTTGTTGCCTTTCTCGTACCCTTGCTGTTGCTCCCATACTTCTTCCTTTCGAGCCTCCAAAATGCATCATCGGCTCTCCTTTGCTTTTCTTTTATCAGACTCAAATCATGCCCGGTGGGGGTATTCCCCTATCTAAATCTGTACTCATTGATTAATAGAGACAACATGTTGACATTACCCTGTTGATTTGAACCGAGGCCCATACCTGGGAAATAAGACATGTTAAGTAATTGACGAAATGGAAACGACAAATGCGTACCTGAGGGATTTGGTTCTGTGGCAGCTAAGATGTTACTGATCTGAAACCCTCTGATAGGATGGTCATGGGGTCCATGTTGTCCTGATCCCATATTACTCTGTCCGGTGGCTAGTGCATTTACAGCTGCCGAATCTGCAAATATCGTCACTGTGGTGCCATTGTGGACAAACTTGACCTTCTGATGCAAACTAGATGTTACTGCATTAGACATGTGTATCCAAGGTCTGCCGAGAAGTATACTGAAGGAAGATGAAATATCTATGACTTGGAATTCAGTCAGAAACTCTGCAGGTCCAACTTGTATGGGCATAGTGAAAACCCCCAAGACAGCTCTCCTTGTATTATCGTATGCTCTGATGGTCATATCGGAAGGCCTGAGCTCAGATTCACTGAACCCCAAATTCTTGAAGGTGCTAACGGGAAACACATTTAGAGCTGACCCGGTGTCAATGAAAACTTGAAAGATGCTTTTACCCCGGCACTTGATGGTGATGTACAAAGGATTGTTATGATTTTTGCCTTCTGAGGGAAGATCCTCATCTCCAAAGACGATGGAGTTTACTGCATACTTTCCTCCCACTATTTTTGCCAATTCATGACAATCAGTTGAAGTTGGGACTTGAATGCTCGCCAAAGATTTGAGGACCGCATCTCTATGAGTTTTGGAGGCCATCAGTAGCCCCCATATGGACACATTTGCTTGAGTCTTTTGAAGCTGCTTCAATACCGGGTCCTGAGGTTCTGGTTGACTATTCTGACCCTTTTTTTTTCTCTCATTAAATGAGCTGGGTTCTCAACTGCAAGGTGATCTGGTTTGAAATTCTTACCGGTCCTAGTTTCTGCTATTTCTTCTTCATCTTCTGGGAAGACCACTTCCATTTCCACAAACTGCTTGTTCAATTGAGCTATCTCTGACTCATCTTCTGAAAAATAGATGATGAGAGGTTCCTCTAAATCTACTTCTGCCAATGAGTACTGATGGTCTTCTGGAAAGATTACCTCCATTTCCATAGATTGATCAGCCATATAAGTGTCTTTCGCTTCATCTTCCGATTGGTAGATAATGAGCGGCTCTTCTGACTCTGTCCCTGCCACCGTATGTTGAGGAATTCCTGGGAAGTATGCTTCATACTCACCCCCTACTTCTTCGATGGAAACTAAGCTCACCTCGTCACCATGTGTGGCACCTCTTCTATTCACAAATTGGACTGTTTCAGTTAAATGCACCTCCCCCCATTCTATAAAATTCACAGTATGATGAGGAAGGGGGTTGTTTGCGACAGATGCTTGCCTTGGTTGGAGCTTGAATTTCCCAGAATCCAGTAGATCTTGTATGGCATGCCTCAAAGCAGTGCAATACTCAGTATCGTGCCCACTTTGATTATGGTACTTGCAGAACTCATTTAAGCGCCAATAGGGAGGTAACGGATTTGGGACAGGACGTGTTTCCAGAATTCTGAGCTTTCCACCTTTAACCAACTTGTCCAAGAGTGATGCTTTGGTCATGCCCAGATCTGTGACTAGGTCCGGACCTTTGTGTAGTAGAGGGAGGAGCTGTAGTTTCTACGATTAATGGTGATGAGCTTGTGGCGGCCACTTGCTTCGATGCTGCAGGTGGGTTAGATCCTGAACCCCTGGATGGGTATGACTTTCGATTCATCCCAAATTCTGACCTTTCTGCCTTGATTGGTAGGACATCTCCGTGATTGATGGCGTCTTCTACCTGCTGTCCCGCAACCAAAAGTCCTTCAAAATTGAGTATAGCTTGTCCAAAGATATAGGCCTTAGAGGTTTTGTTCAAGCCCCTCATCATCATTTGGACCTGATCCCTCTCAGACGGTCGGTCCCAAAGTTTTGCTGCCAATGACCTGAAGCGGGACAAGTATTCTGTGAATGTTTCATCTGACTTCTGTATCATGGTTTCAAGCTGCCTCCTATGAGTCTCAATCTCAGTATTGTAAGAATAGAAGTTTATGAATGCCCTGGTGATATCCGACCACGAGTGGATTTGTGACGGATTTAGATTCATTAACCACCTATGGGCCCCACCTGTCAGTGAGAATTGGAATGCTTGCGCCAACTGCTCATCAGTGAAACCTTGGCCTTGTTTCAGTAGGCCGGTGAAGGACCTTAGATGGGTTTTGGGATCACCCGACCCATCAAATTTTTCTGTGGTCCATTTGAATTTAGGAGGCAGCTTCACCTCCGGGAAGAAACATAAACCTTCAGCATCGATGATCTGACTCTCTACCCCTTTCAAACCTCTTAGAATCTTCTCTACTTGGCTCAACCTATCTTTATATGGGCCATCCTCTTCTCTTGATTTCTCAACCGTGAGAGCCTTCTGTATGGTTGGGGCTTTTCTGTGCTCGATTTCTTCTACCTCCTCATGTGTAGAGTTTGAAGGTAAATGCGGTGTCTCCACTCTTTCAGTCCCTGACTCTTGGGATTGCAGTTTTGCATCCATTTTCTTCATTAAGGTGGCCATCATGGCTATGGCATCTTCCATCTTTGCCATCCTAGCTTCTACTGCCCCTTGGGTGGGATTCTGTCCTTCACTCATAGCTTCAACTGGTCTTATCGAGGCTGGGCAAATGGGTTCAGGTGTGGATTCTCTTGATAGTCTCCCAGCGATGGGATCTCTCACCCACGAGGTAGAAATGATTGTTGACTAGGGTGACTCCTGATATAGGTCCCAGAAAAAAGGCCAAAGTTGACAAGTATTAGGATTCTTGGGATGGAGACAGGACAGAAAGGAATTAACATGCACAAACAGAGCTGACTCGACCATACAAATGTTAGCTCTCTTATGAAACCCCTTAAACAAACATTATCTGTACCAATTTAGTTGCTTTGAACGACCATGTGATCGGATTTGAGCCTCTTGACCCAAAATGGGTCATTGGGGTGACAAGGTCCAACCACTTGGTTTATCAAAAACAAAGAAATTGAAACAAATATACTCGTCCTTAAACTTTCATAAGGGATAAGTTAGCAAAGGCAGTTCATGACTGAACAAACTGGTAAACTCCCATTCGATTGTAATATCCATGCCATGATAGAGATTTTTCGATCGTTTTTAAGACTTGATGTATCAACAATGAAAGGTTCGACACATTGAATCCTCAAGTGTGAATCCAAACATGTTGATAAATCAAGAATCAAAACGGGCAGAACTTCGACGTCATAGGCACAGATGTCGTAATTGAGTTGGAATTTACATAGTCAGTTCAGGGATGAACCAAAAATAACATGCATGTGGCTCACTCTGGGTTAGGACCGGCAAAGGCTACCTTGACGAGGAGGAGTGGACCTATTCCCTTCTACACGGTGAATCATGGGCCCCTCGATTCCTTTTGATATACCATTTTACAAAATGTCAAACGACCTAGAGAAGTATAACGCCTCCCCGGGCGGACCCGAGAAACAAACGTCAGAGACTCTCCACAGTCGAGACTTTTACAAGGTACGTGTCAAGGTTGTGCTTTTCACCTAGCGGGCGATCCCATATGCATGAGGACCCAGGTCGACTAATAGCACGATGTGTGACTGAACCCAAACCCCCCAAAACAATATGTACAATCATAAATATAGTAGCCCTAGATCTAGCATCCAATGTCAGTCAATCAATGTAAGGAAAGTGAATCAAGAGTCTGAACGTGGAAATCCCCAGCGGAGTCGCCACTGTGAGGATAGTGTGTCCACCCACGCTGAATGGACGGTAAATGATTTCGAGTCGCCACCTAGATTAAGGTCTAGGACCTAAAATGTAGCCTCATCCTGAGATAAGACTTCTATTGACTCATGACCCAACATATCGGCTTTGGTCCAACAGAGAACGGGTAAGCGTTCAAAGTACAGTTTGGGAAGGTGTTAGGCACCCAAAACTGCCCAATCTGAAAATCGGCCTCCTATGTGACTCTACTTTCCTTAGACTCTATGGTTCTGACTGTTCATGGTCGATGGATGATGACTAGGGCTCATGGGGGATCCTATGCCAAGTTGTTGAGTTCTTCTAGCCTAAATTCAGCCAAACATGTTCTCAAAGTAAGAAAACAAACAAAATAATATACAATGAACCGAACCAAAGATGGTTCGGTGATGGACTGAATCTGAGATGTCCAAAACGTCTCAAATTGCCTACGTATTCCAATCCTGGAAATCAAGTCCAAAAACGTAGTTCGAAACAGAAAGTGATTAAGGTTTATGGATGTAGATTATGATTAAGCTTTCTTAGATTCAATTTATTCAAGTTGAAGTTTATGCTTGATGATGATTGAGATTGAATCTAGAGATAGCCTAAATGGATCAAAGTGAACGAGGATATGGATACGGATATGGATATGGGGGACCTAAGGATACTAAGATGGGGTACCGTACTTGGAGAGTCTTCCAAGTTGCCTACGTATTCCAGAGGTCCTAGAAATCAGGTACAACGTAGTTCGTTTATGGTGTTGTACTCTCAGGGAGTAAGGTGTGGCTCTTAGGGAGTCAGATTTGTACTATCAGGGAGTAGGGTGTGGGATAGTCTCGCAAGACTAAGGTGCGTACTCGTAAACACGACTTCAAGATAGAGCCTCGCAAGGCTAAGGGGGGTGCGTGCTCGCAAGCACGACTTCAGGATTGAGCCTCGCAAGGCCAAGGGTGCGTACTCGCAAGTACGACTTCATGATAGAGGGAGTTGGATTTGTACTCTCAGGGATTAAGGTTTGTACTCTCAGGGAGTAGGGTTATACTCTCAGGGAGTAGGGTTGTACTCTTAGGGAGTTGGATTTGTACTCTCAGGGAGTTGGATTTGTACTCTCAGGGAGTAGGGTTTGTACTCTCAAGGAGTAAGGTTTTGTACTCTCAGGGAGTAAGGTTTGTACTCTCAGGGAGTGATGTCTGTACTCTCAGGGAGTAAGGTTTGTACTCTCAGGGAGTAAGGTTCGTACTCTCAGGGAGTAGGGTTTGTACTCTCAGGGAGTAGGGTTTGTACTCTCAAGGAGTGATGTTTGTACTCTCAGGGAGTAAGGTTTGTACTCTCAGGGAGTAAAGTTTGTACTCTCAGGGAGTAGGGTTTGTACTCTCAAGGAGTGAGGTATGAGGGCACATTGATTGATGTGTGGAACCGTATCTGGGAGTTTCCCAGACTACCTACGTATCTCAGGGTTTGCCCTAAGAATCAGGATCCGCGTAGTTCGGGAATGACACTGTTCATTGGGTGACCCACTTGGGTCGAAATATGGGCGGTCCAGCCGGACGGAATGATGATCCTAGATGATCCATGGTTGGATTTTCATCATACCTATCTAGGTTCTGCACCCTAGGGGAAATGAACTGAGGGGTAGGGATCATCCTAAACTACCCTTATAATCTACAATCCTGATTTTGGAGTTGTGTTGGGTTAGGCTTCATGATTCTTGATTAAGACTTTTATCATTTTCCATTATTACCCTTCCCATGAATGTGGATGCCTACATGCACGACCCACACCTAGGAATGTCTTCTATCAGTGTACATGCATGGCAGTTCGACTAGGGTGTAGCGAAAAATAAGTTATTGCTGACATAAACATCATTCAAGCATGACATACAATAACAGATCAACATGGTAGTGTGCACAAAGCTAGCATTGTAAGCATTCCAAACACGGTAGTGCATAATATGACAGCGTAATCAAGGGAACACGATAGATGCATGGATATAACAACATAGATAATATCAGATCCTCAATCAAACGGTTATATCTCTTCAAAAAATGATGATCATGATCAACACTTAGATTTCATCAAAACAGCCAAGATCAACAGCTCAGATCTCATCAAATAGCTATAATCATGATCAATGACTCATATCTCATCAAAATAGCTATGATCTATGGCTTAGATCTCCTATCATGATCAAACTAAGAAATCAATGGCTCAGATTCATCTAAATCAATTATGATCTAGATTCAACAATTTACATCACTCAAAATACCCACGATGACAATCCAACGGTTTAAATCACTCAAGATCATAATCCAACCGTTTAGATTCATCAAAAACACTCATGATCAAGATTTAACGGTTTGGATTCACCAAAATCACTTACGATGACAATCCAACGGTTCAAATCGCTTAAGATCATAATCCAACCATTCAGATTCATTTAAATCATTCCCAAAGATGATCTAACGGTCCAGATTGCTCATCATGATAAGCCAACCCCTCAGATTCATCAAAAACACTCATGATCAAGATCCAATGGTTCAAATCACTCAAAATTACTCACCATGAAAATCCAACGGTTGAAATCATTCAAGATCATAATCCAATCATTCATATTCCTTTAAAAACATCCACAATGAAGATCCAACGGTTGAAATCATTCAAGATCATAATCCAACCATTCATATTCCTTTAAAAAAATCCATAATGAAGATCCAACGTTGAAATAATTCAAGATCACTAAAAGTAAAGATCCAACGGTTGAAATCATTCAAGATCACTCAAAGTAAAGATCCAACGGTTGAAATCAATCAAAATCACTCATAGTGAAGATCCAACGGTTGAAATCATTCAAGATCACTCAAAGTAAAGATCCAACGGTTGAAATCATTTGAAATGATAATATAATGCTTTAGATCATTTAAATGATTCATGATGTCGATCCAACGGTCCAAATTAACATCCAATGGCCCATATTTCATCACATCAAAATTTATAATCAATGGGCTAGGTTTAAATTATCCAAGATTGATGGCCAATATTAAATCACATCAAACATGAACATCATGGTATTGACACACATGCCATATAGCATTTGAAGATCATGATTATCGAAATAGGCATATTTAGACAATTTTCGATTATTTGAGCTTCATGAAAGCTATCAAAAATAAAGTTTGAGGTACTAACCTTGTCCCCAACAATGGGGTGGAGCCTTTGATGATGGTTGGTGATGATCGATGGCAAGCTTTCCCTTCTTCTTTCCTCCTTTCCTCGTTTCCTTTCTCTCTTTTCCTCAATCTCCCCTCTTGATTCCAATATCTCTTCTCTCTCTCTCTCTCTTCTAACTTACTTCTATTCTCCTCTCTTTTTTTCTAGCCTTTCTCCATCTTTTTTTTTTTTCCTCTTTTTTTTTCTTGGCTTCTCTCGGCCAAAACCCCTCCTCTTCTCCCCTTTTCTCACCTCCTTTTATAGATGTTGGTGGGGTGTGGGCTGATGAAGGAGAAGTGGGTAGGCTTGGTTGGGCTCAAGGAGAGGAGTGAGGTGGCGGCATGGCTTGATGAAGTGGGTAGGCTTGGTTGGGCTCAAGGAGAGGAGTGAGGTGGCGGCATGGTCTTGCCGCTCCACTTCTCTCTTCTCCCACTCTTTCTTCCTCTCTCTCTCTCTCTCTCTCTCTCTCTCTCTCTCTCTCTCTCTCTTTCTCTCTCTCTCCCTTCTCTGGATTTTATGGCTGGGGTTGGGTTCAAGACAAATAGGTGGCGGTCATGGGGGTGAGTAGGGGCATGGAGAGATGGAGGTGCACGGCTGGGGGCATGGGCTCATGGCGGGTGGCATGGTAGTTGGGTGTGCACGGCTGGGGGCATGGGCTCATGGCGGCTTGGAGTGGGGCTCAAGGAGAGGAGGAGGTGCACGGCTGTGACTTGATGAAGGAGAAATGGGAGGGGGCATGGGAAAATGGGAGGTGGCAACACCTCCCTCTTTCCCTCCACTAAATTCCCCTTTTTTTTTGGTTCTTCTCTCTCTCTCTTCCTCTCTTTGTCTCTCTCTCCCTCTCTCTCTTCCTTCCTCTCTCTCTCTCTCTCTCCCTCTCTCTCTCTCTCTCCCTCTCTCTCTCTCTCTCTCTCTCTCTCTCTCTCTCTCTCTCTTTCTCTCTCTCTCTCTCTCTTATCGGATTCCTCTTGACCGACTATATACATACATATATATATATATATATATATATATATATATATATATATATATATATATATATATAATATACTAATATAGTATAATATAGTATAAATAGTATAATAATATAATATATATATAAAAAATATATATATATATAATATAACATAAAGCATATATTATATAATATATAAATGTATATATATATAACAAGTACATACACATGGGCCGACCCGACTAGACTTGGGCCGGTCTGGGTTGGGTCAGGCTGGACTGATTGAGTTTGACAAGATTGGACTAAATTAGGCTTGAACTTGGTTAAGTTGAGTAAGTATGGATTGGGTTGATTTCTCTCTTTATTATAGGTCCTCTTAGCTTGCAATTCCGCATGAAAAATTTTGACGGCTTCTGTCTCCGATCTTCCACGTCCACTTTGAAGAGGACAGACAAAGGAGCACACTGGTGCTCGAATTGCCTGATTCGGACGTCAGATGAACAAAATATGAAGAATTGAAGCTTTGACGATAATTCGGCTAGCAACTTTGCATGGGACCTGCAGGCGGCTTCTGCCCAAAATTCTTTACGTCCACTTTGAAGAGGACGGACAATGGAGCACAGTGGCACTGAACTTCAGATGATCAAGATATGAAGAATTGGAGTTTTGACGATAATCCAATCGGCAACTTTGCATGGGACCCGCTGACGGCTTCCGCCCAAAATTCTTCACGTCAACTTTGAAGAGGACAGGTAATGGAGCACAGTGGCACTTGAATCACCTGATTCGGACTTCGGATGATCAAAATATGAAGAATTGGAGTTTTGACGATAATCCTTCTGGCAACTTTGCATGGGACCCGCTGACGGCTTCCGCCCAAAATTCTTCACGTCCACTTTGAAGAGGACAGGTAATGGAGCACAGTGGCACTTGAATCGCCTAATTCGGACTTCGGATGATCAAAATATGAAGAATTGGAGTTTTGACGATAATCCTACTGGCAACTTTGCATGGGACCCGCTGGCGGCTTTCGCCCAAAATTCTTCACGTCCACTTTGAAGAGGACAGGCAATGGAGCACAGTGACACTTGAATCGCCTGATTCGGACTTTGGATGATCAAAATATGAAGAATTGGAGTTTTGACGATAATCCTACTGGCAACTTTGCATGGGACCCGCGGGCGCCTTTCGCCCAAAACGTCCACTTTGAAGAGGACAGGCAATGGAGCACAGTGGCGCTTGAATCGTCGGATTTAGATGTCGGACGATCAAGATATGGTCGAATGAAGTCCGATCGATTTAAATCACGATAATTTGCCCAATAAATCCTTAATTTATGATAATTTACAGAAAAGCCCTTGGATTTAATAAGCCAATTTCAATCCGACTAAAATCGCGACATCTTCTTCGTTTGATATCGGAATTGAATGATTCTAGTATCATTTCGAAGGTATTTCCATGACCTTGCTGTAGGGCCCGCCAAAATCAGCTTTGAAATCACCGCTTATCGTCCAAACCTTGAATTGATCCGCAACCTTTCTGAATATGCCTACCAAGACTCTTGTACATTGGGAACACTCTAACTCAGCCCAGAAAACCATAGAGAACACAGAGGAATTGATCGACTATTGGTTTGAGAGAGTTTTACTCGCCTCCCCTATACTTTTCGAATTTTCATCTCCCTCCGCTCTTTTACACCAATAAAGTTCTGTTTGGCTGGGGATGGCAAAAATGGGGTGCTTACAACTGTCGATCAGGCCGGCGAACCAACTCGGTGGTTCACCCACAAATCAGACCAAGATGGTTCGGTCTGATCAAATATTAAAAAAAATAAGAAGTATATATATTAGGTTTGGGTCGAACCGGCCCGAGTAAGGTAGGCTGAACTGAATCGAACCGACCTTGCCCGAACCAGCCCTAAGAGAAATATGTACACATGCCACTTTCTAGAGGCGCGTGAGGGCGCTTTCGGGCTCCAATTGGGGTGCGGTTTTTTGCATTGAACTCGTCTCGTCGAGATCTTCATTTTGGTATGTAATATGAATAATTATGGGACCAAGAAGAAGGTTTTTTTGGACGGAAAATATCCTTTGAGACCCGGTTTGCAGTCTTTTTGTAGGATATTTCATTAATACATACCATGTATCTTGATGAGCTACTGTGCATGCTTTCTATGAATGTTTAGCTTTATATTTGGAATATAATTGTGACATTCATGATGTTTAAAATCCCACTTTTATTGCAAAGAGAGTTTGGTGATATCATGTGGAATTGGGTGGAACCCACCAAAGTGGCACATCTCGTTCCATTATGATGTCTTTAAATTCAAGGTTGTGTATTTATAAGTGCTTCAAAGTGAGGGAGTGTTCACCTCAAGTGGTATTACCAAGCATAGTTGTTATGAGGGTTTGTGAGTATCATATTGGGATCAAGTGGGATCCATCAAAGTGGTAAATCTTATCCCTCCAGGATGCTCTCAAATTAAAAGTGAATGCATTTATAAATACATCAAGAATCCATACATTTGTAAGAGCAGCTAGACTGGAAGTGTCTACCCAAAGATGGCGTTGCCAAGTTTTTAAAGGTAAATTCATGCACATGGGTAGAAAGGTTTTGGACTTAGGGTTTTGATGCGTAGAGGAAGAGAGAAGATAAAAAGGTGGTTCGAAGGTTTATGGAGGTGTTAGGGCTTGAGCTGTCCATTGAATCTCTCACCAACCCCAACATTGTTCTTTGATGGTGTATTGGAGTCTTGTGATAGGTTGTTAAAGCTTCCATTGAAATCTTTTAGTGATTCTTGACCTTTGAAGAGTAGGAGAGTGTTCTTCATTACAGCATAATTGAAGATTCAAGTTCTCGCAGCTGTGGAGTTGTTGGAGTCTAGTGAACCATGTGGCGCTGCACATAGACATCTCTGGGTATCTGGAAGCAATGATTGTAAGCATTTCTTTACCTTGTATCTTTACCCAGCAAGGACTTGGATCCTCTGTAGTGACTTCCAAACGGCAGTGAGATCTTGATTGTTGAGAGTGCATGAAGACATGTTTCGATGCACTATGAATGGTCAAAATCCTCACTACCAACGACAATCACTACATATGATCATAACGCACCCACCAATTGTTGTAATCATTTCTTCATTAATTGAATAAAAAAAATTTGGGGAAAAACCCAAACATGTACACAGCAGGAAATATGCCACATTTTGGGTGCAATTAATGTTCATTTACACGTAAAACACCATCAATTTATGATCACAAAAAATCAGGTCAATCAGATATTTTATGAGTAAATCGAGTTGGATGGGTCGATCCAGGTCCACTCCATTAGGATCTATGAATGGGTGTGAATAGGGAACTGGTATCGGATTCCTAATTGATCCATGGACTCCATGGTACAGGCCTCTCCATTTCCCAAAACATGGCTCTTGAGTTTGACACTACAGCCTTTTCAATTGATTCGTAAACCAAATGGATCCCACACTCTTTGATCTGGAAGGAACTCTTAACTACTAATGAAACATCCACTTGATCCCTGCTTTCCAATTGATTCCCAAACACATGATGTGGTATGTTTCTGATCCACATGTGATCTTGACGGCTTATTGAACCGCTATTGGATATCGGATGGTATTCCCATTTAAGAGCTTTGGTTTTATTACTAACACTAGCAAAAGGACCATCCATTGTGGTGTCGGCTTCTTCATTGGCTGCATAAACAGCACATAGAATTAGCCCTTCAATCTTCAAACTCCTAGTGGAGGAACCTCAAAATATATTGAGCTCCCAGCACTTCGATAGTCAAACCACTCTGGAATTTCATTCCCAGGTAGAAAAGTGTCAAAAATGCCACGTTCAGAATCTTCAGCCATTCTCTCTACCAAGAAAATCATTGCTTATAAGTAACACATGAGAGAGAGAGAGAGAGAGAGAGAGAGAGAGAGAGAGAGATACCTGGAAGAGATTGTTTCTGAACGCATTTGAGAGATTGTTGCACTTATCCAAACTAATAGATGGTATAGACATCAAACCCTCTACAATTATTTAGCATCAAAGATTTTAGGTACTTGGAGTTCGATAAATTTGCTATTCTCTCCATAGACGGGCAGCAATATGCTCTTAAACCTTTAATATTTGCCGGAAGCTCCGGAACTGATTGGAGCCTTGTGCAATAACTTAATTCAAGAGTTTCAAGCTGAGAAAAGTACCTAAGGTTGGTTGGTAAGCTACTGAAATTGTTGTGAGCTAGTTCCAACAATTGCAATGAGGAAGCACACTCAAGATTTGGCAATGTTTCCATGGATGTGCAACTTTCTGCATACAGGCGCTTTAGTGTTACTGGAAGCTTTGGTAGAGATTGAAGCTTTGTGCAATTTGACAATTTAAATGTCTGAAGCCTAGATACGGAACTAATGCTGGGTGGCAGGCTACAAAAATTGTTGTGGGATAGATCCAACTCTTCTAATGAGCATAAGGTACCAATGTCACTGGGAATTGCACCCTCCGACAGACTGCAATCTTCAAGAAGAAGGCGTTTTAAGGAGCATAAACCTGAGAAAGAAGCCACAAGCTGAGTGCTGGAATCAGGAATTTTTCTTGGTGGTACCAAGGACCAGAAAAATGAAACCCATGATTTTGATGATCCTTTATATCCACACAAAGACAAGGTCCTCAGATTCTTTAGAAGTCGAATGGAGGAGGGTAACTGTTTAATAGCAGTTCCATCTGCAAGAAGCTCCTTTAAGCAATCCATGTTTCCCAACCCATCTGGTAATTTTTCAACTTTTGAGCAGCTGGAGACGATAAAATTTTCAAGAGACTTCAATTTACTTATGCTGCTTGGAAGATTCCAAAGGCTTTTGCAATCTTTTAAGTTCAAGAAAACAATTTTACCAAGATGACCAATGGATTGGTGAACCTCAACCAAGTTTGTACAACCATCAAATATCAGTCTCTCAAGATTTGGGAGTCCTCTGAAATCTGGAGTGCTTGTTAGGAAGCGACAATGACTAAGATTAAGGACTTCCAAGTTCCTAAGAAACTGGAGAAAATAAAGAAAAATGGAAGAAATTAGTTTATATGAAATATACAATTCATTAAAGATGGAAAAGTAGAAAAAAAAAAAATACAATTCATCGCAGATAAGCATAAAGATTATGCCATACCTTAGTTCCCTTCCAGACTTGCTTGATGTTGCTATGCTGCATGTCAAGAATAACAAGCTTCTCTAGATGAAATTTCGTTGGTATATAATTCAAAGGGAATCCATGCCAACAGAGCCATCTTAACATTTCAAAAAGATGTTTTTCTCCTAATAGGGAAAATGCATCTTGAAGAATATGTCTATAATCTTCGGTGAGGCGTATATACTTTGAGCAATCTTAGTTTATGCATCTTAGCAAATGCTTCAATGCTAAAATGGAGCCCTTTCAACATAGGTGAATCTAGGACAAGGCCTTCAACTGCATTTGTTCCCTGATAACAAAGAGAAATTACACACACACACACACACACACACACACACACACACACACACACACACACACACACACACACACACACACACACACACACACACACACACACACACACACACACACATACATAGAGACAGTGAGACACAAACACACAAATGCATGCATGCACATGTTTTACAGTTTCAGGCAAAAGTTCATTCTGCTGAACAAAACACCTTCCAGATGGAATTTTCAATTGGACTACAAAGAATTGGTATAAACAGATGCACCAACAACAACTGGCATGCAACATGCTTTGTGCAACTAAGCTTAACTAAACGAGTTGACATGCAGCCCACATCGCCCTTTATTCTGTTAGCTTCAGCCTGAGCATAGTTCACATTGTGCCAAGCAAATCATTATAACAAGAAAAAAAAAAACCTTAATGTTCTAGACTGTAGCATCATTAGAAAAATAATTTACACATGAAAAGTCTAACTTGGAAAGGACAACAATAAAGGCACTAGAATTGGACAAATAAAAACTATGCAAGAATCACATAAATAGTGCCTATACATTGTTTAAACATGAAAAGTTTTAACTCAGAAAGGACAACACCAAAGGCACTAGAATTGGACAAATACAAACTAGTAAGCCACATAAAAAGTTATCGTTTATACATTGCCAAAAGAGTTCTGCAACAGATATTAAATTTAAAAATGATCACATGTTTAATTTGGGGTCCATCTCAATCATATGGCTCACCATTTTGAACTTTAAACTTTGTCTTAAAATGCAGTTGGGCTGAAACCATAGACATAGGGCTAGTAGGGGAAGCCTCTCGTAATAGGATTGTGTAATGGGCATTTTCCTTATACAACAAACCGAAACCCTGTGATACTGGCAGTACTTGTTCGGATTTCTCCTTTTTGCTTCGGTTACGATCTTCTGAGGCTTCTGTAGATACCCATCATTAGCAATGAGGGTGTACACGTCCCCAAGGGATCGGTTGAGTGGGGTATAATCATTGAATTTCTTCTGAAGTAACCCTTTAGCCCGCGCTTCTTCTCTTCTTGATCTCTTGTTCTCTCCCGGCTGTGCGAGGTCTTGCCTCTCATCCACTCGCTTGTGGGGGGTGTCAGTTAGGCCTTTGCTTGCCTCGTAGATTTTGTTGGCGGTGGTGAACTTCTCGCACCACGCCAAGAGCTCCTGCAAGTCTGCCGGTTCCTTTTTGGCTATAGAAAATCTGAGCTTTGGGTCGGTGACCGCTGCTCTCAATGTGGCAAAGTGAACTGCCTCATCGATGTCTTTAACTTGTAGGACTTTAAGGTTGAATCTGGCTAAGAACGCCCTTAGGGTCTCATCGGACCTCTGTCTCATGTTCATTAGGTGTGCGCTGGTCTTCCGTTGCACCTTGCTTCCTTGAAAATGCATCCTGAATAGTCTGCCCATGGTCTTAAAAGAGTCAATAGACCGGGGTGGTAGGTTGTTGAACCACATCTGAGCCGCGCCCTTTAGTGTAAGGGGGAAGGTTCTGCACATGATGGTGTCGAGGTTTGCATGGAGGACCATTGCGCCTACGAAATTGTTCAGGTGATCGACAGAATCCGTAGATCCATCATAAGAATCCACTGGAGGCATGGTAAACCGTTTGGGTAAGGGTACCATCATGATGATGTCGGTGAGAGGGTTGTCTGTTGAGTAATCCCTATCTTCGTCTTGAGTGACGCCAGCCTTTGCCATGATTTCAACTTTTCGGTGCAATGCCGCTAATTGGTCCGCTAAAGTCGCCGCCACCTCTGGGTCCATGGGAGAATTTGGCTTGTCTGTGCCCATGACAACCTCTGGTAGCGTTATGCGTCACGGGACCAAGAGCTCATCCATCGCATCCTCATCTGGCCGAGGTGCCGCCGCGGGCTGTGGGCCGAGTTTTTCTCGAGTGAGGATTCGTCTGCGCTGTGAAGTTGATCCTGTGCCACTCAGTTCTGGGACGGGATGAGCGCTGGTTCCTGGTCTCGAAGGTCGAGCTCCCTCTCTCCCCAGGTGGTGACGAGGTTCTCTGGGGAGGTCAGTCTCCCTAGGCGGGTCCGCTGGTGGGACAATTCCGACAGGGGGATGAGAAGTGTCTTCGGCAGCTGGGGACTATAGCCCTTGTACGAATCGTGTTAGCACCGCCAGCTGTTGTGCCACGGTCTCGAACTGTTCATATGTGACAAAAGATTCATGTGCGGGGCCTGGGTCAGTCGCGCGCTTACCTCGGTCCCTGCTGGACCGCATTTCAGACCTGTCTCCTTCCTCAGGATTTACTCGTTATTCGATTACAGGGGGGTTGGGACTAATCATTTGGCTTCGAGTTCTTCTCGGACTCATGGCTAAAGATTCCTCTCTGGTGTTGTCTTATGATGTCAAATCTCACAAGGGCCCCACGGTGGGTGCCAAACTGTTTCGGCCCCGATCCGTCCTGTGGGTCCTCCAAGCTGACTGGACCTGCAAGACAAGAAAAGGCAAAGAAGGGGGAGGCAGGCCGGATGCCCCGGGTCCACTCCGATGCCAAAGTTAGGGCTTTGTGAACAGTCAATGGGCTCAGTCGAGCCCACTAAGATATTATAGAAAAGTGTGGGGTGAAGTGAGATTTTCCGTCCCAAGTGTCAGAGCGTGAATCTCTAGGAGTAAAATGAGTAATAAATGAGCAGTGAAAATGTACTCTGTGAAAAACCTCAGGATTCGCCCTATTTATAGTGAATAGTGCGAAATCCCAAAATACCGATCCTACCCTTTGTTCTTGTGTTTGAGGGGCAATATCGATTTTACCCTTTGTTTTTGTGTTTCAGGGGCCTTCTTATGTCGAATGGGGAATCTCCACGTGGTACTGACAGATCTCCACGTGGCACTGAAATTGAGTCCTACGCGTCAGGGTTGTATTGCTAGCGTGGCGTAATTCCCTAACATGTACCAAATTCTTTCTATTTTTGTCAATAGAATCTAGGGATGAGATATAAATTCCTACCATTTTTGTTGTTTCCATTTTAAGGTTTTTAGGGTTTCCTATCCCTTTTTATTGTGATTTTCATTTTTTAGGGTTTCATACCCTAAATATTCTCTTTATTCTAGGATTTTTCTTGCCCTAATTATTCTTTTCATTTTTAGGGTTTCACTTTCCCTAATTATTGTTTTCTTTCTATTTTTAAGGTTTCCTACCCTAATGGCTGTATTCTTTCCATTTTTAGGGTTTTCTACCCTAATTGCTATTTTCTTTCCATTTTTAGGGTTTCCTACCCTAATTATTTTTTTAGGGTTTTCTACCGTAATTGCTGTATTCTTTCCATTTTTAGGGTTTTCTACCCTAATTATTGTACTCTTTCCATTTTTTAGAGTTTTCTACCCTAATTATTGATCTTTCTAAAAAAATTAAATATGGTTGGTGAAAGCATTCCAAATATAGCAGTGATAGCATTTCAAATATAGAAATGTGCATCCAAATATGATCGATGGTTCAAATTAACTTGAAAAATATTCATAAATTTAATCCAACCGTTCAAATTTAATTAACTCATTCAGAAAGGTAATCCAACAGCTAAAATCACTCCAAACACATATGATCAATATCCAACGGCTAAAATCACTCAACAACACAATCTAACCATTCAGATTTATTAAAAATCAATTTTTGATGAAAATCCAATGGTTTGGATCACTCAAAATCATAATCTAACTATTCAAAAATCAAATTTGACATCCCATGGTCCATATTCAAATTACCTTAAATTTCAAGCCAATGGGATCAATTTAATACATGAAATTCAAGCATTCCGATCAAAACTTTCTCATATGAAATTACTCACATGTTCGGATCAATTTTATCACGTCAAATTCAAACACATGGATCAATTTTATCTCATGAAACCCAAGCATTCTGATCAGTTTTTAACATAAAAACTAAAACACATTCGGATCAGATTTCTCATTAAATTGAAGCATGTGGGATCAGAGGATTGATGGGGAGATCAAAGGATTGTAATTGGATCAATGATGCAAGGACAGATCAAGAATTGGGTTCGGTTAATGAGGACTTGGCCAGTTGTTAGTGGTTTGGTTGCTACAAGGAATAAACTGGGGATAGGGACAGTGGAGACATGTGAGGGAGATGAAGGCATGTGCAGGTGGCTCTTGGGTGATTTATGGCGGCATGACTGGGTGTACCGGTGGCAGTCGGTGGAATGGTTTGAATATAGATTGTTAAGTGGAAGGCTAGGTGTCCATCACGAGTGCTGGAGATTTGTGGCAAGGAGGGCAGAAGGTCAAGGAAAAGGATCTTGCAGAAGTTGGGTTTTATCGTGGTGGAAGTGATAGGCTAGCCGTAGTGGGCTTTGGTGAGGTGCTGATCAAATGACAGATTAGTGGCATTGTAGGACCGAAGGAGATGGTTAGATAGTGGTCTTGACAGGTGGGGAGATGCTTGGAGGCAAACGGTGGGCATGGAGTTATATGTAAGGTTGCTAGGGATTCAATCATGGCATTTTAAAAATAAAATAAAAAATAGAATACAAACATATACCGGGGTATAGGCTTACTTCTCTTTTCTTCTTCTTCGGCCTCTTCTCCTTTTCACCAGCTTCTTCCTCTTCTGTCCGTCCTCCTCTTTCTGAATCTCTCTCTCTCTATTCTCTCAAAAACAAAAAAGAAAAACCTCCTCTCTCGTTTTTTTTTTCTCTTTTTTTTTTCAGCCCCCACTTTCCCCAAAACCTACTGCCCCTCTTTTTATCTTTTAATATTCTTCTCCCTAGACCACCGACCCCGACCATTATTTCTTTCCAAAAACCCACCTCGATCATCCCTCCTTTCTTTCCTTATAACCGATCCCGTCTTAGGTTTTTTTCAGCCACCTAGCGGCTTCTTAGGAAACAAATCCCGCCTCCTTCTTCTTTCCTCTCCTTTTCTCTTCTCTTTCTTCTTTCTTTCTTCGACAATCTCCCCAACTCCCTTTTTTATTCGGATCCTACTTGCTTTTTATATATAAAACATATATATAAATATATAATATATAAATATATTAATATATATAATATAATAAACATATAAGACATATGTATATATTTTATGATATATTATAATATATTATGCATTATATAATAATATATAAAAGAAATATATGCATATGTGCTGACATGAATTGGTCCGGATTGACAAGGAATGACTGGATTGGGCCAAGACTGGCTTGGGTTGAGTTGAGTTGACTGGATTGACTAGGATGGGCCAAGACTGACTTGGGTTGAGCTGAGTTGACTGGATTGACTGGAATTAACTGGGTTTTCTCTCTCTATCATTTAATAGGCCATTTCCGCTGTCATTCCGTATGAAATTTTTTGATAGCCTTTATTCTAAATTTTCTACGTTCACTTTGTAGAACACTAAAAATGAAGAATATTGAAGCTTGAATCACCTCATTTGAAAATAAAATGGCCAACTTATGAATTTCTGAAGTTTAAGCAGGCCAAATATCGATAATTTGGCTGACCCTTCTGCATGGGATCCTTCGGTGATTTCTACCAGATATTTTTTGCGTCCACTTTGTAGTGTACCAAAAATGGAACATAATGAAACTGAAATCACCTGATTTGGATATGGTGTGACCAAAATATGAATTTCCAAAGATTAAATGACCATTTTCATGTGTAATTTTGCATGGAACCCTCCGGAGACTTCTACCAGAGATTTTCCACGTCCACTTTGTAGGGCATCGCAAATGAAAAATAATGGCTTTGGAATCATCTGAATCCGACATAGAATTGGAAAAGATATGAAGCTTTGAAGTTCTAACGATAATTTTGCATGAAAGCTTGCATGGGGCCCACTGGTGACTTCTACTTGGGATTTTTCACGTCCAATTTGAAGAGGACTGAAAATATGGAATATTGGCCTTTGCATCATCAGATTCCGATATCAGATGACCAAGATATGATGTCTTGAAGTTTGAATGGTAATGCAAGCATCGTACGATAATTACGTAAATACCCTTGCACTTTCAAACTGCAATATTTCCTTGTTTGAAGTCAGAATTTGATGATTTCGGTCTCATTTTGAAGGCAATTCTATGACCTAGGCATCCATGCAAAAATTATAACCCATGACCTTGCTATGGGACCCATTGAAAACTTCCTCAAATTCATAGTCAAAAATCCAAACTTTCAATCACCTTTCTTCCTTTTGTTGTCCACACACCAGCAGGACTTTGTTTAGCTGGGATGGCAAAAATGGGGTGCTTACAGATGCCCCTCTTAGGCCGAGATTGTGGGCAATTGAGGCCGAAGACAAAAGTGGCCTATTTTTGCATTATTCTACACTTGATCTGGATTCTACCATTGCTCCCTTGAACTGATGTTGTAACTACTCTCCTTTTTTTTTCATTTTTTTTCACACTGTACAACAAACAACTGTAGATGTCAAGCTCCTTGAGTAGCGACCTCATCAGGTCAGTGACTTTGGCTCAAGACCGCTCATGATGTAACATCAGGTCTGTGTCTTTGGCTCAAGACCGCTCATGATGTAACTGTAATTGTCAAGCTTTATGAGTAGCGACCTCATCAGGTCTATGACTTTAGCTCAAGACTGCTCATGATGTAACTGTAACTGT
The DNA here is from genome assembly GCA_028583415.1 of Protea cynaroides. Classification (NCBI taxonomy): domain Eukaryota; kingdom Viridiplantae; phylum Streptophyta; class Magnoliopsida; order Proteales; family Proteaceae; genus Protea; species Protea cynaroides. Next base: position 216,513 of record CM053272.1, on the reverse strand, counting down.
GCTTTGTGCTCTGGATTTGTAAACTCTGGATGTATAGCATTTGGCTGTGTAGCCTTAGGATGTGTAGCCTTTGGACCAAATTTGGGGTGTCCCAAATTGCCTACGTATCCTTTGGGACTTCCGTCCCTCCAGAATTAGGTTCCGCGTAGTTCGGGCCTTTGCTAATCTGAAGATAGGATCTAGGGACACTTTAACCTAAACTCCTATCATTATGTACTATGGCTTGCTATAGCGGCCGGATATGGACATTTCCACTCCTTGCTTTCCAATGTGTGCTGTACTCTTTTCTTGTCTTTCCTTTCTCTTTGTGCTTTCCTCTTTTGTGCTCTCTTCTTTGTGCTTTCTCTTTCTTTCCTTGATCTTTCATTCTTTCTTTTCTTTGCTCTTTTTTTTTTTCATGTTCTTATTCAATTCCTTTCTTCATCTTTCTTCATTTCCAAAACGGGTTGAACTTTCCATAAATATTGAGGTGGCCACCATGGGGCTCAGAACCTGCTCTTTGTTTACTAACATTACTTGAAATCTAAGAGGAACTAGAGATCATGATTTGATAAACTTTCCTTGACAAGACTTAATCTAGACTGAGAGAAACATGTTTCCTTTCATTAAAAGGCAATCTTGATATGTTCTGCATTCCTGCCAAATTTATATGAGTTTCACTTTGATTAAAGGGCAATCAGGTCTTTTTAATGAGGGGCAAATGATGATAATGTCTCAAATTTGTATGAGTCATCTTTCTCTTACATTCAAATAAACTCAGCTAGAGTTTCAAACAGGGGGCTCAACTAAACTCATGATGTTTGGATAAATGGGTGATTTTGCCCCAGTGTCTAACTTCAAGTCTGCACACATTTATAGGCAGGAGACTTTTGAGTCATCAATAGAAATAACCTTAAGGAGATGCAACCCTACAGTAATCTTTAGAAAAAATGTCAAAGAATGCTTTCTCCTCTTGGTATCGTTCAGATAGAAAATAAATTTCAACAAGCTATGCTCAGATGCTGAATCGGTTATAACCACGTTTGGCCCAAATCCTTTAAATCTGTATACAAGTATGACGACGAAGGTCCAGATGGACAGATAAGAAACTGTCCAATGGGTCTGCCATTGGGAGAGTGTTTGGTTGTTTATGTAGAATGGCTTGATCCCCACTAGGCGATGCCATTTTATTGGCTAGCAACAAAAGACTATGGAATTCTTGGATGCCGTCAAAATGATAAACGACAAATAGATATTCCAGTCAGATTTATTGAACAATATTTATGCATAGCTAGACGACATGTTCACAAGAAACGATACCATAAAATTTTGTGATATTTGAAGTAAGGGCATGTAATGTAGACTCTGTGGAAGACCGTCAGATTGATGGATGGGAGAGAGAGTGTTTAGCCGAAAAGAAATTCTCTAATGACAACAAAGTGATGAGACCACCCCCTGTATGGGCCGGATGTAGTGACCCATATCAAAATCCAGCTCACACACAACGTGAATCACAACAAACAATCAGGTTCTAAGAAATGGTGTCTATACACTACAACATTCTGGACTATTTATGACGGTTGTTTTCCATCGTAAATACTTATTCCCGTCACTATTACATTTTTAACGATGGTTATTTACCGTCGTCTAGGTGTCGTTAAAAGTGGCATCGTAAATCTTAACGACGGAAAATTGGATGCGTCTGGAATACCCTTATATACAACGAAAAAGTTATGCCGTCTTATATGCCCTTATTAACGACAGTTTGGTACCGCCGTTAATATATATACCAATTGCGACGGGCATATATCACCATCGTAAAAATATCTATAGAGATGGAAACCTACCGTCATGTAAAGAGGCATGTACAACGGTAATATATTTTCATCGTATATGTTCATATTAGAGACGGATGAAACATGTCATATATACTGATAATATTACCGGTGGGACTATAGTCCCGTCAGTAATACTTCCTTTTACGACGGTATGTTCCCGTCATGAATATGTATGTTAGTATTTTTAATGACGTTAATTTATACCGTTGTTAAATGTTTTTCTTTAAAAATATATCCCACATATATCAATTACAAATTTTCCTGTAATATATTTCTATTTTTGTCATTTCCATACATCCACATTCCACACACCAAATACATCATATCTAAATTCAAATTTCCATAAAAAAATTGTGAAATACCAAAAACACATTGTCATTAATTCAAAACATCAAAATACTTTAAATATATTGCCATAAGACAGTTCCAAAAACTTGACTAATTGTTCATTACATTAACACATTTAACTTCTAGAGTTTTTATATATTTACATCAATTTTTTTCCCAATACATCTACTTCATAGTTCTTCTTCTTTAGCACCATAAGTCTACAGAACTCCCGCATCTCCGGCTATATTTTGGGACCTATAATGATGCAAGGAAGACAGTATTAGTCACAAATAAAAAAAATCTGATTATTAACAAACCACACTATATATTCATAAAAAAAGAAAAAATGTTTGGCTAAAACAAAGAGAGTATGATGATTTTATTCTAATCACCTATATTCAAGCAATAGATGAGATAGAACACACACATCCTGTAATAGCCCTCTTAGGAAACGGGTTTGGATTGGTGGTCGGGTCTAAAACATACATTCTTAATTATGGGAATCCTGTTAAAAAAATCTGGTATAAATTTACTGTTTTACAACTTGTGTAGAATTATTCTCCTATGTATCACAAAGGCTATTTCTTGTCGTTCAACCATGATGTCCATGTTCACCTAGATTGGTTTTCTAGGTCTTCTTTTCGATTTCACACGTACTTATGACTTGGTGTCCATGTGTGTTCTAACATGTATATGCAAATGCTAAATTTGCTATTTTACAACTTGTGTAGAATCATTCTCCTATGTATCACAAAGGCTATTTCAACCCTTTCTATGATCTCACTTTTCTGTCCGCCTAAGTATAGTACATTCTTGACACTAAACAGTTTATGCTTAGTTTCATAACAACATTCCCCCTTCTTGTCTTCCTATAATTTTTTTTTGTTTGCTATCGACTTAGGTGTAAGACAGTCCTTTCATGGCACTAAACAGTTCAAGCTTGAATCAATTTGATTCTCTTATTCAAAACCACATAATATTCCTACAACATATCCTTGAAACAATTCATTGTGTAAGCTTGTTGTCCATTTACCTACATAGCAGTCCATATCCTATCATTTGTTTAACAATCAAAGCTTTACTTTCTCACTTCATAGGCACTCTAGCCATTCACATTAAAAAATAATACTATAAAGAGATATAGAACCTTAACTTTTCTTACCCATTCATCAAACATATACTTGTTGTCCACATATATGTATAACAGTCCTATACATACTTAATTCATGTAAACTTGATAAATTTCATGCTTCACATAGGATAGCATAATCGCATACTGCATGTATAATTTCAATAACATAAAAATCATCACCATTTAGCCAAACTAAAATACAACTTTACATTTTAAGATCTAGCATATGACTTATATCAGAATATCACATTACAATGAACAATACTAAAAATCACCATACATGCATTTAGGATTACTAACACAGGCATTATAACATAGTCTGCTACAAGGGAGGAAAACACTCACCATGCTATCTAAAAGTAGATTCCAAGAAATCAGCTAGTTGGCTTTCTTTAGAAGAGAAACATAAATTTTCTTAAACTTATGCACCTTGCTGCCCAAAATACAGTGGAAGCAACCCCACCAGATAGATCTCCAACTCAAACTTTAAAACCTCCTCTCAATATCCCAAAATTGTGCTTGCAAACATCCCTCGAAACACCTTAAACAATTCAGATATAGGTATACCCGAAAAATTCCAGTGTAAAGAGGTTTACGTAGAATATATGGGCAACCAAATCCTCAGGAAAATGGTTTTAAAAAAATTCCCTAAAACATTAAAGCATCATTGATCCCTCTAGTTCTTTGTTTTTTTTTTAGTGCACCCAATCCGACATGCATATATATATATATATATATATATATATATATATATATATATATATATGTCATTAGTTGATCATGTGGGTGCCCAACCATAAGGGAATGACCTTATACAGTCCAAAAAAAACTCCAAAAACATCTCTAAAGATCCTAGGCAAAAACCCCAGGTGAAGGACCAACCAGACCAGCCAAAATGGGCTTGGCGGTCAACCACCCTAGCACCAAAAGCTGGAACAAGCTTCTGGTTTGCTTGGTTTCGACCTTTAATCCTCTAACAACCTCTCATTAACTTCAAAATTACTTGCAATGATCTTTAAAACATAAACCAACATCTCTAAACATCTATGCAAATCCATATCTAAGCATAATTTCAGTTTTTTTTTTTCTTGGAAAATTTTAGAATCAGCGATGT
>CM053272.1:176414-211620 GCA_028583415.1 Protea cynaroides | reverse complement strand
TGGATGCGTGTAAAGTTTGGATAACGCGGGGATAGCCTATTAGAGATCCTGGTTGAACCGTTGGTTATTTGGCGGTTCATCACACCATTCTGAGCAATGCGGAATTGGGGTGTGACAATATTGGTTAATCCAAACGACATAACTAGGGACTCATAATGCCCATTCCCGATTTTAAAAGCTATCTTTGGGATATCGTTGTCCAAATTTTTCAGTTGATGATATCTTAACTGAAGATCAATCATAGAAAATACCTTTGCACCTTGCAGCTGATTAAACAAGTCATCAATCTAAGGTAGTGGATATCGATTCTTGATCGTGAGTTTGTTCAATTCCCGATAGTCTATACATAGCCGAACACTACCGTCCTTCTTCTTCACGAATAACACTGGCGCTCCCCGTGATGAAATACTTGACTGATTAGATCCTTTGTCAAATAACTCATGTAGTTGAGTCTTCAGTTCCTTCAACTCCGTAGGAGCTATTCTATAGGGTGCCTTTTGACACTGGTGTTATCCCTGGTAACAAGCCAATAACGAACTCAGTTACATGATCAGGTGGCCACCCGGGTAAGTCTGCTGGACATACATCTGGATATTTATGCATCACATTAATATCTTCCATCTGTGATGCTTCTTTGGTAATGTCTACCATATATATCATGTATCCAACTCCTTTCTTTTTAAAGCATCTATTCACCTTCAGTGCAGAGAGGATGAACTTTCGCATCCTACGCAACATGCTTCCAATAAGATTAAATTATATGCCATATTTGCTTTTGATTGACAACCTCTTCTATGCACATAATAACTTTGTAGAGTGTTGAGAAAATCTGTTTGTCTTCAAGATGACGTCAAAGTCTGCCATCTCAAGTCTAATTAGGTTGCGTCCAAATTTCCTCCATCCATACAATTTGGACGTTGTTCATAACACTCATCCAATACAACATCTGGTCCAGAAGGGCTTAAACTAGCAAACTCTGGTATAAAGGTTTTAATGGCATGTCTAACCCATTTAACTCTTAGTTTTTCAAAGACTATCGTCAATAATCTCATATCCCGAAAATCTCCTTAGGTTTCACTGATGATCTCATATTGCACTTATTAGCTTACATATCTTTTATCACTGTTGCTCTCTCTTTTATACATTCCGACAATCATCTTTTGATTAGTTACTCTCTACATATCCAACATGTCTACTTATAAACAGTAGGGTATATGCTTATAATTTCATTAATTCTGCCAAACTCTCTTGGTCTTTACTTAATCATCTCACTCGATATTAGGCATAACTCAGTATTACTTGTACTAATCTGAATACTATCAATGCCACGATTTTTGACTTCATTCTTGTATCCACTCTTAGATATGCTTTTAGAAATCTTCTGCCTTGTCAAAATTCATACCGATATAGCCATTTTCAACTTTGTTCAAGTGTTATCTACTTCTTTACTGGCTACTCTTGGTAGTTCTCACTTCTTACTTATGCACTCTTTTACAAACCGTGACTCAAATCCATCTATCTAGAAATCTCAGAACAGATTCTTCATTACTTCATCTAAGGTTTCTTGGCTATAAAGATTTATCTGAATGCAATCATCTTCCTTCCAATAATTTCTTATTAACTAAACATCTTATCAATGAATATCGAAAAATATAGGAATCAGGACGTTTATCCAAAAGTGATTCACTTCTTCAATTCAAATTCAATACGATGACGATCATTTATTTCATCTAGAGAATCTAGGTTTAAAGGATCAGGAGTAAATCTATGATAACCCAACCGGCATCAAAAGGTCGTTAGGTTGCACGATGGTCATAATACATGGAAATAGAGGTTCTACAACTCTTAACCTCATGGTTATAGGTTCTATGGAGTATATAATGCCATTGGTCAAGGCACTATAGGAATAAATCTGGAGAAAGTTCTGGTACATCAATAAATCAAGTATAAAATAAAAAAAGATGTACAATCAGAATGATTAAACCTTTAATTGATCATTTTGTTCATATCTCTATTCATGTTGTCGATCATGAGAGTAACTTAGATTGGTATAATTAGGACTAATTCTAAGGAAATAATATCTATAACCCTAATTGACAGGTTGAATCGAGAAGGCAACCTGTCAAGGCACTTTAATTGAAAATCAGGTATATGCATCCTCCATAATCATAAGGGCAAGTCAACAATATGTGCATCCTCCATAATCATAAGGGTAAGTCAAAGATGCACCACATCCTATATACACTTGTCTAGTTAAATGGCCACAATAGATTTGATCCCTAGATAAAAATTTTCGAGCTTTATCTTCAGAAAATATTCCTCAACTCTTGTCAGACCATTCTGTCATGGGACAACTATCCCATACATCGGTGGCTAATAAGGGTAACCACCTTGATACACTACTTGTTGTGCACCAAAATTTTACACTGGGGTATGCATTACTGGGACCTACTGTATGGTAGACACTGTATTATGGCTAACAGATGCTGGAGATACAGTGTTGCTACCAACATGTACTGTACTTGGTTTGACCCAGAGGTGTTGGTGTAGTATTGGCAACTAGGGTAGTGATTTCCATGGCAACTTGCATAATCGGTAACATCTGTTGTTGCTCTTGCATTTTGTCGGACTAAATTTATTACAACTGTGGCCAAGGCACTTGGTAGTCTAGGTAGAATGGCTGGAGTGGCCTGGTTGTTCACCCCTTGACTTGCACCAGTCTGATTATCATTATTTGATATATGCTCAGATGGGTTCTCATTATCCATTCTCGACCCAGATGGTAGTGCGGTCAGGTTACAACCTCTTCTTAATGCTTAGCTATGGCGGATCAGCGTGTGGCGGATCTCACTCCAAGTCTCCACGTCACCCAAGAGTATAGTTTTATCTTCTTTTTATAGTTACTCTTATTTTTTGTTAATGACCATTGTTTTCTTATCTCTCTTGGATTTGGCCTAAGATCTTTCCCTTTACCTCTGTAGGGATTTAGACGTTACTAGCCATTTTCTTTCTTCCTTTATCATACATCGAGTTCCACATCTTGTGAGTATCAACTCGGTATTCCAAATTTTCTGCTTTACAGTTGCTTCCTTCTTGCTACTGTACTATATCTTTTGTATACTCAAGCAACTATCCGACTTGTAGATCGTACCATGTGTTATTTGTTAATCAAGATACGTTTGGATTTTCTTTTTCTTCTATCTTCTATATACATATGGTTTTACCTTTTATATATACATTATTGTCTTGTTTAAGTTCTGTCTCAACCAGTATGGTGTGTTTGTATTAAGGCTTTTAATTTATCCTAACTTAGTTCATGGACTCTTGTGGAAGTATTCAGGTTTGATGGGCAAGACTTGAGAACTCTGATACCAAGTTGTCACACCCCACTTCTGGACTAACCAGATTAGAGTGATGAATCATTAATAAACCAATGGTTCAACCAGGATCTCGTATAGGCTATGCCAACCATGTTAAATCAAAACATTCCACAGTAATAATCAGAGATACTAAAGTAAATAGCAAAAATCTTATTAATAATGAACTAAGGTCTACATGATAAATCATTAAATAATCTAATTATCTCCAAGTAACCAAAACATAAATATATCAAACTATTACAAATACCAAATATGAGACTTAAACACTAAGCGTAATCATCGTTGAAACACTCGCTTGATAAGTCATATTCATCATCCACAGCTTGCACATCCATAACCGCTACATATCCATACGCTAGTGCATTGATATAATTTTCGACAGTAACACCTGCAACATCAGAAACTAAAAAGAATTATGCACGCGAGGGTCAACTCTCCAACTTGAGCTAAGTGAGAAAACAAAATAATGCAACAAACATATCCATGCATTCAATTCATATCTTTGGTCAGGTTTTTAAGTTTGCAATATGCTATAGAAAGGATTGGCAGCCACCGCACCTCTATACACGAGTATGTGAATCCATCCAATGGATCGAACTCCATTATCGTCCCACATGCACCCACCATGGAATAGAGATAGAGCTAAAGTGTCCGGATCAAACACCGCCAACACTTCCCCTGATGCCTACCCATACCAACACGTAAGCCCCTATTGGCGAGGGCTTGCAAACTAGGCTCGCAATTAATCAATCCTAATTTCATCCAATGTATCCAAGGTCTCATCACATCATCCCTCAATACATCCATAGAGATAGAGCTAAGGTCCTCCGACAGAGTCAGAGACTACATGGTCCAAGACCACCTCCCCTGATGCCCTACGACGTAACAGTTTTGCTAATAAAATGGCGATACGATGATGTTAGTGGACAAGACTTGAGTAGAGATAGAGCTAGAGTCTAGTGACCAGGTCAGAGACCACCATGCCACATCTTTCCCCTGATGCCCCACTCGCATACAACACACTAACCACACACACACAATCACATGGTTATTCCTATCGTCATTAATCAACATGGTAGTACATAGACAGAAGTAAATATGCATGAGCAGTAATAACAATAATATTGGATGACATGTGAGATGCACATTACAAGCATACAAACATAGCATCATTCATGGCATTGGACACAATAAAGTAAACAGTTTGTTATTATCCAATTAGTTTCGGTTTTGTTCCCTCACCTGTTAGCAATACTCGATCTCCTTCCAAGCCTTGAAATTCTCTTTCAATCAACTTAACAACCTAAAAGTTATATGAATTTTAGGGTTCATATGTAACATGTTATAGTAGTCGAAAATCGAAACAGAACACTGATAAGTGTCTGATTGGTCCTATGGTCTCATACTGTGTCGACCTTACTGCCTACGGTCAATACCCTATGGTCGCATATGGTGCAACCGTAGTTGCGACCATATGATTCCTAAATCTTCCCAAATTCCTATAGTCGATCCTCTGATCAGGCTGGTCATGCTATAGTCGATCGTAGCTGCAACCTTGAGATTTTTGGTCACAGACTACATGTAATTCGAGTTCTTCCTGGGTCAAATCCTCTGCTCTTCAATTGGGTTTATCCTAAGGTCATCCTATGGCCATCATTAGTAGTTTCTTATCAACCCTAATCATCAAACTCATCCCTCATGGTTATCCTTGGGATTTTCTCAAGGAATCACATAGATCATAATAGATTGATATCTTCTATCCTCCATAAAAGTCTTATTCCATAGAGTTACATCTCCAGAGATTTGGTTCATACCTTTTCCTATGATAGAGAGCCAATCTCTTCTCAGCAAATTCCTCTCCTTAGCCTTTTCTTCTTTTCCTTCTTTTCCTTCTCTCTCTCTAGTGTTTACTAATGTTCTTAAAGAGTGAAAAAAAGCTGAGAGATGTCCTTTATATAGAGAAAAACTCTCCATATAGAGTCATCTTTCAATTAGGAAAGAAATCCCTTAGTTTAGGAAAGTTTCCAAAACTCAGAGTCTGATCTGGGGTTTCACGGTCGATGGCTATGGTCGCAGAACCTGTCGGCCGTGGGGTTGAAATCATCGACCGTAGGGTCATTGATTAGTGACCATTGTTTCTTACTATATGGTCGACCATATATACCTAGGTATGCGACCCTACATATACTTTTAATATTTTTAACTCAATTCTCATACCTGGTTTGTGATCATACTTCACACGGTTGGTCCACTTGGTCCAGCAATGATGGGAAGACCTGGCACGACACGGTTAAATCGGGTTCATGGCTTGCGGGTCTTACAACTACACTGATAACACCTTCGACATGTCCTGCTGGGCGAGGTGGGGATCACTGATACAACGTTAAGTTGGCTTCTTTGAATTTCCCCACAACCCGTGGATTGCACCCTTGCCGATTACACCTTTGGCATCTTACGCGGTGCTTCTTCATCAAGGTTTTCCATGGGTCGCTTGCTTGTCCCTTGGTCTATCGGTGCCTCACTTTGGGGCCTTTGCTGATTCAATATTTCCATCAGACTATCGCACTCCATTGCCATTCGTGCCATAATCCTTTTATGCTACTCTTGTAAGCCCTGGATGAGTTGTCCCTGTAAGGTTGACGCATCTGCCAATACTATCATGGGGATGATTTCGTGGCGTATGGCTTTGGCTAACGTAGTTATCATTCCTTGCTGAAACTTAGAATATAGCTGGTAACCAACCCTCGCTAACTCCTTCATCATTGGTGCTAAATCTTGAGTGTTTTGACACGAGTGTGGCGATGACACATCCTGGTTCACTTCAGTAAAAGGGATTCTCGTTCTCGAAGCTGGGGTCACCAACCGATCATGGGTAGGGAGGTGAGCACGATCCATAACCTGGTTAAGTTCTCAACTTAAGTCCTTGAGGTGATCATTTCAAATAATCAATCAACATAATCATAATGTTCTTCGATAATGGCATTCACAAGGTTTTCAACTTTTACAGGTGCCATCTAGCTAAATCTTGTGTCACAGCATGAATCCCTAACTTCTTACTACCGCAACTAACCATTTCTTGTTCTTCAGTATTACATTTTGCACAGCAGGTGCTTTAATTTGATATGGTCGCCATCCGGACCTTTTGCCTTACACTTTGATCCAAGGTAAGCTCACTATCCTGTTGGCTCAAGAGACCAAATACCAAGTTGGGATAAGAAATTGGAATACTTGTCGAAGGCAACATTCCCATTTCTTATCTCAATGAGAGTATGAGGCATCGTTGGAAGTTTGGTCATCGAGGTTCATCATCTAAGTTACATCCTGAAATTTCAAGGTGCCTTATTGATCATTCTTCTCAACCCGGTGTTAGTATTTCACACATCACCACTCGTGCCTAAGTTTCCTTTTAACTTTGTACTCCAGAGTTTTGTTGTTTATTGAAATCCTTATACGTAACAGTGAGGTAGGTACTATTTACGCCCAATTTCCTTATCCCAGTGAAGTTATCACCCGGGGTGAACTCGATGGTAACTCGAGGATTGGACCATATTGCTAAATTTGAATTTGTTTGTAACCACGCCCCCAGTTATTACCCTATCACCTGTAATAGATACCAAGGGTGCCTAGACTAAGGCATCTGAACCCTTGCTATAAGCTTCCCAACGAATTAGAAATTCTACTCAGTGAGCTCAACATACCCATGCATTCAACTTCTTAATAGATTACCTGAGTTGCGGGGGCCCAATTGAATGCTCTCCATGCGATAAGTAATGCAACATTCTTTTCTTATTTTGGCAAACCCTTTTCGTACTGGTAGGCCCGCTCGAACTCTTTGAATGGCCTCTAGCATTACTGGGCATGGTTCCTTTCGTGGTGGAGCATAATGGGCTAAGAAAGCTTCTTGGAATATTTCCCAAGTTACCGCTCCATGTTGTTACAATAGTACGGGTTGAGTGCTGCACCACCATTCATAAGGCGAGCCTTCCAGCTGGTAGGTAGTGCACAAGACCCTTTGCGTATCGAAACAGTGAAGGCTATTGGTAATATCCCCATGGCTCGAATCCCGTTCCTTGGTTGGGAAAAATCCTCATATGCTCCATTAAACCGCTGTGGCTTTAATCGTAGAAAGTTGACCATGGTATCATATGCAGTAGTTGGGTCAATTCCAGCAAGAGGGGAGAAAAGAGGTAGTTCCCTGTTTAACTCTCCAGATTCCTTGGTATGGGTGGATCGGTAAGTAGTCAACACATCGGTAACCATGCGCTGGTGTTCTTTTAATTCATTTTCTGGAGCGAGTAAAAAAGAGGTGTGCTTCATATTAGGGTGCTTGAGTGGTGACATCGTGGGCAATTTCGGTTGGATTTGAAAAAGAACACATTTTCTCATTTATTGTCAACGCCATTGCATCATTTTGAGATGATAAATAAGGTGCCATACAATAGGGTGGAGAAATAGCATGTTCAAATAAATGGTCAATCTTCGATCCACACTACTCGACCAACCATGACACAGTGAAAGTAACCAGAGCTAATAATTCTTGGAAAAACATCGTTTAGTTACCACTAGGCTGACATGTCCCCCCCAACTTATAGAGTGCCAGCGGGATGTACCAGGTGCAAGGTCATCCGGTGCACCCTCCAGATAATGTCTTACTCCTTCTAGGGGCGAGGCGGAGGATCAAACGGATGGTCTTGCCTCCGTTTAAACTCCATTCGGATTACTCACTGTTCCCAGTTGAAACTTCCCGAGAGGCAGACAGAGGCAGAGACGGATGGTGTATCCTTCAGATAAGCCTCCATCGTATCAACTTATTATCTAGTGGAGGGACCAATGAAGGGAACATCTGCCGGTTATCTTTACATCCTCTGGGTTTTTGAGTGCTAGTCATTCGAAAGGTTGTGACTGTTGATCTCACTAGAGGTTTCATCCAGAGGCATGTTTTAAGTGTCCGGACCTCTGGTCCTTTTTATTTTCCTTGCCCTATAAAAGAGTGCTGGATTCTCATTTTGAATCCACACTCTTTTGTTTGGAGGAGAGAAACAGAGGCTCCCCTAGGGCTCCGGTGCAGTATCCTCGACTTCTGGTGACTTTGCAATCTTCTTCGTCCTTTCCATCGATCACCCATGTATTTTTCTCAACTAATTTTGTCTTTTGATTCCCTAGTTAGAGTGTGCTATGGTCCTTCACCTGAAATGGGAGAGCCCTAGTTCCCTAGAAACCGAGGGGACCCGTGAACCTTCCCTACACTTGGAACTTCATCCTTGCAGTTGGGTGATTCGCCCAACCCAGTGGCTTGGATAGGATCCTAAGCATAGCCCACACGGTCCACTGGGAGTCCTTGCTTGTCACTTGTGTAATATGGTATTGGCTTAGTCGCACCCCCTACCAAAAAAAAGAAGAAAACTTTGAATTAAAAACCATGTGCTCCAATGCTGTATTTGTAAGACCCGTGTCAATCTAACCCAGTCTTACCACCTTGAACTAGGTTTACCCATTATGGTCGAGTCAAATGGACCAAGGGCGTGAAGGAGATCGAGATCCCAGGTATCAAAATGACCCAAAAACACTTAAAATAGGGGAAGGGTCGCATACCCAGCTAAGCAGGGTCGGACCTCCCAAAACAGAAAGTCAGACCCTCCATTTTGGAGGGAGGGTCGGACAACTTATACCCTAGGGTCGACGGGATCATCGACCCTCCCATCGACCCTCGGTTACCGCAGAAAATAGAAATTAAGAAATTTCTAGATTTTCGATTGGATTCTTTCCTAATCTCAAAGGGACTTATTTTAGGATGTTCCTACTCTATTTAAAGGACGTTCCTAAGCCACTTTCACTCCTTTCACAACCCTAATTGAATTGAGAGAAAGAGAGGAGAAGGAAAAGAGGAAGAAGAGAGGCAAGCAAGAGAACTTAGCAAAAAGGAGAAGAATTTCAGAGAAGGAGTAATCTTCTCAGGTATGGATACTAATTCCATGAGTTTCTACAGACCTTAGGTTAGTTAATGTTGAGAGTGTGATCTCGGAGAAACCCAAACCATCAATCCATGGTTAGGTTTTCATGGAAAACCCTAGGAGAATGTATGAAAGCTATCTAGGTGGATGATACATGGTTTCAGACCATGGAATGAATGTTGAATGGAATGTAGAAGCAAGCCATAGGACCCCAAACACGAAGAATGGACTAAAAAGTAGAAATTGGACCAAAGTGCACAGAGGGTCGCACCGAGGGTCGATGACAATCCGACCCTAGGTGTTCCTGACCATCGACCCTCAGTGTTCGGGAAGTTCAGAATCTGGGGAGGGTTGCACCCAGGGTCGATCCTGACTCCGACCCTACCTCCGACCCTCAGTTAACATAGTAGTTTTTAATTCCGAATAAATTCTAATTAAATTCTATCGACTTTGTTAGGTCTTCTAGCAATATAATAACACTGTAAAGGTGATTCTAAAGCTTGGAAAAGTATCTTATAGCAAGCTAAGGTGAGGAACCTTAACCCCAAACTAAATTGGTTAATAACAAACTATTTTTCTATTTTCTTGAGTCCTATGCCATGCTTGATTCTATGCGAATATGTTTGTAATGTGCATACAGCATGCCATCCAATATTTCTATTATTTGTTCATGCATATTTACTTTATTGTTTATAACATGATGATGATGATGATGATAGGAATAGGCATGTGCTTGTATGTGTGTGGTTGATGTGCTTGATGCGAGAGAGTATCAGGGGAGGTGTGATGAGAACGTCAATAAACGTTAACCTTTGGTGGGTCTCAGCACTTTAGCTCTATCTCTAACTCAAGTCTTGTGCATTAGCATCGTCGTATCGCCATTACTTTAGCAGAACTATTATGTCGTAGAGTATCAGGGGAGGTGGTCTCGGTCCTTGTAGTCTCTGACTCTATCGGGGGGCCTTAGCTCTATCTCTATGGACATTTTGAGGGATGCTGGGGTAAGGCCTTGGATACACTGTTTGCATTAGGATTGGTTAATTGCGAGCCTAGTTTGTAGCCTCGCTAACAGGGGCTTACGTGTTGGTATGACACTATATAGCAATAAACGTAACCTTTGTTATATAATGTTCATGATTGGGTGCATGTGAGTTGACGATAAACGTGATCTTCGGGTAACGTCACACACTCGTGTATAGAGGCGGAGTTAATAAACGCGACCATTGGCTACCTAAACCTTTCTATTGCATACTGCAAACTTATATACCAGACCAAAGATATAAATTGACTTTTTGCATGCATATGTATTGTTGCATTGTTTTGGCTACTCACTGAGCCGTGATGTGTGCTCACCCCTCAACGTCGAATATTTTTAGTTGATGATGCAGGTTATACCATTGAAGACAATGTGAATGCGTCTGTGTACGGGAACGTGGCAGCAATGTAAGCTGAAGCTGAAGTGGATACACACGACTCCTCTTGCGAGTGCAACTCGTGTGTATTTGATTAGATATTTTATAGGTTTCTTTATTGGATTTATTAAGACATGTATTTGGTATTTAAATATTTATGTCTCACTTGAAAACAGAATAATTTACTATTAAATTAATGATATCATCTTAGTTTCTCAGTTCATGTTATTATAAGACTTCCGCTATTGTGTATTTACTCTGATTATGATTACGGATGTGTGTAAGTTTAGATAACGCGGGGATAACCTATTTGAGATCCTGGTTGAACCGTTGGTTTGCTAGCGGTTCATCACACCATTCTGAACAGTGCAGAATTGGGGTGTGACAACTTGGTATCAGAGCATCTCAGGCCTTGTCCGCTAAACTAACATACATTCAAGACAATTGTGAACTGAGATAGGATAAAAGTAAAAATAGTAATATTAACACACTGTAAGCACAAGTGATGATTGAGACCAAATTTAAAAAGAGAATAATGCATCTATTAAAGGGGAAACAAGTTACATACAATGAGTGAGAGAAACAAAATGTGTATACATAACTAAAGCAGAGTACAGTCCACAACCCGGACAGTTACTCTGTAGTACAAGAAAATAAGTACAATCAAGAAGCTGGAGGCGAAGGAGGAGGCGGTGCCTCACGGTCTCTGTCGTAGTCCTCAGCATAGACTCTAGTCAACCAGGCTATCTGAGTTTGGGTCGTCTGTAGACTAGCTGTGAGACCGGCTATCCTCCGATCGGTCGCGACGCTGCACCTCTAGGAGCTCTCCCATCCGCGCGTCGATGCGTGCTTGGAGCAGCCAACAGCTCATCCATCCTAGATCAGATCTTGCGCTGAGCATCCCTGATCTCCTGCAGCATCTCCATCATGGCTGAAGGTGGAAGTGAAGGATCAGCCGAATGGGAAGGACCAGCCTCAGGTGCAGGAGCCGCCGAGAAAGAAGTACCAACTCTAGCCGCATGTGTAGGTGAAGGCGGTGGTATCGAGTCGACGTCCATATACATACGATCGTCATCGTCCATCGGATCCACACGAGCTTTAGCAACAGCAGCAGCAGCCTCAGCATCAGCCATCTCGACCCGAGTGTGAGGGTGCACCATCGCGTTCCTCTCCTCATCACTAACCTCGGCATCTCGCAGCCCCATCTTGCAGATAGCCTCCCAATCTAGAGGCGACGAGAAGGTCTTCTCCTGGATCTTCTCATCTACCAGATCCACCCCCAGACGGGTCAGTAGCACTGTAATCATGCGTCCATAGGGTAGATTACCCCTATGACCGGACAATGTAGCACTAATCATCGTCTGCATGATGATGTAAGGAAGGCGAACCCGGCGGGCGAGTGCGAGATACTGTATATCGAAACCTGTGCCGGTGAGAGACCCTCTCATAGTGCCCACTCTGTGGGATCAGATTATGCTGGATAATCTTACAGAAGTCCCGTGGAGCTGGACGCAAGTAACAGGCTCTCATCTTCCAGCGATCAGGGCGTAACAGCTGGTTGTCGATCTCTGCCCTCATCTCCATCTCAACAAACTGTGGCTTTCCCGGCGCACAGTACACCATGGGGCCATCATAGGGAATGCCCAACAGATCAGCCAACTGCCGATAATCAAAGGAAATGTGCACCCCCTTGACGTAACTGGTGATGCGTAACTCCTGACCATGCTCAACGTCATTGTAATTCCCCACCACCTGGAGATTACAATAGATCGGCGCACCAAATCTGGACATGTGCACGCGTCGTATGTGATGACAGGGAGCCACCCCATATCACCAAATGCTCCCTCTACATTGAACAATGCTAGCTCAGCCAAGTTCACCATGCGACCCCCTTCCACTTTCTTACGGGCATAGTCAGCATACTGTGTCTCAGCTTCATTTGAACGGAAGCAAAGTGGATCACGCACTCTGGGTACCTTGGTACGAGCCATAGTATCTGCAAAATAAGAAAGAGAAAGGAAACACGGAGTTAATAGGATAAAAATATGAAATTTGAGGTAATAACGACGTAAGTTGACCATAAAGCCCCATTTCTCACCATTCAAGTGGGCATGAGAACTTATGTAGGTTAAAACATATCCTACAACCCACATACAATAGGAAATTTTAACTGACGAAGCTCAATTTGAAGAAATTCAAGAAAAATAAAAAATTCTGACAAATTAGGGCAAAAAGAGAAAATTTTATGTTTCTCGATAACCAACCGATGAAATTCAAAATTTTTTGAGGGCTTTCGTTCCTCGAGACACCAATAACAAAAGCCCCCAATAAAAATCAAATTTTTACGGTTGAAAAATTTTTAATTTGGAAAATACAAGTTAAACGTGCGAAAACCTAGAAATGGAAACCTAAAAACAGGTAAAAAATGAGAGGACATACCTGTATGGATGACGTGGACGTCGAAACCCAGAGTCAAACCGATAAAAAACAGTAGAGTAGCACTGTAGCAACTCAGAGAGGAGAGACGAGTCGAAACGGAGGAGGAATAGTGAGAAATGACCCAGAATCGGATCTTAAAAATCTGATTTTTGGTCTGAGGGTCGGACAATTCGACTAGCACAATCGACCCTCGAATCGACCCTCCCATCGACCCTCGGCTCTCGGGAATCTGACAGAACATCAAGGGTCGGAACTGAGGGTCGGATACCCATCGACCCTCGGATCGACCCTCAGCTCTCGGGAAGAACAGGTCATTCCCAGGGTCAGATACCAAGGGTCGGACATACCATCGGCCCTCACCATCGACCCTGCATAGAAAAGACAGTATTTTTTTTTTATAAAATGAGATAGAATTGGAATTGATTATCGGTTAGTGTGCCTACATGAAATATAAATGACTTCTAACCTATTTGATAATTTTCAGGCACCACCAATCACCGAAAAGAATTATGTCTGGACGTAGAGTGACCCGACAGACCCGAAACACAGTCCCACCACCACCACCAGTGGAGGAGACTAGTCAAGAGAATAACTATGCACCGGGAAATCCAAAACAGGTAAACCCTACAAATTTGCCACCTCCACCACCAGAGCTAGTAACAGTGGTGATGAATCTGGCACAGCAGCTGCAGCAGATGCAACACGCACATGCTCAGATGCAGGTTGCCATGAGAATTATGTTCTAAGCCACTCAGGCTGCACCCATGCACACCGGACAAGCTAGTGCAGCACCAGTAGGTAACCACCCAGCCCCTCAGACACCTCAACAACCGGTTGCACCGATTCCAATGCAGGTATCGGAAGCAGCTCCAGGGAATTATCAGTATCCACCCTATATGTTTGGGGCAAACCCCCAGAATCAGCTGGACTATCCCGACTAGTGGAGAGATTTTTGAAGATGAAACCCAGAGAATTCAACGGCAAGCCGTCTGATTCATTGTGGCCAGCCCATTGGATAGACAAGATGGAGAGAAATTTCCTCATGATGACTATCACAGAGGAAGAGAAAGTACTATGCGCCACCTTCATGCTCAAGGGCGACGCACACCATTGGTGGAAATCCACGAAGACATATTTACTGACCAAGCACGCCCTACTGACATGAGCTATATATAAAGAAGCATTCTTCGAGAAATATTTTCCACGAAGCTTTAGAGATTCGATGGAGAAGGAGTTCCTGAGCTTGTACCAGGGACAGATGACTGTAGACTCATATCAACAGCGCTACGAAGAGCTGTTTTTCTTTGCACCGGCTAGTATGCAAGAAGAAGAAACCAAAACCCGTAGGTTTGTTACGGGACTAAGAGGAAGCATCAGAGAAAATGTTTTGGGCTTTGAGAAGAAAATTTACAACTAAGCTGTCCAGATTGCTCGAGTGATTGAATCGAGCCAGAAGGAGAGTTACCTTACTCAGAACAGAGGCATCAAGAGACCAGCCGGAAACTCCTACAACGAAGGCAATAACAGGACGTATAAGCCTTTCCGTCCTCAGAACTTTACTACTGCACCCAAGACCACTTCAGCAGTGCAACCTCAATCAAAGCCAAATTCTGAAGTCCTGAAGTGTTTTAACTGCAACTAACCCGGGCATATGGCAAGGGAGTGCCCAAAGCCCAAGAAGTAGTTACATCAAGGACGGGTATATGCCGTTACATCAGAGGATGCTGCCGCATCACCCGATGTGGTCACAGGTATGACAGAAACTTTTAAAGCTATAATTACATTGAATGAGCATGTAGACTAAGTAAAGATAAATCACAGGTATTGTACCTATAAATGACGTACCCGCCAGAGTACTCATCGATTCTAGAGCTACTCATTCATTTATATCTGTGTCATTTGGAAGGAAGACCAAATTACCCATCAAAACATTAGACTACAAATTACTTGTACGGTCACCGATGGGGTTAGAAGTGGAACTAGAGAAAGGTTATGGACCATGTCCAGTTCTCATTGGGGAACAGATTTTAGATGCAACATTGATACAACTTGAGATGGCAGACTTCGATGTCATCTTAGGAATGGACTGGTTGGCTCGGCACTCTGCAAATCTGTTATGCGCCGAAAAGAAGCTAACGTTCAAAGACAAAGAAGGGGCAGAATTCAGTTTCTCGGGAACCAAACTTCCCCGGAGACGCAAGCTCATACTTTCAGCATTAAAGGCTAAGAAGTGCCTTGACAAGGGAGCAGTCGGGTATCTAGTATCAGTGGTTGACCTAACCAAGGAAGCACCACGAATGGAAGACATTGATGTCGTGCGGGAGTACCCTGACGTATTTTCGGAGGAACTACCCGGATTACCACCCGACCGAGCCACAGAGTTTGTAATAGACCTTATACTTGGAGCCGCACCTGTATCAAAAGCACCTTATAGGATGGCTCCTACGGAACTGAAGGAACTGAAGGTGCAACTACAAGAATTGCTGGACAAGGGTTATATTCGACCCAGTATATCTCCATGGGGTGCACCGGTGTTGTTCGTAAAGAAGAAGGATGGTAGCGTTCGATTATGTATCGACTATCGGGAGTTGAATAAATTGACAATCAAGAATCGATATCCACTACCTCGGATCGATGACTTGTTCGATCAGTTACAAGGAGCAAGAGTATTTTCTAAGATCGATCTTCGATCAGGCTATCATCAGCTGAAGATTAAAGAAGGTGATATTCCAAAGACAGCATTCAGGACCAGATACGGACATTATGAATTTTTGGTTATGTCTTTCGGATTAACTAATGCACCGGCAACGTTCATGGAACTTATGAATCGAGTTTTCCACGATATGTTGGATACGTCGGTTATAGTATTTATTGATGACATATTGGTATATTCCAAGAACAAGGAAACCCATATCAGGAACCTAAACGCAGCCCTACAGCGTTTAAGGAAAGAGAAGCTATATGCCAAATTTTCAAAGTGCAAGTTTTGGCTAAGTGAAGTTGCTTTTCTAGGCCATGTAGTATCCGCTGAAGGAATCAAAGTGGATCCCAGCAAGATCGAGGCTATTGTAAAGTGGGAAGCACCAAAGAGCGTTTCAGAAATCAGAAGTTTTCTGGGTCTAGCTGGTTATTATCGGAGATTCGTAGAAGACTATTATCGGATTGCCGTACCTCTTACCAGTTTGACTAAGAAAGGTGAAAAGTTTGTATGGACCGATAAATGTGAGAAGAGTTTCCAAACACTGAAGACCAGATTGATATCTGCTCCGATTTTGACCATTCCCATTCCAGGACAGACGTTTACCTTATACACCGATGCGTCGGGACTGGGATTAGGATGTGCGCTTATGCAAGGAGAGCAAGTAATTGCGTATGCCTCGAGACAGTTGAAGGTACATGAGAAAAATTACCCCACTCATGATTTGGAGTTAGCGACAGTAGTACATGCCGTCAAGATATGGAGACATTACCTATACGGGGAGAAATTCCAGATTAAGTCGAACCATAAAAGTCTTACTTATTTATTTAATTAGAAAGAGTTGAATATGAGACAAAGAAGATGGCTGGAACTATTGAAAGACTATGATTGTGAGATCCAGTATCATCCGGGAAAAACGAACGTGGTAGCGGATGCATTAAGCAAAAAAGCAATGATAAAATCTCAAGGAGAAGTTAGCACGACTGCAGCCATGTGTACTACCGGAATGGTATTCAATCACGGCAGCGTGCAGTATGTGATAGATACAGTGGATGGATCAGCCAACCAAGGGTTTATTCATTGGTTTTCAAATATGTTCGCGGCATTGAAGATTATACCGGATATAGTGGATGAAGTGAAGACAACTATCAAAGCAGATCCTTATCTGAGAATACAAGAAGATATTGAGAAAGGTAGGACTAACCCTGAGTTCACCTTGGATGACGAGAAGGTACTAAAATACAAAAGGAAGAATATGTGTACCTGAAACAGAAAGTATGGACATTAGACACCAACTGATGAAAGAAGCCCATACCACCATCTACTCGATACACCTTGGAAGTAAAAAAATGTATCATGATCTAAAGAAATTATATTGGTGGAGGGGAATGAAAGCAGATGTAGCTAAGTTCGTGTCTCAATGCCTAAATTATTAGAAAGTAAAGGCTGAACGACAAAGACCCGCAGGATTGTTACAGCCATTACCGGAACCAGCATGGAAATGGGACTGTATCACTATGGACTTCGTCACGGGACTACCACTGACTCCTCGAGTAGTTGACGCAGTTTGGGTGATTGTGGATCGTCTGACTAAAACAGCTCGCTTCATACCTATACGACCTCAATATACACTAGAAAGGTTAGCAAAGCTGTATGTGGATAATATTGTTCGGTTACACGGTGTACCAGAAAGTATTGTGTCCGATAGAGATCCATGATTTACTTCCAAATTTTGGGAAGGACTACAAAAGGCTATGGGTACAACACTGAAGTTCAGTACTGCATTCCACCCACAGATAGACGGACAGTCAGAGCGTACAATCCAGATTCTAGAAGATATGCTATGAGCATGTGTGATTGATTTCAAAGGATCATGGGACGAAAAGTTACCATTGATCGAGTTCGCTTATAATAACAGCTATCAGGCCACAATACAGATGTCACCATATGAAGCACTGTATGGCCAAAAGTATCGAACTCCCTTGTTTTGGAATGAAGTTGGAGAACGTAGTATTGTTGGACCGGAATTTGTTGAAGAGACTTGTCGAGTGGTCGACATCATCAAGGAAAGAGTGAGAACAGCTCAGAACCGCCAGAAGCAATATGTGGATACTCGATGAAGAGATCCGGAGTTCGCCGTAGGTGATAAAGTATTTTTGAAGGTATCGCCCATGCGAGGATTGAAGAGGTTCGGACAGAAAGGGAAGCTAAGTCCAAGATATGTCGGGCCATATGAAATTTTAGCTAAGCGTGGAAAAGTAGCTTATCAGTTAGCACTACCACCATCCATGTCAAGCGTGCATGACGTATTTTACATTTCCTTATTGAAGAAGTATGTCAAAGACCCAATGCATGTTTTGACAGTGGATTTACCAGAATTGACTGATGATTTGACGTTTGAAGTAACACCAACAGAAATCACTAGTCGAAAGGTTCAACGTTTACCCAATAGAGATATCTACTATTTTAAGGTCACATGGAAAAGTAGAGACATGGAAGAAATTACATGGGAAGAAGAAAATGCTATGAGAAAGCAATACCCTCACTTATTTGATTCAGAAGGTACGTATAATTTCGAGGATGAAAATTTTATAAGTTGGGGGGAGTTGTAAGACCCGTGTCAATCTAACCCGGTCTTACCACCTTGAACCAGGTTTACCCATTATGGTCGAGTCAAATGGACCAAGGGCGTGAAGGAGATCGAGATCCCAGGTATCAAATCGACCCAAAAATACTTAAAATAGGGAAGGGTCGCATACCCAGCTAAGCTGGGTAGGACCTCCCAAAACAGAAAGTCAGACCCTCAGTTTTGGAGGGAGGGTCGAACAACTTATACCCTAGGGTCGACGGGATCATCGACCCTCCCATCGACCCTCGATTACCGCAGAAAATAGAAATTAGGAAATTTCTAGATTTTCGATTGGATTCTTTCCTATTCTCAAAGGGACTTATTTTAGGATGTTCCTACTCTATTTAAAGGACGTTCCTAAGCCACTTTCACTCCTTTTACAACCCTAATTGAATTGAGAGAAAGAGAGGATAAGGAAAAGAGGAAGAAAAGAGGCAAACAAGAGAACTTAACAAAAAGGAGAAGAATTTCAGAGAAGGAGTAATCTTCTCAGGTATGGATACTAATTTCATGAGTTTCTACAGACCTTAGGTTAGTTAATGTTGAGAGTGTGATCTCGGAGAAACCCAAACCATAAATCCATGGTTAGGTTTTCATGGAAAACCCTAAGAGAATGTATGAAAGCTATCTAGGTGGATGATACATGGTTTCAGACCATGGAATGAATGTTGAATGGAATGTAGAAGCAAGCCATAGGACCCCAAACACGAAGAATGGACTAAAAAGTGGAAATTGGACTAAAGTGCACAGAGGGTCGCACCGAGGGTCGATGACCATCCGACCCTAGGTGTTCCTGGCCATCGACCCTCAGTGTTTGGGAAGTTCAGAATCTGGGGAGGGTCGCACCCAAGGTCGATCCTGACTCCGACCCTACTTCCGACCCTCAGTTAACAGAGTAGTTTTTAATTCTGAATAAATTCTAATTAAATTCTATCGACTTTGTTAGGTCTTCTAGCAATATAATAACACTGTAAAGGTGATTCTAAAGCTTGAAAAAGTATCTTATAGCAAGCTAAGGTAAGGAACCTTAATCCCAAACTAAATTGGTTAATAACAAACTGTTTTTCTATTTTCTTGAGTCCTATGCCATGCTTGATTCTATGCAAATATGTTTGTAATGTGCATACAACATGCCATCCAATATTTCTATTATTTGTTCATGCATATTTACTTTATTGTTTATAACATGATGATGATGATGATGATAGGAATAGGCATGTGCTTGTATGTGTGTGGTTGATGTGCTTGATGCGAGCGAGTATCAGGGGAGGTGTGATGAGAACGTCAATAAACGTTAACCTTTGGCGGGTCTCAGTACTTTAGCTCTATCTCTAACTCAAGTCTTGTGCATTAGCATCGTCGTATCGCCATTACTTTAGCAGAACTATTATGTCGTAGAGTATCAGGGGAGGTGGTCTCGGTCCTTGTAGATTCTGACTCTACCGGGGGCCTTAGCTCTATCTTTATGGACATTCTGAGGGATGCTGGGGTGAGGCCTTGGATACACTGTTTGGCATTAGGATTGGTTAGTTGCGAGCCCAGTTTGCAGCCCTCGCTAACAGGGGCTTACGTGTTGGTATGGCACTATATAGCAATAAACGTAACCTTTGTTATATAATGTTCATGATTGGGTGTATGTGAGTTGACGGTAAACGTGATCTTCGGGTAACGTCACACACTCGTGTATAGAGGCGGAGTCAATAAACGTGACCTTTGGCTACCTAAACCTTTCTATTGCATACTGTAAACTTATATACCAGACCAAAGATATAAATTGACTTTTTGCATGCATATGTATTGTTGCATTGTTTTGGCTACTCACTGAGCCATGATGTGTGCTCACCCCTCGACATCGAATATTTTTAGTTGATGATGCAGGTTATACTGTTGAAGACTATGTGAATGTGTCTGCGTACGAGAACGTGGCAGCAATGGAAGCTGAAGCTGAAGTGGATACACACGACTCCTCTTGTGAGTGCAACTCGTGTGTATTTGATTAGATATTTTATAGGTTTCTTTATTGGATTTATTAAGACATGTATTTGGTATTTAAATATTTATGTCTCAGTTGAAAACAGAATAATTTACTATTAAATTAATGATATCATCTTAGTTTCTCAGTTCATGTTATTATAAGACTTCCGCTATTGTGTATTTACTCTGATTATGATTACGGATGTGTGTAAGTTTAGATAACGTGGGGATAGCCTATTTGAGATCCTGGTTGAACCATTGGTTTGCTAGCGGTTCATCACACCATTCTGAACAGTGCGGAATTGGGGTGTGACAGTATTGGCCATGCGTAAGGATTTGGTCTAGATGTTTATGCCCACCCGTGCACTTGCTTGTCCTAAACTATGCCCCCAATTCCTTAATAAATCTTTCCACTCCAAAGGTACCCAGCCCATAGATTTCGGGGTCCTATGGTTGAGACCTGCCTCTTTTTGGCCCTTACTTTTTGTTACACTTGGTCCCATTTATTTTTTGTTACACTTGGTCCCATTGGCCTGGTTAGTGGAAACCCTTGGCGCAAGTCAACACTGCTGGGACTTATGGGCCCTCAACCAACCACATACTTGTACTGTTCATTTGGTTCCTGGTGGTTTAACCCATATGGTGAGGGCAACCATATGGTACGGGTTATGGCTCCCCATTTATACTGATTCCCAGTTAACTTGTGCCTGCTTAACTTAGTCGTGTGACCTTTGTCCCCTTTGATGGGTGAACAAGCTTGATGGCCAGACCCATTTAATTCCAACTTCATGCTATTTTGCTTATTGTTATACTTGGGTGCTAATCATTTCTCCACTCTTCTTGCAGTCGATATGGCCATGCCTAGAAGAGGTGTTCCCAGAAGCATACAGGGTTTTGATGCCCACTTATTTAGGTCCTACTAGGAAAGTCTCTACTGGGACAAGTACAAAGCGACCAACGTGGAGGTCGGGCGCTGTGTACTTTTTGATGTCCTTGATCGATTCGGGGTTTGTGAGACCTTTAATCGGTTTGGCTGGTTGCCCGCCATGTGCATAAGAGACAATGTGTACCTAGATCTAGTCTTGCTCTTCTATTGCAACTTACGGTACGACACTGAAGCTGTTATAGGGGAGTGGAACATCACCAGTCGGGTCAAGGGTGTAGACATTGTATTGACCATTTTGGAGGTTGCTTAAGGAGGAAACCGGCTGTATAAGGCTCCCAAAGAGCCTTTAGACCTAGATGAAGAGGAGTTCGAAAAGCTCCGAAAAGACCTTATTCAGCCAACGGCTCTGAGCAAGGAAAAGAACAAGGAATCAGATCTCAGACCCATCCTCAGGGTACTCAGTAGACTGGTTCAGCATACATTTTACCCTGAGGTGGACATCGAGAGGAGCTTAGCCGGTTTGGCATGTTTGTGACACATCGGCTATACATTTAGTAGCCCTTGTGCCTCCATTTTCTAATCCTCCGCACTATCATTCATGCCTCCACCCATTGAACTAAGAAGAGTAAATTTCCCTATGGTTGCATCATGACTCGCATCTTTGGCATTTGTAGAGTGAGTCTGGAGGGTGAGATTGCAGAGAATGGCCCGGTGTCCTTGAATTTCAGCTGGGAGACCATTGATTGGATGAAGCTTGACTAGGTAGTCCTGTCAGACTTCGAGTATGAGGCACGACCTAGGCCTTCGAGAATAAGCCAACCTTCTAGGCATGCAGCAGCAGTGGCAGCAACAGCAGCAACAACGACTCGAGCCAATATTGGGACGGGTGCCAGTACTAGCCACATGCTTTGAGTCTTGGAGGAGGTACCTGAGCCATCTACCAGTGATGAGATAGAGGAGGATTCAGATGAGGATGAGAGCTGTGGTGACAATAGTGAGGGTTCTACTGGGGATGACACCATGAAGGAGGATACTGCTCCTGAGACTCATGATGCCCCTCCAACTGCAGGGTCTCATGATGCCTCTCCAGCTACTGGGACTGCTCAATTGATTGACATACTAAAGACCATGTCTACCCAGTTAGACAAACTGGAGAAGAACCAAGAGAGTATGCAACAGGCTATCTATACCCGGTTGGATACTATTGAGAGGGACGTGGGTTTCATTCGAGATGCCATGATTACTGCTGGCCATCTCTGTAAGACCCGTGCCTAACTCCGTTATGGTTTGACCATTTTGGGCATGTGTCAGGTCTTCCCACATGCGAATGTATCAGGCCGACACGACCAAAGACGATGACGTACCCATGAGGTAACACCAAAGCTATTATCTGGAACCTCCCATGTCATTAGAATGCACAACATTACACTACAAGCAGTCTCGGACCCAACCTATGCAACCACCCAGTGCATAGCATGCATGCACCTAAGCTGGCCAACCAAAAGGAGGTCCGACTCGACAAAAGGTGGTGCAGCTGCGCATCAGCCGCACTCTGTGATGTCGCACCCCACTGTGCCATTTGAGTTGATGACCGATTGACCATGGGACCCACTATTGTAGACCCTATCTTCTCCTTGCATGGCAAACTAATCGTGATTGACTCTATTCAAGGTAAGCCGACTGTGTATGGCTTATTCATGGTAACTAGAGAAGAAAATCCTCTCCATTATCATGATTGAGTCAATGAAATCTCGTTTTCTATGGAAAACCTTACCACTCTCCTATTCTAATCAATCAAACCAAAACATAGAGAGAAAAGAGAAAAGAAAGGAGAGGAAGAAGAAAGAAGGAAAAGAAAAGAGAGGAAGAAAACTCCCTCTAGTTACTGCCTAGCAGAGAGAGAAGGAGAAAGAGGAAAGATATAGGAAGAAAGAAAAGAGAAAGAAGAGAGGTGCTTACCTCTAGAACAACAGTTGCTTGTTGGGAACTCGAAAGAGAAACACCTTTGTAAGTATCCGCTCACTCTAAGATCTATATCAGTTAATGGAACTGTAAGGTAACGATTCAAATGATGTCTGAAGGAAATAATATATTTCACCTTAATGGTTGTGGCTTTGTAATAGAATGTCTATAAGTCTATCGAAAGAAGAAGCGTCGACCACCATAAAGGTTGAAGTTTAAACCATGTAGACTACTGTTTACTAATTTGAATCATGGACGGTAGTGTACACAGCATAACGGATAAGAGAAACCGAATCATATGGAGACTAAATAAATTAACCATACCTCTTAATGATCCGAGAGTGTCCAATAAGGACCAGAACCATAGACAATAGTGGATCCAATGTTGAAAATCAGATCTAGAGTTTATATGCCAGATTTGGTATTTCGATTATTTGTCGGATCAAAATGGTATCCAAACCGTAGGGTAGACATGGATCCAGGAGCCCAAACTCCTTAATCACCATTAGAAAAATATGGGAAACACCCTGGAGAAGGATGGTGGCCATTGGACCCCCTTTCGACGTGCGATCGATGAGACCAGCCACAAAACCTACCAATCGTGACGTGCGATCGATGTCATTAGCCGTACGCAATTTACGTGTCAGATCTCGGCCAAATTTGGCCAATTTATTTGGACATATTTAAGGATTTAGAACCTTGTAATCACATTTCTATGAAGAGAAACCCCTTATGTTGTATGTCAGAGGAAGGATTTGGTTTACGCACTAAAATGACCAACCTCTCACCACCTTTGATGTTTAAGGCCTTAAACCCGACCTACAGGGACTAGGCAACACCCCTGAGGTGCTGGCACAATCAAACGACCATGTGAAAGTGTGCAGCAGAAGCCATCAGCTGCACTCCTAGCACCTGGTAAGGTGTGGTCGCAGCCACACTCCACACGCTTGTTTGGCTGTAGCTCTTTCCCGTAATTGGTTGGTAATTTCTACTCCGCCTTAGTGTAAGACCCGCACCTAGAATCCTCTACTAACTCGGATTCCTCCTATGCCAAGTCTTAACTCTACGACTAATGGAGCATCCAGTGTTGATCCGATGAGGATATCCGAACTGTAGGTAAGGTTCATTGCTCAAACTTGGTAGGGTAAGGTACCCTAGTTGGCCCTAGGTGGTTTGGATTCGCATCCCAAAGCATCCAGGCCAAATGGCTTACCAATAAGCCATATTTTGGCCTAATCGGATACTCTGTCGGATGGTTCATCACCCGATTGACAGCATCCCATTGAGCACGAGTTTTGGTCTTTCTCTCTCCACGGGTTCTATAGAAAGGAAGACCCAACCTCCTTTATTCCTCTTAGAACCATGGGAGAGTGAGTGAGAAGAGAAGAAGAAGAAGTAAGGACTTAGAAACCAAGCTCAAGCCCAAAGTTGGATCACCTTTGAGGTAAGTCCATCTTCCTCCCTCCCTTTAGTTTTGGAATGAATGCTAAGACCTTGGTGGGTGGTCACCATTAATGGTCTCCATTAATAGAGACCGACCATTTAACCTAGAAGTTAGGTTTTTCACCCACCTCCATTATTGGAGTTCAATGGAGCCATAAATGGCTTCTATTTAGTGTAATAAGTGTGGAAAGATGATTCCCCACTAACAAAAGAGAATACCTTAGTGGGGAATCACATTCCCAAGCTTGGAGACCAAGCTCCATTCGTGACCTGGTTTCTAGGTCTGAACTGGAGACACAACTGGAGGCCTGGTTATGACCGTTCCTCTAGGTAACTTAGACCAAGCCTCCGCTAAGGCAAACGCTTGGTTGATGACCAATGACCAACCAGAGGCTCCTTATCAGAGGACTCTTACGGAGGCACGACCCTCCGATTACCTTCCCCTGGTTGCATAGTGGGTCCGATTGACTTGGACCCTCTGTTAGGCTTAATACTAAGGGAGGTAGTTCTGGATGATCCACCACCCGGCAAAGCCTCCGAAAAACCTTTTGGAACTTCACTATTATGACAGTGGATACTATAAAATTGTGCCCAAACCCTTTTACGATCTGATCATTTTTGGACATGTGTCGGATCTTCCCACGTACGAACGTATCGTATTGACACAACCAAAGGAGATGGCATACTCGTGAGGTGACACCAAACCACTATCTTGAACCTCTCAAGTCACTAGAGTATACGGGAATGCATTGGAAGAAGTCTCGAACTCAGCCTATACGACTACCAAGAGCCTGGCAAGCACACGCCTAGACTGGTCGACCCAAAAGAAGGTCAGACTGGAGACATGGGTGGTGTGGCAGCACACTTGCCACACGTTGTCCAGCCGCACCTCGAGGCACAAATCCTAATGGTGATCGATTTGAATGTGGGTCCCATCGATTTGAATTCTTGACTTCTCCCTGCATGGAAAGCCTATCATCATCACCGTATTCATGGAAGGCTACTCTTGATTGAACCGAGAATGGAAGGGAAGGAGAGAAATTATCCTTGTTTCCAATTTGGTTTCAAGGAAACTCCATTCAATCGTTTTTGGCTATGGGTGGGATTCATTCGTCCCAAATCCTCCTTCCAAGCCAGAAATGCAGAAGAGGAGAGGAAGAGTAGAAGGAAAAAGAGAGGAGAAAAAGAGAAGGAAGAATCCTCCTCTGATCACCACCCAGTAGAGAAGGACTGGAAGCCATAGAAAAAGAGGAAGAAAGGAGAGAAGAGGAGAAGAAACATACCTCTGGATCGTTGTCTTAGTTGCAGAGAACTCGAAGATAAAGGAGGTCACTGTAGGTAATAATCTTCTCATTAATTATAAACTATAAACACCCTTAAAACGAATCATGTGATGGTATGGTGATACTAAATGGAAGTATCATATAATAATATCTCCTTGCCATTAAGATTCCCCGTGCTATGATGGTTTCCTTTCCAACTAGATCAAAGTATTACGAGCAAAGTAATGGAAGAGAAACCATCCACCATCTATGGCCGAGCCATGAATGTATAGGCTATCATTCACAAACACGGATTGTGAATAGTAGCATGCATGGTGCAACAAAATGGTGGAATCGAATCGTTGAAAATATAAATAAACTATTGTGAACCATTGAAGACTTTAAGAAGATTGTAGATGACCCAATAAACCTGGCATGGAGTTTGATTAAATGTTGGAACTCAGATCTAGAATTAAAAACCAGATCTGTTATGTTGGTTAAATGAACAATTTAAATAGTATCCAAAACCTAGTATAGAAATCAAATTTGGAACTCAAATTCCTTATTCAGACCAAGAAAAATATGAAAAATACGTCGGAAAAGTTTGGTGGCCGTCGGACCACGTTTCAACATGCGGTTGATGGGATGTGCCGCACCACCTGGGCGTCGAGACGTGCGGTCGATGTGATCAGTCGCAAGCCATTCCGACATCGAAATCTGGCCAAGTTTGGCTAGCGACTCTATAATTTATTTGGAATTTATTAAGGCCTTAGAACCCAGAAATAATATTTCCTTGATGTGAAATCCCTTGTGTATCATGTATACCAGAGGTAGGTTTTGGTTTACACTATGAAACGACCAACCATGCATTGTATTTATGATGTAAGACCATAAACCTAACCTACAGGAGCTAGGCAACCCTTCTGGGGTGACGACACTGTCAAACGATTACATTTTGATGTGCATCGATGACACGCGCTGCACGCTTGGTGGTCAGACCGTACAGTCGATGCCACGTGCCGCCCGGGATTTTGACCCCTATTGTCGACTATCTTTGGTTAGTGACTCTCTAGAATTTTTAGGAATCTAATTAAAGGGTTGGATCCCTGGAAATATGTTTTTAGACAAGTAATATTCGTTAGTTCGATTAATAGATTAATGACCAGTCAAGTCGCTTGCTATTCGTTATTTTAAATGATAGAAACCTCTGGACAGCAAATGTAGAACCTTAGAAACTAGTAACCTGACTCCTATACAATGCTGGAACACCCTTGACTTTATTAGAACAAATCCTTCTTAGTATTAAGGCTCGTATAAGGTGATTCTGGTTAGAGAGTGTGTCATCTTGTGGAGAATCAATGTTCATTTCACCTATCTCCTATGGACAGCAGGCTTGCTGCAAGGTTTAGACATACCCTAAGGTTATGAACAGTAATGAATGAAATAAATAATGAACCCCCAGATGTCATATCACGATTGGACAAGTAGTAAGCGATAGGCATAAGTTATTAGACAAGTATTTAACGCTATGAGCACCAGAATAATGAACTTAAAGAGAAACTTGATTAATTCTATTGGATAATATATTAATGAAAAATATTGCTTATGACTTAATAGAGCTGCGAGGACTCTAGTAGGTAGCTACCTGATCGGCTTGTCGAAGATTTACTCTCTAACTTATGTAAAGAAACTAGACCTTTGGATGCGTATGTTTTCTCTTATTATTATCATGTTGTGTAATGATGTGCTATTGATAACATGTTTTTGTGTGATAACATGTCATCCAATAAACTATTTTGTATGATCATGCATATGCATCCTTGTGTTTGGGATCAGCAGTGTTGGTAAAGATTGGAGGGCGGGTGGTATGGGACACCTACTATCTTTCCATAAAAGCGACTGATCCATGTTTGATTCATGATGTCTGGTTGAGTCGGTAAGGAGGAATGTGGGTGACATGGGATGCTTGCACCACTTCTTACTGACACTACTTTGCATTGATCATATGTAACCTAGCCAAGTCACGATGTCCTATGTGGGGGCTCGGACGGGGTCAAAAGCTTGGCGATGTTACACTCCAGTAATATAATTTAATTAGGTGAACATGGCTAATTGAACATAATTACCCATATAACTATACCCCTAGCCATTATGTAATGGCATGGGTGCAATAGAAAGGTGACATGAACATAGCTGCGATGCTCCCCATACCCAACGTAGTGTGGATGGGTGGGCGAGTCGACAAGTGGGATTTTTCATCTCCTCAAGTGGCTGACATAATACAGGCTTGGGATGAGTTGTGGTCATGTGCGGGACCAAGACGACGTACCCATACTTGGGGGTGATGCTGTACACCAAGTGAGGCGGTATCATCTGATGGGAGAAGATCCATGCAGTTTGGAGACTCCGTGCGTGGATTGTCCTGAGCTGGCACCTACAGTTATTTACTAGACCTTAGTTGATAGTTGCATACATTTTGTTTGTTGTACGTTTAGTTTTCTTGCTAAGTTCAGTGGTTGAGCTTACCTTGTGCGCACAAACTATTTTTAGATGTTGTAGGTTCTTCGCTTGACGCTTCGGTTTGCCTTCCATTTGGTGTGGAGGATGAAGAAAGTGAACCAAGGAGGTCATCTCTGATCCATCGTGCGATGCATAGAGTTACTCCTAGGCCTAGAAGGATCTATTTCATTATTGCTTTAGCTTTGGGATTTTATTCTTTTGGGTTTTCATTTTGAATAAGCTTTAAATAATGGTTATTACTTTGGTTTGAATTATTCTCGATATTTGGATAATAGTTTTAATTATTATGGGTTTGAGATAATACTTTAATGGTTTATTTAAACTTTAATAATTATGGATTTGAATAACTTGGATGGGTTCATTTTAACTTGTTTGATGTCAGCATATGATAATTGGTTTATAAGACTTCCACTTCATAATCATTTCTTTAAGTTTCTTATTAAATGTTTTAGTTGGGAATGAAATTTGGAAATGTTTATGTTTACTCTGATAATTTATAATTAATGCCTTAGGGTTGACTTGTGGAATACCGTAATGTGCGACCCTGGAAGGGGATTTCTTATGCCCTGATAGGATGAAGAGATCCTGTTACATTCTATAGTACCAATACGTTGGGAACGGGGTGTGACAGATACAATCCGGATGGTCTGCCAAATGCTTGACCATCCGATTGTCCCTCTGGTTCTGCTTACTTAGAAAATGTTCTAAGTGTTAATCGGATGACCTTCCAAAGGAACCACCAATCGGTTATATCCTCTGGTCTAGTTTGCTTT
Source organism: Protea cynaroides (assembly GCA_028583415.1). Classification (NCBI taxonomy): domain Eukaryota; kingdom Viridiplantae; phylum Streptophyta; class Magnoliopsida; order Proteales; family Proteaceae; genus Protea; species Protea cynaroides. Next base: position 182,291 of record CM053272.1, on the reverse strand, counting down.
AGCTAATATGACTAGTAATGATTAGGAAGACCAACCGTTGGGTTCTCAGCATGTCTTGGGACCCGTGTATGGACGTGTAAGGCTTGTCCGTGTTGATTAAAAGTTGTACAACCAATCTAATGAAATACTATCTTCGTAAATAGGTGTTGGATACGGGTGATAGTTGAAGCCTTCTATTTGGCTTTGTATTACTGCTGCACTATCGTGCAATCAGGTGAGGGGTCTAGTCCCTAGACTTAGGACATCCATAACATGTCTACTTTGTTTAGTAATATGCTTAGGTTGTATTTATGATATGATTTTCATTAATTGCTATGTATGAGCATGCATTGCATTATAACAACTATGAATGTTATAATGTTTGAAGATTTGGATATGATGGACATGTGGCGTGTTGGAACACAATAACGGGCCATGTTGATTATACTATACCTTAGTGGGGACATGGTGATCCATGGGAGTGGTAAGCCAGGGATGGCCTTTGGGGTATAGTTTTGTTATTAAATAAGGATATGTGTAACCATGTATGATGGTTCATGTGACACATAGGAGAGCAGGTGCACGGGTCATGTTGGATTGCAACCTTGTATGATGGTTCGTATGGCACGTTGGAGTGTGGACACACCAATCATGTTGGATAGTAATTACACTAGTGGGGGCACGATGATGCATGGGAGTGGTGAGCCAGAGATCTCTGTTGGTGTAGATCATGATGGTTTTGTCGACATGTTAGTGGGGGCACGGTGATCCATGGGAGTGGTAAGCCAGGGACTTTTGTTGCGGACAGCCAAAATAAAATGAGTGTACATAATAGACATAGGTGGTGCCATTCTCTATTTCCTACGCCCTTTTAGTAGGGGTTAAGATACTAGCATAGGCTCACACTTTCAAAGGTTGGGAGAGCCGAGGGGGAGTCAGTGATGTGTGGGAGCACGGTAGCTGGCACGAGATGGAGTCTATGATGGGAAGTGACGAGCCTGAAAGGATTGTAGTCCCAAATGGGGGTTTTCTTGTAGAAGTTATTTAACGGCCCGGGGTAGTCTATTCAACTTTTATCTTCGCCCGGTATATGAGAGTTGGAGGTTGGGTAGCTGTAGGCAGGACCGAAAGTGCCAGACTGAATCTCAATATGATACCAAGTAGTAATACAAACCTGAAACCTAATAATATATAATGAATTGCATTTCATATCATTTTATGTTTTATGTTGCACGCATGTGATACTAGATTTCTCATTGAGCTGGGATATTAGCTCACCCTCGCATCGATATGTCTTTTCAGATTCTTCTATAGGTGACTATTCAGTTGCTGATTTTATGGAGTCCCTTTTGGCAAACGTGGTCACCAGAGTTGATGATGTTGGTGGAAAGCACAGTGAGGGCTGCACCTACAGTGACTGCGCCTACGCATGATGTAGCTCTCCCCTTACTCTTTCCCTTATTACATTTTGATTTTTTTTGTTGATAGATGAAGATATCTATCAAAGCAATATAATAGATTTATTCCTTTTTGATTTGGCTAAGTGTATACTGGATATAGAAGTATTTTGTGGAGAATAATGGTTTGTAATTAACAACTGATACATATTGTGGGGTATGATATCACTTTAGTTGCATCTGTTAGTATTAAATGCTTCCGCTATGTTATTATTGCCTTATTGATAATCATGGATATTGCTTGTGTGGAACTGTGGGATTTATTTGTAATCTTTGTAGTTAGCGATCTTGGATGTATTCAGGTTGTCACAGGGGTTGACCTGGATATCAAGCCTGATTCTCCATAATGGGCTGTGACACTTAGGACCCCTGTTATGGTGCTAGAACACCCTTGGCTTCATTTGAAGAAGTCCTTCTTAGTATTAAGGCTAGGTGTTCTGTCAAACAAGCATGCTGTCTTGTGGGTGCTAATCCACACGTTCCCTATCTCGTGTGGACAATGAGTTTATCCTAGGTTAAAAGTACCTTAGACTATGAACAATAATGAATGGAATTAATAACTAATGCGTAATGCTATGTTATGATAACAGACAGTAGACAATAGGTATGAATTATCAGACAAGTTAATAACACTGTGAACACAGGAATATTAAGCATAAAACAACGCTAGAATAAATCTATAAGATGATAACTTAATGTATATTATTGCATATGATTTTGATAGAGATACGAAGACTCCGGTAGGAAGCTACTTGATCAGGATTACAGTAGTTTACTCCATTATCTTTCGGTAAGGGAACTAAACCTTTTGATGCGTATGTTTTCTCTATTTATTATGTTGTGTGATGGTATGAGATTGATAACATACTTTTGTGTGATAACATACCATCCAATATACTGTTCTATGTGCTTATGCATATGCATCCTTGCGTTTGGGGTCAGCAGTGCCATGCAGTGGTAGGAACGAGTGGAATGGGATGCTTGTGACCCCATGACTGATCCGCGATTGATTCATGATGTCTGGTTAAGTCGATAAGGATTGCACCACTTCTTATCGGAGCTACTTTGCATTGACCATATGTAACTTAGCTAAGTCATGATGTCCTATGTGAGGGCTTGGACGGGGTCGGAAGCTCGGCAACATTATGGTCGAGTAACAAGGTTAATTAGGTGGACATGGCTAGTTGCACATTAATCACTTGTATAATTGTACCCCTAGCCATTGGGGGGGTTATGTAATGGCATGGGTTCAATAAATGATGGTATGATCATAGCTGTGATGCTCCCCATACCCGACGTAGTGTGGATGGACGAGTGTTGTTGATGGATTCTGTTCAATTTCCCAGATCAAGCCACATAGCTGAAACACAAACACAGCGCTAAAGTGGGTGGAATATACCTCGGGGCCACTCCGATGCCAAAGTTAGTGGATTCCAAAGACAAGCAGAATGGAGCTCTTAGTGAAGCATTAGAACTCCTTAGAGATGGGGTTCCCTGAGATACAAGAGCTTTAGTCACCTACTCCTTTTCTGGTGAGATGCTAATTACGCAAGGGATTGCACAACTACTGTCTCAAAGGGACTTGGCCAGAGCTATACCTGAATGTGGATGCTCACTTTTGGGTAGGAAGTTTCGGATCCTTAGCAATCGATACTCTTTCGCTACTTATAGGCTCAAGAGTGAGCTTCTCGAACAAGCTCCTCCCTACCTACCACCATCCCCATCATATGTCATCTAGAAAACCATAGGTCTATGGGATTATGACCCCCTAGGGAGGTGCTTGGATGTCTTGTCTACAGTTTACGACCCTGATCGACCTTCTTCGACCCCCCTTTCGTCCACGTCCTCCATGTCTTCCGACAATAGTGGCTGTCCTTTCTCTTTTATCAAGCATAATCCTGATGTTTTGCTGATTCGGTCCATGATATGGTGACCTGGCCAGTCAAATCCGCCTACTTGGCATTTATGATGGTTGTCGGTATTTATGAGCATTAATGACAGACCATTTAATGTCCAACTACCTCCATCAATCTATCAAATCATGGCCCGATTGCCCAGAAGGGAGTCGAACATGATTTCATCTCCCGTGCACCTTCAGAAAAGACTCTTCCTTACCCTCATGCTTTATATCTTGGATGTGTGCTACGTGTCCCATTCTTTGAGACATGTTACAGATGCCTCATCTACGGTCTGATTTAAATCTGTTACTATTTTACCCCAACAAAACCCCTTTGCCTCCTCAGTGTCGTTTCGACAAGAATAGACACATTTATGGGGGAAAATACCTCTTGATCCGCACGCGGAGATATCTCCACCGATTCCATGTCGTTACAGTAGTCGGATGCCACCATTTTTCCCACTTTTTCAAGACTTGAATGCTCACGTCCTTTGTGTAACGTTTGTAACATTTCGTAACGGCCTGAGTTGGCCCTGAATGAATGCTCCTGGTAACGTTTCTAACTTGATCAAGCCGTCGCTTCGAGCTATTGGCATTAATCCCGCCATTTTTCATCCATTAGGACCGTCCACACATCGTTTCCCTGTACAAGCGTCATATTCGCAGCCTGATTGATAGTCATACCGCTCGAAACCATCATGACTATCAGATGGGACCCACCTGTCTGCAAACTTATAAAAATCCCGCCTACTTCACTCACCTTCTTCCTCACATTTGATCATCTACAGTGCTTTCTCAGAGTTAGCCTTGCCTTAAGCTTTTCTGTTCGGGGTATTCATTCTCATGCAAGGCGCTTCTTCTCCTTTGCGAAGAATTTTTGGTGATCTCCTTGCTTTCCAAGTAAATCCCAAGCTTTCTTCTTTTTTAGATTCTTGTCATTTCAACCTTAACCAGTCATGGCTCGCTATAAGGCCGTTGTTAGTCTCGCTTTTGAGCATACTCTGTATCGATCGCAGTTTTGGCGATCTACTCAAGGTGAGGGTAGCTCAAGCGATAACCCGAAAGTCCCCCCCCATGACGCTTCTGGAGCGGCGGGTCCTCATTGTGTGGCTTCTTCACTGAAATCCTTGATGACCGAGGCCAAAATTCAGGATCTTAGGGTTTTTTTCTTATCCCCGACTCTGTTGAGTTGATACTTCTAGACGAAGGAGATCGAGCCAGCCACCCCTATTCTAATAGGATGGTGGTTAATTATAACATGTTCCTGTCCAGTTTCTTTTTCCCCTACCATCCCCTCATTTTCGAGATCTTGGGTTTTTACGGCTTGGCCCCCACTTAGCTTCCGCGTAATTCTAGGGCTCATATCCATTCCTTCATCATCTTCTTTCTTCGGTGTCGAGAGCCTCCCACCTTGAGGTTCTTCCAAAATTTATTCAACATTGGGGTTATCAATTGGACTAACCGTCTAACCCACAAGACCGAGCCCAACGGGACATATTACTTCTTTCACCTGTATTTGGAGGAGGTTCCCTCGATGATCGAGTCCACCCCCTCCTTCGTCCCCCACTGGAAAAGAAATTCTTTGGTGCTATGGTGAAACGAGGGCATAATCTGATGGGCATGCCTGCCTTTTCCATCGGCAACCGATGGCAGTTCATCGATCCCTCGGCGGTAAGGGTCGCTTCTGTCTTAACACCACTTGAGACGAAGACCCTTCAGAGAGTAAAAGAAAGAGGGTGAGCAGTCCAGTACAAGGACCTGAGCAACAACAAGTTCTTGTTCCTGTATGGGCTGAGTAAGTTCCCTTTCGACCCCTGATAATACTAACTTGTCATTCAGCATTCACTTGGTATTTCCATTCGAACCTCAATATTGACTGGTTTGTTTTTTGTGCAGTGGATGATCTTGATGATAGCATGTAGGAGGATCTGATGGGGACAAACCTATTCCGCCACCGTAGCTGACAAAGGGAGGGAGATAATCACTACAAGTGGCCCAAAAGTTGAAGGCTCTTGAGAGGGGCCGATACAGCTCCCTGTCCTTCCTGTGGAAATCTCCCCACTACCTTCGAGGAGGATAGTTCCATCTTCGACCCTTCAGCCGATGCCGATCGTTCCTCTGAACCCGAGCCAGTGGGTGAGCCACCTTCTTCCCAAGCATTCGACCCTCTAGCCCCCACGGAGGAGCCTATTGCCCCCCCCTCGATCATCGACATTGCAGAGGATGGTAGGTTCTGCACTATTTTACTTTCTTCTTAATTCCCTTCTTATGTTTCAATTTCCAAAATATATTTCTGAGCATTTCGCATTTCAAGGCTTCCCATTTTTTCAGTCGACAACCAGGTCAAGGTCTCGAGACTTTGTTCCGGTCAAAGAGGAGAAAGATCACCCTTGAGACTCCCAGGATAACCTTCCCCGAGGACACTCCTCAAGATATCCTTTAGAGGATTCTTGTAGGGCCTCTGCCACTGCAGTCCCTTCCACCGCCCGACGCGACCATCCACTTTGCTCCTACCAATCTTCGAGCAGCATCTCTCACTTCCGC
>CM053272.1:125500-175914 GCA_028583415.1 Protea cynaroides | reverse complement strand
GGTTGAACCGTTGTTTTATTAGCGGTTCATCACATCATTCTGAATAGTGCAGAATTGGGGTGTGACACTGGTCATGGCGGAAGTGAGAGATGTGCTGCTCGAAAGATTGGTAGGAGCAAAGTGGATGGTCGCGTCGGGCGGTGGAAGGGACTGCAGTGGCAGAGGCCCTACAAGAATCCTCTAAAGGATATCTTGAGGAGTGTCCTCGGGGAAGGTTATCCTGGGAGTCTCAAGGGTGATCTTTCTCCTCTTTGACCGGAACAAAGTCTCTGAGACCTTGACCTGGTTGTCGTCTGCAAAAAATGGGAAACGCGAAATGCGAAATGCTCAGAAATATATTTTGGAAATTGAAACATAAGAAGGGAATTAAGAAGAAAGTAAAATAGTGCAGAACATACCATCCTCTGCAATGTCGATGATCGAGGGGGGGCAACAGGCTCCTCCGTGGGGGCTAGAGGGTCGAATGCTTGGGAAGAAGGTGGCTCACCCACTGGCTCGGGTTCAGAGGAACGATCGGCATCGGCTGAAGGGTCGAAAGATGGAACTACATCCTCTGAAGGTAGTGGGGAGATTTCCACAGGAAGGACAGGAGCTGTATCAGCGGCCCTCTCAAGAGCCTTCAGCTTTTGGGCCACTGTAGTGATTATCTCCTCCCTTTGTCGCTTCTGGTGGCGGAACAGGTTTGTCCCCATCAGATCCTCCTACATGCTATCATCAAGATCATCCACTGCACAAAAAACAAACCAGTCAATATTGAGGTTCAAATGGAAATACCAAGTGAATGCTGAATGACAAGTTAGTATTATCAGGGGTCGAAAGGGAACTTACTCAGCCCATACAGGAACAAGAACTTGTTGTTGCTCAGGTCCTTGTACTGGACTGCTCTCCCTCTTTCTTTTACTCTCTGAAGGGTCTTCGTCTCAAGTGGTGTTAAGACAGAAGCGACCCTTACCGCCGAGGGATCGATGAACTGCCATCGGTTACCGATGGAAAAGGCAGGCATGCCCATCAGATTATGCCCTCGTTTCACCATAGCACCAAAGAATTTCTCTTTCCAGTGGGGGACGAAGGAGGGGGTGGACTCGATCATCGGGGGAACCTCCTCCAAATACAGGCGAAAGAAGTAATATGGTCCCGTTGGGCTCGGTCTTGTGGGTTAGACGGTTAGTCTAATTGATAACCCCGATGTCGAATAAATATTGGAAGAACCTCAAGTTGGGAGGCTCTCGACACCGAAGAAAGAAGATGATGAAGGAATGGATATGAGCCCTAGAATTACGCGGAAGCTAAGTGGGGGCCAAGCCGTAAAAACCCAAGATCTCAAAAATGAGGGGATGGTAGGGGAAAAAGAAACTGGACAGGAACATGTTATAATTAACCACCATCCTATTAGAATAGGGGTGGCTGGCTCGATCTCCTTCGTCTAGAAGTATCAACTCAACAGAGTCGGGGATAAGAAAAAAACTCTAAGATCCTGAATTTTGGCCTCGGTCATCAAGGATTTCAGTGAAGAAGCCACACAATGAGGACCCGCCACACCGGAAGCGTCATGGGGAGGACTTTCAGGGTTATCGCTTGAGCTACCCTCACCTTAAGTAGATCGCCAAAACTGCGATCGATACAGAGTATGCTCAAAAGCAAGACTAACAACGGCCTTATAGCGAGCCATGACTGGTTAAGGTTGAAATGACAAGAATCTAAAAAAGAAGAAAGCTTGGGATTTACTTGGAAAGCAAGGAGATCACCAAAAATTCTTCACGAAGGAGAAGAAGCGCCTTGCATGAGAATGAATACCCCAAACAGAAAAGCTTAAGGCAAGGCTAACTCTGAGAAAGCACTGTAGATGATCAAATGTGAGGAAGAAGGTGAGTGAAGTAGGCGGGATTTTTATAAGTTTGCAGACAGGTGGGTCCCATCTGACAGTCATGATGGTTTCAAGCGGTATGACTATCAATCAGGCTGCGAATATGACGCTTGTACAGGGAAACGATGTGTGGACGGTCCCGATAGATGAGAAATGGCGGGATTAATGCCAATAGCTCAAAGCGACGGATCGATCAAGTTAGAAACATTACCAGGAGCATTCATTCAGGGCCAACTCAGGCCGTTATGAAATGTTACAAACGTTACACAAAGGACGTGAGCATTCAAGTCTTGAAAAAGTGGGAAAAATGGTGGCATCCGACTACTGTAACGACATGGAATCGGTGGAGATATCTCCGTGTGCGGATCAAGAGGTATTTTCCCCCATAAATGTGTCTATTCTAGTCGAAATGACACTGAGGAGGCAAAGGGGTTTTGTTGGGGTAAAATAGTAACAGATTTAAATCAGACCGTAGATGAGGCATCTGTAACATGTCTCAAAGAATGGGACACGTAGCACACATCCAAGATATAAAGCATGAGGGTAAGGAAGAGTCTTTTCTGAAGGTGCACGGGAGATGAAATCATGTTCGACTCCCTTCTGGGCAATCGGGCCATGATTTGATAGATTGATGGAGGTAGTTGGACATTAAATGGTCTGTCATTAATGCTCATAAATACCGACAACCATCATAAATGCCAAGTAGGCGGATTTGACTGGCCAGGTCACCATATCATGGACCGAATCAGCAAAACATCATGATTATGCTTGATAAAAGAGAAAGGACAGCCACTATTGTCGGAAGACATGGAGGACGTGGACGAAAGGGAGGTCGAAGAAGGTCGATCAGGGTCGTAAACTGTAGACAAGACATCCAAGCACCTCCCTAGGGGGTCATAATCCCCTAGACCTATGGTTCTCTAGATGACAGATGATGGGGATGGTGGTAGGTGGGGAGGAGCTTGTTCGAGAAGCTCACTCTTGAGCCTATAAGTAGCGAAAGAGTATCGATTGCAAAGGATCCGAAACTTCCTACCCAAAAGTGAGCATCCACATTCAGGTATAGCTCTGGCCAAGTCCCTTTGAGACAGTAGTTGTGCAATCCCTTGCGTAATTAGCATCTCACCAGAAAAGGAGTAGGTAACTGAAGCTCTTGTATCTCAGGGAACCCCATCTCTAAGGAGTTCTAATGCTTCACTAAGAGTTCCATTCTGCTTGTCTTTGGAATCCACTAACTTTGGCATCGGAGTGGCCCCGAGGTATATTCCACCCACTTTAGCGCTGTGTTTGTGTTTCAGCTATGTGGCTTGATCTGGGAAATTGAACAGAATCCATCAACAACACTCGTCCATCCACACTACATCGGGTATGGGGAGCATCACAGCTATGATCATACCATCATTTATTGAACCGATGCCATTACATAACCCCCCCCCCAATGGCTAGGGGTACAATTATACAAGTGATTAATGTGCAACTAGCCATGTCCACCTAATTAACCTTGTTACTCGACCATAACATTGCCGAGCTTCCGACCCCGTCCAAGCCCTCACATAGGACATCATGACTTAGCTAAGTTACATATGGTCAATGCAAAGTAGCTCCGATAAGAAGTGGTGCAATCCTTATCGACTTAACCAGACATCATGAATCAATCGCGGATCAGTCATGGGGTCACAAGCGTCCCATTCCACTCGTTCCTACCACTGCATGGCACTGCTGACCCCAAACGCAAGGATGCATATGCATAAGCACACAGAACAGTATATTGGATGGTATGTTATCACACAAAAGTATGTTATCAATCTCATACCATCACACAACATAATAAATAGAGAAAACATACGCATCAAAAGGTTTAGTTCCCTTACCGAAAGATAATGGAGTAAACTACTGTAATCCTGATCAAGTAGCTTCCTACCGGAGTCTTCATATCTCTATCAAAATCATATGCAATAATATACATTAAGTTATCATCTTATAGATTTATTCTAGCGTTGCTTTATGCTTAATATTCCTGTGTTCACAGTGTTATTAACTTGTCTGATAATTCATACCTATTGTCTACTGTCTGTTATCGTAACATAGCATTACGCATTAGTTATTAATTCCATTCATTATTGTTCATAGTCTAAGGTACTTTTAACCTAGGATAAACTCATTGTCCACACGAGATAGGGAAAGTGTGGATTAGCACCCACAAGACAGCATGCTTGTTTGACAGAACACCTAGCCTTAATACTAAGAAGGACTTCTTCAAATGAAGCCAAGGGTGTTCTAGCACCATAACAGGGGTCCTAAGTATCACAGCCCATTATGGAGAATCAGGCTTGATATCCAGGTCAACCCCTGTGACAACCTGAATACATCCAAGATCGCTAACTACAAAGATTACAAATAAATCCCACAGTTCCACACAAGCAATATCCATGGTTATCAAGAAGGCAATAATAACATAGCAGAAGCATTTAATACTAACAGATGCAACTAAAGTGATATCATACCCCACAATATGTATCAGTTGTTAATTACAAACCATTATTCTCCACAAAATACTTCTATATCCAGTATACACTTAGCCAAATCAAAAAGGAATAAATCTGTTATATTGCTTTGATAGATATCTTCATCTATCAACAAAAAGAATCAAAATGTAATAAGGGAAAGAGTAAGGGGAGAGCTACATCATGCGTAGGCGCAGTCACTGTAGGTGCAGCCCTCACTGTGCTTTCCACCAACATCATCAACTCTGGTGACCACGTTTGCCAAAAGGGACTCCATAAAATCAGCAACTGAATAGTCACCTATAGAAGAATCTGAAAAGACATATCAATGCGAGGGTGAGCTAATATCCCAGCTCAATGAGAAATCTAGTATCACATGCGTGCAACATAAAACATAAAATGATATGAAATGCAATTCATTATATATTAGGTCTCAGGTTTGTATTACTACTTGGTATCATATTGAGATTCAGTCTGGCACTTTCGGTCCTGCCTACAGCTACCCAACCTCCAACTCTCATATACCGGGCGAAGATAAAAGCTGAATAGACTACCCCGGGCCATTAAATAACTTCTACAAGCAAACCCCCATTTGGGACTACAATCCTTTCAGGCTCGTCACTTCCCATCATAGACTCCATCTCGTGCCAGCTACCATGCTCCCACACATCACTGACTCCCCCTCGGCTCTCCCAACCTTTGAAAGTGTGAGCCTATGCTAGTATCTTAACCCCTACTAGAAGGGCGTAGGAAACAGAGAATGGCACCACCTATGTCTATTATGTACACTCATTTTATTTTGGCTGTCCGCAACAAAAGTCCCTGGCTTACCACTCCCATGGATCACCGTGCCCCCACTAACATTTTGACAAAACCATCATGATCTACACCAACAGAGATCTCTGGCTCACCACTCCCATGCATCATCGTGCCCCCACTAGTGTAATTACTATCCAACATGATTGGTGTGTCCACACTCCAACGTGCCACACGAACCATCATACAAGGTTGCAATCCAACATGACCCGTGCACCTGCTCTCCTATGTGTCACATGAACCATCATACATGGTTACACATATCCTTATTTAATAACAAAACTATACCCCAAAGGCCATCCCTGGCTTACCACTCCCATGGATCACCATGTCCCCACTAAGGTATAGTATAATCAACATGGCCCGTTATTGTGTTCCAACACGCCACATGTCCATCATATCCAAATCATCAAACATTATAACATTCATAGTTGTTATAATGCAATGCATGCTCATACATAGCAATTAATGAAAAGCATATCATAAATACAACCTAAGCATATTACTAAGCAAAGTAGACATGTTATGGATGTCCTAAGTCTAGGGACTAGACCCCTCACCTGATTGCACTGATAGTGCAGCAGTAATACAAAGCCAAATAGAAGGCTTCAACTATCACCCGTATCCAACACCTATTTACGAAGATAGTATTTCATTAGATTGGTTGTATAACTTTTAATCAACATGGACAAGCCTTACACGTCCATACACGGGTCCCAAGACATGCCGAGAACCCAACGGTTGGTCTTCCTAATCATTACTAGTCATATTAGCTAAAACAAACTAGACCAGAGGATATAACCGATTGGTGGTTCCTTTGGAAGGTCATCCGATTAACACTTAGAACATTTTCTAAGTAAGAAGAACCAGAGGGACAATCGGAAGGTCAAGCATTCGGCAGACCATCCGGATCGTATCTGTCACACCCCGTTCCCAACGTATTGGTACTATAGAATGTAACAGGATCTCTTCATCCTATCAGGGCATAAGAAATCCCCTTCCAGGATCGCACATTACGGTATTCCACAAGTCAACCCTAAGGCATTAATTATAAATTATCAGAGTAAACATAAACATTTCCAAATTCCATTCCCAACTAAAACATTTAATAAGAAACTTAAAGAAATGATTATGAAGTGGAAGTCTTATAAACCAATTATCATATGCTGACATCGAACAAGTTAAAATGAACCCATCCAAGTTATTCAAATCCATAATTATTAAAGTTTTAATAAACCATTAAAGTATTATCTCAAACCCATAATAATTAAAACTATTATCCAAATATCCAGAATAATTCAAACCAAAGTAATAACCATTATTTAAAGCTTATTCAAAATGAAAACCCAAAAGAATAAAATCCCAAAGCTAAAGCAATAATGAAATAGATCCTTCTAGGCCTAGAAGTAACTCTATGCATCGCACGATGGATCAGAGATGTCCTCCTTGGTTCACTTTCTTCATCCTCCACACCAAATGGAAGGCAAACCGAAGCGTCAAGCGAAGAACCTACAACATCTAAAAATAGTTTGTGCGCACAAGGTAAGCTCAACCACTGAACCTAGCAAGAAAACTAAACGTACAACAAACAAAATGCATGCAACTATCAACTAAGGTCTAGTAAATAACTATAGGTGCCAGCTCAGGACAATCCACGCATGGAGTCTCCAAGCTACATGGATCTTCTCCCATCAGATGATACCGCCTCACTTGGTGTACAGCATCACCCCCAAGTATGGGTACGTCGTCTTGGTCCCGCACATGACCACAACTCATCCCAAGCCTGTATTATGTCAGCCACTTGAGGAGATGAAAAATCCCACTTGTCGACTCGCCCACCCATCCACACTACGTTGGGTATGGGGAGCATCGCAGCTATGTTCATGTCACCTTTCTATTGCACCCATGCCATTACATAATGGCTAGGGGTATAGTTATATGGGTAATTATGTTCAATTAGCCATGTTCACCTAATTAAATTATATTACTGGAGTGTAACATCGCCAAGCTTTTGACCCCGTCCGAGCCCCCACATAGGACATCGTGACTTGGCTAGGTTACATATGATCAATGCAAAGTAGTGTCAGTAAGAAGTGGTGCAAGCATCCCATGTCACCCACATTCCTCCTTACCGACTCAACCAGACATCATGAATCAAACATGGATCAGTCGCTTTTATGGAAAGATAGTAGGTGTCCCATACCACCCGCCCTCCAATCTTTACCAACACTGCTGATCCCAAACACAAGGATGCATATGCATGATCATACAAAATAGTTTATTGGATGACATGTTATCACACAAAAACATGTTATCAATAGCACATCATTACACAGCATGATAATAATAAGAGAAAACATACGCATCCAAAGGTCTAGTTTCTTTACATAAGTTAAAGAGTAAATCTTCGACAAGCCGATCAGGTAGCTACCTACTCGAGTCCTCGCAGCTCTATTAAGTCATAAGCAATATTTTTCATTAATATATTATCCAATAGAATTAATCAAGTTTCTCTTTAAGTTCATTATTCTGGTGCTCATAGCGTTAAATACTTATCTAATAACTTATGCCTATCGCTTACTACTTGTCCAATCGTGATATGACATCTGGGGGTTCATTATTTATTTCATTCATTATTGTTCATAACCTTAGGGTATGTCTAAACCTTGCAGCAAGCCTGCTGTCCATAGGAGATAGGTGAAATGAACATTGATTCTCCACAAGATGACACACTCGCTAACCAGAATCACCTTATACGAGCCTTAATACTAAGAAGGATTTGTTCTAATAAAGTCAAGGGTGTTCCAGCATTGTATAGGAGTCAGGTTACTAGTTTCTAAGGTTCTACATTTGCTGTCCAGAGGTTTCTATCATTTAAAATAACGAATAGCAAGCGACTTGACTGGTCATTAATCTATTAATCGAACTAACGAATATTACTTGTCTAAAAACATATTTCCAGGGATCCAACCCTTTAATTAGATTCCTAAAAATTCTAGAGAGTCACTAACCAAAGATAGTCGACAATAGGGGTCAAAATCCCGTGCGGCACGTGGCATCGATTGTACGGTCTGACCACCAAGCGTGCAGCACGTGTCATCGATGCACGTCAAAATGTAATCGTTTGACAGTGTCGGCACCCCAGAAGGGTTGCCTAGCTCCTGTAGGTTAGGTTTATGGTCTTACATCATAAATACAATGCATGTTTGGTCGTTTCATAGTGTAAACCAAAACCTACCTCTGGTATACATGATACACAAGGGATTTCACATCAAGGAAATATTATTTCTGGGTTCTAAGGCCTTAATAAATTCCAAATAAATTATAGAGTCGCTAGCCAAACTTGGCCAGATTTTGATGTCGGAATGGCTTGCGACTGATCGCATCGACCGCACGTCTCGATGCCCAGGTGGTGCGGCACATCCCATCAACCGCATGTCGAAACGTGGTCCGACGGCCACCAAACTTCTCCGACGTATTTTTCATATTTTTCTTGGTCTGAATAAGGAATTTGAGTTCCAAATTTGATTTCTATACTAGGTTTTGGATACTATTTAAATTGTTCGTTTAACCAACATAACATATCTGGTTTTTAATTCTAGATCTGAGTTCCAACATTTAATCAAACTCCATGCCAGGTATATTGGGTCATCTACAATCTTCTTAAAGTCTTCAATGGTTCACAATAGTTTATTTATATTTTCAACGATTCAATTCCACCATTTTGTTGCACCATGCATGCTACTATTCACAATCCGTGTTTGTGAATGATAGCCTATACATTCATGGCTCTGCCATAGATGGTGGATGGTTTCTCTTCCATTACTTTGCTCGTAATACTTTGATCTAGTTGGAAAGGAAACCATCATAGCACGGGGAATCTTAATGGCAAGGAGATATTATTATATGATACTTCCATTTAGTATCACCATACCATCACATGATTCGTTTTAAGGGTGTTTATAGTTTATAATTAATGAGAAGATTATTACCTACAGTGACCTCCTTTATCTTCGAGTTCTCTGCAACTAAGACAACGATCCAGAGGTATGTTTCTTCTCCTCTTCTCTCCTTTCTTCCTCTTTTTCTATGGATTCCAGTCCTTCTCTACTGGGTGGTGATCAGAGGAGGATTCCTCCTTCTCTTTTTCTCCTCTCTTTTTCCTTCTACTCTTCCTCTCCTCTTCTGCATTTCTGGCTTGGAAGGAGGATTTGGGATGAATGAATCCCACCCATAGCCAAAAACGATTGAATGGAGTTTCCTTGAAACCAAAATGGAAACAAGGATAATTTCTCTCCTTCCCTTCCATTCTCGGTTCAATCAAGAGTAGCCTTCCATGAATACGGTGCTGATGATAGGCTTTCCATGCAGGGAGAAGTCAAGAATTCAAATCGATGGGACCCACATTCAAATCGATCACCATTAGGATTTGTGCCTGGAGGTGCGGCTGGACATCGTGTGGCAAGTGTGCTGCCACACCACCCATGTCTCCAGTCTGACCTTCTTTTGGGTCGACCAGTCTAGGCGTGTGCTTGCCAGGCTCTTGGTAGTCGTATAGGCTGAGTTCGAGACTTCTTCCAATGCATTCCCGTATACTCTAGTGACTTGAGAGGTTCAAGATAGTGGTTTGGTGTCACCTCACGAGTATGCCATCTCCTTTGGTTGTGTCAATACGATACATTCGTACGTGGGAAGATCCGACACATGTCCAAAAATGATCAGATCGTAAAAGGGTTTGGGCACGATTTTATAGTATCCACTGTCATAATAGTGAAGTTCCAAAAGGTTTTTCGGAGGCTTTGCCGGGTGGTGCATCATCCAGCACTACCTCCCTTAGTATTAAGCCTAACGGAGGGTCCAAGTCAATCGGACCCACTATGCAACCAGGGGAAGGTAATCGGAGGGTCGTGCCTCCGTAAGAGTCCTCTGATAAGGAGCCTCTGGTTGGTCAATGGTCATCAACCAAGCGTTTGCCTTGGCGGAGGCTTGGTCTAAGTTACCTAGAGGAACGGTCATAACCAGGCCTCCAGTTGTGTCTCCAGTTCAGACCTAGAATCCAGGTCACAAATGGAGCTTGGTCTCCAAGCTTGGGAATGTGATTCCCCACTAAGGTATTCACTTTTGTTAGTGGGGAATCATCTTTCCACACTTATTACACTAAATAGAAGCCATTTATGGCTCCATTGAACTCCAATAAAGGAGGTGGGTGAAAAACCTAACTTCTAGGTTAAATGGTCGGTCTCTATTAATGGAGACCATTAATGGTGACCACCCACCAAGGTCTTAGCATTCATTCCAAAACCAAAGGGAGGGAGGAAGATGGACTTACCTCAAAGGTGATCCAACTTTGGGCTTGAGCTTGGTTTCTAAGTCCTTACTTCTTCTTCTTCTCTTCTCACTCACTCTCCCATGGTTCTAAGAGGAATAAAGGAGGATGGGTCTTCCTTTCTATAGAACCTGTGGAGAGAGAAAGACCAAAACTCGTGCTCAATGGGATGTTGTCAATCGGGTGATGAACCATCCGACAGAGTATCCGATTAGGCCAAAATATGGCTTATTGGTAAGCCATTTGGCCTGGATGCTTTGGGATGCGCATCCAAACCACCTAGGGCCAACTAGGGTACCTTACCCTACCAAGTTTGAGCAATGAACCTTACCTACGGTTCGGATATCCTCATCGGATCAACACTGGATGCTCCATTAGTCGTAGAGTTAAGTCTTGGCATAGGAGGAATCCGAGTTAGTAGAGGATTCTAGGTGCGGGTCTTACACTAAGGCTGAGTAGAAATTACCAACCAATTACGGGAAAGAGCTACAGCCAAACAAGCGTGTGGAGTGTGGCTGCGACCACACCTTACCAGGTGCTAGGAGTGCAGCTGATGGCTTCTGCTGCACACTTTCACATGGTCATTTGATTGTGCCAGCACCTCAGGGGTGTTGCCTAGTCCCTGTAGGTCGGGTTTAAGGCCTTAAACAGCAAAGGTGGTGAGAGGTTGGTCGTTTTAGTGTGTAAACCAAATCCTTCCTCTGACATACAACATAAGGGGTTTCTCTTCATAGAAATGTGATTACAAGGTTCTAAATCCTTAAATATGTCCAAATAAATTGGCCAAATTTGGCCGAGATCTGACACGTAAATTGCGTACGGCTAATGACATCGATCGCACGTCACGATTGGTAGGTTTTGTGGCTGGTCTCATCGATCACACGTCGAAAGGTGGTCCAATGGCCACCATCCTTCTCCAGGGTGTTTCCCATATTTTTCTAATGGTGATTAAGGAGTTTGGGCTCCTGGATCCATGTCTACACTACGGTTTGGATACCATTTTGATCCGACAAATAATCAAAATACCAAATCTGGCATATAAACTCTAGATCTGATTTTCAACATTGGATCCACTATTGTCTATGGTTCTGGTCCTTATGGGACACTCTCGGATCGTTAAGAGGTATGGTTAACGTATTTAGTCTCCATATGATTCGGTTTCTCTTATCCGTTATGCTGTGTACACTACCGTCCATGATTCAAATTAGTGAACAGTAGTCTACATGGTTTAAACTTCAACCTTTATGGTGGTCGACGCTTCTTCTTTCGATAGACTTATAGACATTCTGTTACAAAGCCACAACCATTAAGGTGAAATATATTATTTCCTTCAGACATCATTTGAATCGTTACCTTACAGTTCCATTAACTGATATAGATCTTAGAGTGAGCGGATACTTACAAAGGTGTTTTTCTTTCGAGTTCCCAACAAGCAACTGTTGTTCTAGAGGTAAGCTCCTCTCTTCCTTCTCTTTTCTTTCTTCCTATATCTTTCCTCTTTCTCCTTCTCTCTCTGCTAGGCAGTAACTAGAGGGAGTTTTCTTCCTCTCTTTTCTTTTCCTTCTTTCTTCTTCCTCTCCTTTCTTTTCTCTTTTCTCTCTATGTTTTGGTTTGATTGATTAGAATAGGAGAGTGGTAAGGTTTTCCATAGAAAACGAGATTTCATTGACTCAATCATGATAATGGAGAGGATTTTCTTCTCTAGTTACCATGAATAAGCCATACACAGTCGGCTTACCTTGAATAGAGTCAATCACGATTAGTTTGCCATGCAAGGAGAAGATAGGGTCTACAATAGTGGGTCCCATGGTCAATCGGTCATCAACTCAAATGGCACAGTGGGGTGCGACATCACAGAGTGCGGCTGATGCGCAGCTGCACCACCTTTTGTCGAGTCGGACCTCCTTTTTGGTTGTCCAGCTTAGGTGCATGCATGCTATGCACTAGGTGGTTGCATAGGTTGGGTCTGAGACTGCTTGTAGTGTAATGTTGTGCATTCTAATGACATGGGAGGTTCCAGATAATAGCTTTGGTGTTACCTCATGGGTACGTCATCGTCTTTGGTCGTGTCGGCCTGATACATTCGCATGTGGGAAGACCTGACACATGCCCAAAATGGTCAAACCATAACGGAGTTAGGCACGGGTCTTACAGAGATGGCCAGCAGTAATCATGGCATCTCGAATGAAACCCACGTCCCTCTCAATAGTATCCAACCGGGTATAGATAGCCTGTTGCATACTCTCTTGGTTCTTCTCCAGTTTGTCTAACTGGGTAGACATGGTCTTTAGTATGTCAATCAATTGAGCAGTCCCAGTAGCTGGAGAGGCATCATGAGACCCTGCAGTTGGAGGGGCATCACGAGTCTCAGGAGCAGTATCCTCCTTCATGGTGTCATCCCCAGTAGAACCCTCACTATTGTCACCACTACTCTCATCCTCATCTGAATCCTCCTCTATCTCATCACTGGTAGATGGCTCAGGTACCTCCTCCAAGACTCGAAGCATGTGGCTAGTACTGGCACCCGTCCCAATATTGGCTCGAGTCGTTGTTGCTGCTGTTGCTGCCACTGCTGCTGCATGCCTAGAAGGTTGGCTTATTCTCGAAGGCCTAGGTCGTGCCTCATACTCGAAGTCTGACAGGACTACCTAGTCAAGCTTCATCCGATCAATGGTCTCCCAGCTGAAATTCTAGGACTCCGGGCCATTCTCTGCAATCTCACCCTCCAGACTCACTCTACAAATGCGAAAGATGCGAGTCATGATGCAACCATAGGGAAATTTACTCTTCTTAGTTCAATGGGTGGAGGCATGAATGATAGTGCGGAGGATTAGAAAAGGGAGGCACAAGGGCTACTAAATGTATAGCCGATGTGTCACAAACATGCCAAACCGGCTAAGCTCCTCTCGATGTCCACCTCAGGGTAAAATGTATGCTGAACCAGTCTACTGAGTACCCTGAGGATGGGTCTGAGATCTGATTCCTTGTTCTTTTCCTTGCTCAGAGTCGTTGGCTGAATAAGGTCTTTTCGGAGCTTTTTGAACTCCTCTTCATCTAGGTCTAAAGGCTCTTTGGGAGCCTTATACAGCCGGTTTCCTCCTTAAGCAAACCTCCAAAATGGTCAATACAATGTCTACACCCTTGACCCGACTGGTGATGTTCCACTCCCCTATAACAGCTTCAGTGTCGTACCGTAAGTTGCAATAGAAGAGCAAGACTAGATCTAGGTACACATTGTCTCTTATGCACATGGCGGGCAACCAGCCAAACCGATTAAAGGTCTCACAAACCCCGAATCGATCAAGGTCATCAAAAAGTACACAGCGCCCGACCTCCACGTTGGTCGCTTTGTACTTGTCCCAGTAGAGACTTTCCTAGTAGGACCTAAATAAGTGCGCATCAAAACCTTGTATGCTTCTGGGAACACCTCTTCTAGGCATGGCCATATCGACTGCAAGAAGAGTGGAGAAATGATTAGCACCCAAGTATAACAATAAGCAAAATAGCATGAAGTTGGAATTAAATGGGTCTGGCCATCAAGCTTGTTCACCCATCAAAGGGGACAAAGGCCACACGACTAAGTTAAGCAGGCACAAGTTAACTGGGAATCAGTATAAATGGGGAGCCATAACCCATACCATATGGTTGCCCTCACCATATGGGTTAAACCACCAGGAACCAAATGAACAGTACAAGTATGTGGTTGGCTGAGGGCCCATAAGTCCCAGCAGTGTTGACTTGCGCCAAGGGTTTCCACTAACCAGGCCAATGGGACCAAGTGTAACAAAAAATAAATGGGACCAAGTGTAACAAAAAGTAAGGGCCAAAAAGAGGCAGGTCTCAACCATAGGACCCCGAAATCTATGGGCTGGGTACCTTTGGAGTGGAAAGATTTATTAAGGAATTGGGGGCATAGTTTAGGACAAGCAAGTGCACGGGTGGGCATAAACATCTAGACCAAATCCTTACGCAAGGCCAATACTGTCACACCCCAATTTCGCACTGCTCAGAAGGGTGTGATGAACCGCTAGCAAACCAACGGTTCAACCAGGATCTCAAATAGGATATCCCCGCGTTATCCAAACTTACACACATCCGTAATCATAATCAGAGTAAATACACAATAGCGGAAGTCTTATAATAACATGAACTGAGAAACTAAGATGATATCATTAATTTAATAGCAAATTATTCTATTTTCAACTAAGACATAAATATTTAAATACCAAATACATGTCTTAATAAATTCAAAAAAGAAACCTATAAAATATCTAATCAAATACACACGAGTTACACTTGCAAGAGGAGTCGTGTGTATCCACTTCAGCTTCAGCTTCCATTGCTGCCACGTTCTCGTACGCAGACGCATTCACATAGTCTTCAACGGTATAACCTGCATCATCAACTAAAAATATTCGATGTCGAGGGGTGAGCACACATCACGGCTCAGTGAGTAGCCAAAATAATGCAACAATACATATGCATGCAAAAAGTCAATTTATATCTTTGGTCTGGTATATAAGTTTGCAGTATGCAATAGAAAGGTTTAGGTAGTCAAAGGTCGCGTTTATTGACTCCGCCTCTATACACGAGTGTGTGATGTTACCCGAAGATCACGTTTATCATCAACTCACATGCACCCAATCATGAACATTATATAACAAGGTTACGTTTATTGCTATATAGTGCCATACCAACACGTAAGCCCCTGTTAGCGAGGGCTGCAAACTGGGCTCGCAACTAACCAATCCTAATGCCAAACAGTGTATCCAAGGCCTCACCCCAGCATCCCTCAGAATGTCCATAGAGATAGAACTAAGGCCTCCCGGTAGAGTCAGAGACTACAAGGACCGAGACCACCTCCCCTGATACTTTACGACATAATAATTCTGCTAAAGTAATGGCGATACGACGATGCTAATGCACAAGACTTGAGTTAGAGATAGAGCTAAAGTGCTGAGACCCGCCAAAGGTTAATGTTTATTGACGTTCTCATCACACCTCCCCTGATACTCGCTCGCATCAAGCACATCAACCACACACATACAAGCACATGCCTATTCCTATCATCATCATCATCATCATGTTATAAACAATAAAGTAAATATGCATGAACAAATAATAGAAATATTGGATGGCATGCTGTATGCACATTACAAACATATTCGCATAGAATCAAGCATGGCATAGGACTCAAGAAAATAGAAAAACAGTTTGTTATTAACCAATTTAGTTTGGGGTTACGGTTCCTCACCTTAGCTTGCTATAAGATACTTTTCCAAGCTTTAGAATCACCTTTACAGTGTTATAATATTGCTAGAAGACCTAACAAAGTCGATAGAATTTAATTAGAATTTATTCAAAATTAAAAACTACTCTGTTAACTGAGGGTCGGAGGTAGGGTCGGAGTCAGGATTGACCCTGGGTGCGACCCTCCCCAGATTCTGAACTTCCCGAACACTGAGGATCGATGGTCAGGAACACCTAGGGTCGGATGGTCATCGACCCTCGGTGCGACCCTCTGTGCACTTTGGTCTAATTTCCACTTTTTAGTCCATTCTTCGTGTTTGGGGTCCAATGGCTTGCTTCTACATTCCATTCAACATTCATTCCATGGTCTGAAACCATGTATCATCCACCTAGATAGCTTTCATACATTCTCCTAGGGTTTTCCATGAAAACCTAACCATGGATTGATGGTTTGGGTTTCTCCGAGATCACACTCTCAACATTAACTAACCTAAGGTCTGTAGAAACTCATGGAATTAGTATCCATACCTGAGAAGATTACTCCTTTTCTGAAATTCTTCTCCTTTTTGCTAAGTTCTCTTGTTTGCCTCTCTTCTTTCTCTTTCCTTCTCTTCTCTTTCTCTCAATTCAATTAGGGTTGTGAAAGGAGTGAAAGTGGCTTAGGAACGTCCTTTAAATAGAGTAGGAACATCCTAAAATAAGTCCCTTTGAGATTAGGAAAGAATCCAATCGAAAATCTAGAAATTTCCTAATTTCTATTTTCTGCGGTAACCAAGGGTCGATGGGAGGGTCGATGATCCCGTCGACTCTAGGGTATAAGTTGTCCGACCCTCCCTCCAAAACCGAGGGTCTGACTTTCTATTTTGGGAGGTCCGACCCTGCTTAGCTGGGTATGCGACCCTTCCCTTATTTTAAGTATTTTTTGGTCGATTTGATACCTGGGATCTCGATCTCCTTCATGCCCTTGGTCCATTTGACTCGACCATAATGGGTAAACCTGGTTCAAGGTGGTAAGACCGGGTTAGATTGACACGGGTCTTACAACTCCCCCCAACTTATAAAAATTTCATCCTCGAAATTGTACGTACCTTCTGAATCAAATAAGTGAGGGTATTGCTTTCTCATAGCATTTTCTTCTTCCCATGTAATTTCTTCCATGTCTCTACTTTTCCATGTGACCTTAAAATAGTAGATATCTCTATTGCGTAGACGTTGAACCTTTCGACTAGTGATTTCTGTTGGTGTTACTTCAAACGTCAAATCATCAGTCAATTCTGGCAAATCTACTGTCAAAACATGCATTGGGTCTTTGACATACTTCTTTAATAAGGAAATGTGAAATACGTCATGCACGCTTGACATGGATGGTGGTAGTGCTAACTGATAAGCTACTTTTCCACGCTTAGCTAAAATTTCATACGGCCCGACATATCTTGGACTTAGCTTCCCTTTCTGTCCGAACCTCTTCAATCCTCGCATAGGCGATACCTTTAAAAATACTTTATCACCTACAGTGAACTCCAGATCTCTTCGTCGAGTATCCGCATATTGCTTCTGGCGGTTCTGAGCTGTTTTCACTCTTTCCTTGATGATGTCGACCACTCGACAAGTCTCTTCAATAAATTCCGGTCCAACAATACTATGTTCTCCAACTTCATTCCAAAACAAGGGAGTTCGACACTTTTGGCCATACAGTGCTTCATATGGTGACATCTGTATTGTGGCCTGATAGCTGTTATTATAAGCGAACTCGATCAATGGTAACTTTTCGTCCCATGATCCTTTGAAATCAATCACACATGCTCGTAGCATATCTTTTAGAATCTAGATTGTACGCTCTGACTGTCCGTCTGTCTGTGGGTGGAATGCAGTACTGAACTTCAATGTTGTACCCATAGCCTTTTGCAGTCCTTCCCAAAATTTGGAAATAAATCGTGGATCTCTATCAGACACAATACTTTCTGGTACACCGTGTATCCGAACAATATTATCCACATACAGCTTTGCTAACCTTTTCAGTGTATATTGAGGTTGTATAGGTATGAAACGAGCTGTTTTAGTCAGACGGTCCACAATCACCCAAACTGCGTCAACTACTCGAGGAGTCAATGGTAGTCCCGTGACGAAGTCCATAGTGATACAGTCCCATTTCCATGCTGGTTCCGGTAATGGCTGTAACAATCCTGCGGGTCTTTGTCGTTCAACCTTTACTTTCTAACAATTTAGGCATTGAGACACGAACTTAGCTACATCTTCTTTCATTCCCCTCCACCAATATAATTTCTTTAGATCATGATACATTTTTGTACTTTCAGGGTGTATCGAGTAGATGGTGGTATGGGCTTCTTTCATCAGTCGGTGTCTAATGCCCATACTTTCTGTTTCAGGTACACATATTCTTCCTTTGTATTTTAGTACCTTCTCGTCATCCAAGGTGAACTCAGGGTTAGTCCTACCTTTCTCAATATCTTCTTGTACTGTTCTCAGATAAGGATCTGCTTTGATAGCTGTCTTCACTTCATCCACTATATCCTGTATAATCTTCAATGCCGCGAACATATTTGAAAACCAATGAATAAACCCTTGGTTGGCTGATCCATCCACTGTATCTACCACATACTGCACGCTGCCGTGATTGAATATCACTCTGGTAGTACACATTGCTGCAGTCGTGCTAACTTCTCCTTGAGATTTTATCATTGCTTTTCTGCTCAATGCATCCGCTACCACGTTCGTTTTTCCCTGATGATACTGGATATCACAATCATAGCCTTTCAATAGTTCCAGCCATCTTCTTTGTCTCATATTCAACTCTTTCTGATTAAATAAATAAGTAAGACTTTTATGGTCCGACTTAATCTGAAATTTCTCCCCGTATAGGTAATGTCTCCATATCTTGACGGCATGTACTACAGCCGCTAACTCCAAATCATGAGTGGGGTAATTTTTCTCTTGTACCTTCAACTGTCTCGAGGCATACGTAATTACTTGCTCTCCTTGCATAAGCACACATCCTAATCCCAGTCCCGACGCATCGGTGTATAAGGTAAACGTCTGTCCTGGAATGGGAATGGTCAAAATCGGAGCAGATATCAATCTGATCTTCAGTGTTTGGAAACTCTTCTCGCATTTATCGGTCCATACAAAATTTTCACCTTTCTTAGTCAAACTGGTAAGAGGTACGGCAATCCGAGAATAGTCTTCTACGAATCTCCAATAATAACCAGCTAGACCCAGAAAACTTTTGATTTCTGAAACGCTCTTTGGTGCTTCCCACTTTACAATAGCCTCGATCTTGCTGGGATCCACTTTGATTCCTTCAGCGGATACTATATGGCCTAGAAAGGCAACTTCACTTAGCCAAAACTCGCACTTTGAAAATTTGGCATATAGCTTCTCTTTCCTTAAACGCTGTAGGGCTGCGTTTAGGTTCCTGATATGGGTTTCCTTGTTCTTGGAATATACCAATATGTCATCAATAAATACTATAACCGATGTATTCAACATATCGTGGAAAACTCGATTCATAAGTTTCATGAACGTTGCCGATGCATTAGTTAATCCGAAAGACATAACCAAAAATTCATAATGTCCGTATCTGGTCCTGAATGCTGTCTTTGGAATATCACCTTCTTTAATCTTCAGCTGATGATAGCCTGATCGAAGATCGATCTTAGAAAATACTCTTGCTCCTTGTAACTGATCGAACAAGTCATCGATCCGAGGTAGTGGATATCGATTCTTGATTGTCAGTTTATTCAACTCCCGATAGTCGATACATAATCGAACGCTACCATCCTTCTTCTTTACGAACAACACCGGTGCACCCCATGGAGATATATTGGGTCGAATATAACCCTTGTCCAGCAATTCTTGTAGTTGCACCTTCAGTTCCTTCAGTTCCGTAGGAGCCATCCTATAAGGTGCTTTTGATACAGGTGCGGCTCCAAGTATAAGGTCTATTACAAACTCTGTGGCTTGGTCGGGTGGTAATCCGGGTAGTTCCTCCAAAAATATGTCAGGGTACTCCCGCACGACATCAATGTCTTCCATTCATGGTGCTTCCTTGGTTAGGTCGACCACTGATACTAGATACCCGACTGCTCCCTTGTCAAGGCACTTCTTAGCCTTTAATGCTGAAAGTATGAGCTTGCGTCTCCGGGGAAGTTTGGTTCCCAAGAAACTGAATTCTACCCCTTCTTTGTCTTTGAACGTTAGCTTCTTTTCGGCGCATAACAGATTTGCAGAGTGCCGAGCCAACTAGTCCATTCCTAAGATGACATCGAAGTTTGCCATCTCAAGTTGTATCAATGTTGCATCTAAAATCTGTTCCCCAATGAGAACTGGACATGGTCCATAACCTTTCTCTAGTTCCACTTCTAACCCCATCGGTGACCGTACAAGTAATTTGTAGTCTAATGTTTTGATGGATAATTTGGTCTTCCTTCCAAATGACACAGATATAAATGAATGAGTAGCTCCGAAATCGAAGAGTACTCTGGCGGGTACGTCATTTTATAGGTACAATACCTGTGATTTATCTTTACTTAGTCTACATGCTCATTCAATGTAATTATAGCTTTAAAAGTTTCAGTCATACCTGTGACCACATCGGGTGATGCGGCAGCATCCTCTGATGTAACGGCATATACCCGTCCTTGATGTAACTACTTCTTGGGCTTTGGACACTCCCTTGCCATATGCCCGGGTTGGTTGCAGTTAAAACACTTCAGGACTTCAGAATTTGGCTTTGACTGAGGTTGCACTGCTGAAGTGGTCTTGGGTGCAGTAGTAAAGTTCTGAGGACGGAAAGGCTTATACGTCCTGTTATTGCCTTCGTTGTAGGAGTTTCCGGCTGGTCTCTTGATGCCTCTGTTCTGAGTAATGTAACTCTCCTTCTGGCTCAATTCAATCACTCGAGCAATCTGGACAGCTTCGTTGTAAATTTTCTTCTCTAAGCCCAGAACATTTTCTCTGATGCTTCCTCTTAGTCCCGTAACAAACCTAAGGGTTTTGGTTTCTTCTTCTTGCATACTAGCGGGTGCAAAGAAAAACAGCTCTTCGTAGCGCTGTTGATATGAGTCTACAGTCATCTGGCCCTGGTACAAGCTCAGGAACTCCTTCTCCATCGAATCTCTGAAGCTTCGTGGAAAATATTTCTCGAAGAATGCTTCTTTATATATAGCCCATGTCAGTAGGGCGTGCTTGGTCAGTAAATATGTCTTCGTGGATTTCCACCAATGGTGTGCGTCGCCCTTGAGCATGAAGGTGGCGCATAGTACTTTCTCTTCCTCTGTGATAGTCATCATGAGGAAATTTCTCTCCATCTTGTCTATCCAGTGGGCTGGCCACAATGGATCAGACGGCTTGCCGTTGAATTCTCTGGGTTTCATCTTCAAAAATCTCTCCACTAGTCGGGAGTGGTCCAGCTGATTCTGGGGGTTTGCCCCAAACATATAGGGTGGATACTGGTAATTCCCTTAAGCTGCTTCCGGTACCTGCATTGGAATCGATGCAGCCGGTTGTTGAGGTGTCTGAGGGGCTGGGTGGTTACCTACTGGTGCTGCACTAGCTTGTCCGATGTGCATGGGTGCAGCCTGAGTGGCTTAGAACATAATTCCCATGGCAACCTGCATCTGAGCCTGTGCGTGTTGCATCTGCTGCAGCTGCTGTGCCAGATTCATCACCACTGTTACTAGCTCTGGTGGTGGAGGTGGCAAATTTGTAGGGTTTACCGGTTCTGGATTTCTCGGTGCATAGTTATTCTCTTAACTAGTCTCCTCCACTGGTGGTGGTGGTGGGACTGCGTTTCGGGTCTGTCGGGTCACTCTACGTCCAGACATAATTCTTTTCGATGATTGGTGGTGCCTGAAAATCATCAAATAGGTTAGAAGTCATTTATATTTCATGTAGGCACACTAACCGATAATCAATTCCAATTCTAGCTCATTTTATAAAAAAAATACTGTCTTTTCTATGCAGGGTCGATGGTGAGGGTCGATGGTATGTCCGACCCTTGGTATCTGACCCTGGGAATGACCTGTTATTCCCGAGAGCTGAGGGTCGATGCGAGGGTCGATGGGTATCCGACCCTCAGTTCCGACCCTCAGTTCCGACCCTTGATGTTCTGTCAGATTCCCGAGAGCTGAGGGCCGATGGGAGGGTCGATTCGAGGGTTGATTGTGCTAGTCGAATTGTCCGACCCTCGGACCAAAAATCAGATTTTTAAGATCCGATTATGGGTCATTTCTCACTATTCCTCCTCCGTTTTGACTCGTCTCTCTTCTCTGAGTTGCTACAGTGCTACTCCACTATTTTTGATCGATTTGACTCTGGGTTTCGACGTCCACGTCATCCATACAGGTATGTCCTCTCATTTTTTACCTATTTTTAGGTTTCCATTTCTAGGTTTTCGCACGTTTAACTTGTATTTTCCAAATTAAACTTTTTCCAACCGTAAAAATTCGATTTTTATTGGGGGCTTTTGTTATTGGTGTCTCGAGGAACGAAAGCCCTCAAAAAGTTTTGAGTTTCATCGGTTGGTTATCGACAAACTTAAAATTTTCTCTTTTTGCCCTAATTTGTCGGAATTTTTTATTTTTCTTGAATTTCTTCAAATTGAGCTTCGTCAGTTAAAATTTCCTACTGTATGTGGGTTGTAGGATATGTTTTAACCTACGTAAGTTCTCATGCCCACTTGAATGGTGAGAAATGGGGATTTATGGTCAACTTACGTCGTTATTACATCAAATTTTGGATTTTTATCCTATTAACTCCTTGTTTCCTTTCTCTTTCTTATTTTGTAGATACTATGGCTCGTACCAAGGTACCCAGAGTGCGTGATCCACTTCGCTTCCATTCGAATGAAGCTGAGACACAGTATGCTGACTATGCCCGTAAGAAAGTGGAAGGGGGTCGCATGGTGAACTTGGCTGAGCTAGCCTTGTTCAATGTAGAGGGAGCATTTGGTGATATGGGGTGGCTCCCTGTCATCACATACGACGCGTGCACATGTCCAGATTTGGTGTGCCAGTTCTATTGTAATCTCCAGGTGGTGAAAAATTACAATGACGTTGAGCATGGTCAGGAGTTGCGCATCACCAGTTACGTCAAGGGGGTGCACATTTCCTTTGATTATCGGCAGCTGGCCGATCTGTTGGGCATTCCCTATGATGGCCTCATGGTGTACTGTGCGCCGGGAGAGCCACAGTTTGTTGAGATCGAGATGAGGGCAGAGATCGACAACCAGCTATTACGCCCTGATCGTTGGAAGATGAGAGCCTGTTACTTGCGTCCAGCTCCACGGGTCTTCAGTAAGATTATCCAGCATAATCTGATCCCGCAGAGTGGGAACTATGAGAGGGTCTCTCAGCTGACACAGTTTCTGATATACAGTATCTACACTCGCCAGCCGGTCTGACTTCCTTACAACATCATGCAGACGATGATTAGTGCTACATTGTCCGATCATAGGGGTAATCTACCCTATGGACGCATGATTACAGTGCTACTGACCCGTCTGGGGGTGGATCTGGTAGATGAGAAGATCCAGGAGAAGACCTTCTCGTCGCCTCTAGATTGGGAGGCTATCTGCAAGATGGGGCTGCGAGATGCTGAGGTTAGTGATGAGGAGAGGAACGCGATGGTGCGCCCTCACACTCGGGTCGAAATGGCTGATGCTGAGACTGCTGCTACTGCTGCTAGAGCTCGTGTGGATCCGATCGACAATGACAATCGTATGTATATGGACGTCGACTCTATACCACCGCCTTCACCTATACATGCGGCTGGAGTTGGTACTTCTTCTGCGGCGGCTCCTGCACCTGAGGCTGGTCCTTTCCATTCGGCTGATCCTTCACTTCCTCCTTCAGCCATGATGGAGATGCTGTAGGAGATCAGGGATGCTCAGCGTAGATCTGATCTGAGGATGGATGAGCTGTTGGCTGCTCAGCACGCATCAGAAGCGCGGATGGGAGAGCTCCTAGAGGTGCAGCGTGCGACTGATCAGAGGATAGCCGGTCTCACAGCTAGTCTACAGACGACCCAGACTCAGATAGCCTGGTTGACTAGAGTCTACGCTGAGGACTACGACAGAGACCGTGAGGCACCGCCTCCTCCTTCGCCTCCAGCTTCTTAATTGTACTTATTTTCTTGTACTACAGAGTAACTCTCCGGGTTGTGGACTGTACTCTGTTTTAGTTATGTATACACATTTTGTTTCTCTCACTCATTGTATGTAACTTGTTTCCCCTTTAATAGATGCATTATTCTCTTTTTAAATTTGGTCTCAATCATCACTTGTGCTTACAGTGTGTTAATATTACTATTTTTACTTTTATCCTATCTCAGTTCACAATTGTCTTGAATGTATGTTAGTTTAACGGACAAGGCCTGAGATGCTACGATACCAAGTTGTCACACCCCAATTCTACACTGTTCAGAATGGTGTGATGAACCACTAGCAAACCAACGGTTCAACCAGGATCTCAAATAGGCTATCCCCGCGTTATCTAAACTTACACACATCCATAATCATAATCAGAGTAAATACACAATAACGGAAGTCTTATAATAACATGAACTGAGAAACTAAGATGATATCATTAATTTAATAGTAAATTATTCTATTTTCAACTGAGACATAAATATTTAAATACCAAATACATGTCTTAATAAATCCAATAAAGAAACCTATAAAATATCTAATCAAATACACACGAGTTGCACTCGCAAGAGGAGTCGTGTATATCCACTTCAGCTTCAGCT
The DNA here is from genome assembly GCA_028583415.1 of Protea cynaroides. Classification (NCBI taxonomy): domain Eukaryota; kingdom Viridiplantae; phylum Streptophyta; class Magnoliopsida; order Proteales; family Proteaceae; genus Protea; species Protea cynaroides. The sequence continues at coordinate 151,388 of CM053272.1, read as the reverse complement.
TCCATTGCTGCCACGTTCCCGTACGCAGACGCATTCACATAGTCTTCAACGGTATAACCTGCATCATCAACTAAAAATATTCGATGTCGAGGGGTGAACACACATCACGGCTCAGTGAGTAGCCAAAATAATGCAACAATACATATGCATGCAAAAAGTCAATTTATATCTTTGGTCTGGTATATAAGTTTGCAGTATGCAATAGAAAGGTTTAGGTAGCCAAAGGTCGCGTTTATTGACTCCGCCTCTATACACGAGTGTGTGACGTTACCCGAAGATCACGTTTATCGTCAACTCACATGCACCCAATCATGAACATTATATAACAAAGGTTACGTTTATTGCTATATAGTGCCATACCAACACGTAAGCCCCTGTTAGCGAGGGCTGCAAACTGGGCTCGCAACTAACCAATCCTAATCCAAAAAGTGTATCCAAGGCCTCACCCCAGCATCCCTCAGAATGTCCATAGAGATAGAGCTAAGGCCCTCCGGTAGAGTCAGAGACTACAAGGACCGAGACCACCTCCCCTGATACTCTACGACATAATAGTTCTGCTAAAGTAATGGCGATACGACGATGCTAATGCACAAGACTTGAGTTAGAGATAGAGCTAAAGTGCTGAGACCCGCCAAAGGTTAACGTTTATTGACGTTCTCATCACACCTCCCCTGATACTCGCTCGCATCAAGCACATCAACCACACACATACAAGCACATGCCTATTCCTATCATCATCATCATCATCATGTTATAAACAATAAAGTAAATATGCATGAACAAATAATAAAAATATTGGATGGCATGCTGTATGCACATTACAAACATATTCGCATAGAATCAAGCATGGCATAGGACTCAAGAAAATAGAAAAACAGTTTGTTATTAACCAATTTAGTTTGGGGTTAAGGTTCCTCACCTTAGCTTACTATAAGATACTTTTCCAAGCTTTAGAATCACCTTTACAGTGTTATTATATTGCTAGAAGACCTAACAAAGTTGATAGAATTTAATTAGAATTTATTCGGAATTAAAAACTACTCTGTTAACTGAGGGTCGGAGGTAGGGTCAGAGTCAGGAACGACCCTGGGTGCGACCCTCCCCAGATTCTGAACTTCCCAAACACTGAGGGTCGATGGTCAGGAACACCTAGGGTCGGATGGTCATCGACCCCCGGTGCGATCCTCTGTGCACTTTGGTCCAATTTCCACTTTTTAGTCCATTCTTCGTGTTTGGGGTCCTATGGCTTGCTTCTACATTCCATTCAACATTCATTCCATGGTCTGAAACCATGTATCATCCACCTAGATAGCTTTCATACATTCTCCTAGGGTTTTCCATGAAAACCTAACCATGGATTGATGGTTTGGGTTTCTCCGAGATCACACTCTCAACATTAACTAACCTAAGGTCTGTAGAAACTCATGGAATTAGTATCCATACCTGAGAAGATTACTCCTTCTCTGAAATTCTTCTCCTTTTTGCTAAGTTCTCTTGCTTGCCTCTCTTCTTCCTCTTTTCCTTCTCCTCTCTTTCTCTCAATTCAATTAGGGTTGTGAAAGGAGTGAAAGTGGCTTAGGAACGTCCTTTAAATAGAGTAGGAACATCCTAAAATAAGTCCCTTTGAGATTAGGAAAGAATCCAATCGAAAATCTAGAAATTTCCTAATTTCTATTTTCTGCGGTAACCGAGGGTCGATGGGAGGGTCGATGATCCCGTCGACCCTAGGGTATAAGTTTTCCGACCCTCCCTCCAAAACCGAGGGTCTGACTTTCTGTTTTGGGAGGTCCGACCCTGCTTAGCTGGGTAGCGACCCTTCCCCTATTTTAAGTGCTTTTGGGTCGATTTGATACCTGGGATCTCGATCTCCTTCACGCCTTTGGTCCATTTGACTCGACCATAATGGGTAAACCTGGTTCAAGGTGGTAAGACCGGGTTAGATTGACACGGGTCTTACAAATACAACATTGGAGCACATGGTTTTTAATTCAAAGTTTTCTTCTTTCTTTTAGGAGGGGGGTGCGACTAAGCCAATACCATATTACACAAGTGACAAGCAAGGACTCCCAGTGGACCGTGTGGGCTATGCTTAGGATCCTATCCAAGCCACTGGGTTGGGCGACTCACCCAACCGCAAGGATGAAGTTCCAAGTGTAGGGAAGGTTCACGGGTCCCCTCGGTTTCTAGGGAACTAGGGCTCTCCCATTTCAGGTGAAGGACCATTGCACACTCTAACTAGGGAATCAAAAGACAAAATTAGTCGAGAAAAATACATGGGTGATCGATGGAAAGGACGAAGAAGATTGCAAAGTCACCAGAAGTCGAGGATACTGCACCGGAGCCCTAGGGGAGCCTCTGTTTCTCTCCTCTGAACAAAAGAGTGTGGATTCAAAATGAGAATCCAGCACTCTTTTATAGGGCGAGGAAAATAAAAAGGACCAGAGGTCCAGACATTTAAACATGCCTCTGGATGAAACCTCTGGTGAGATCAACAGTCACAACCTTTCGAATGACTAGCACTCAAAAACCCAGAGGATGTAAAGATAACCGGCGGATGTTCCCTTCATTGGTCCCTCTACTAGATAATAAGTTGATACGATGGAGGCTTATCTGAAGGATACACCATCCGTCTCTACCTCTGTCTGCCTCTCGGGAAGTTTCAACTGGGAACAGTGAGTAATCCGAATGGAGTTTAAATGGAGGCAAGACCATCCGTTTGATCCTCCGCCTCGCCCCTAGAAGGAGTAAGACATTATCCGGAGGGTGCACCGGATGACCTTGCACCTGGTACTTCCCGCTGGCACTCTATAAGTTGGGGGGGACATGTCAGCCTAGTGGTAACTAAACAATGTTTTTCCAAGAATTATTAGCTCTGGTTACTTTCACTGTGTCATGGTTGGTCGAGTAGTGTGGATCGAAGATTGACCATTTATTTGAGCATGCTATTTCTCCACCCTATTGTATGGCACCTTATTTATCATCTCAAAATGATGCAATGGCGTTGACAATAAATGAGAAAATGTGTTCTTTTTCAGATCCAACCGAAATTGCCCACGATGTCACCACTCAAGCACCCTAATATGAAGCACACCTCTAGTTTACTCGCTCCAGAAAATGAATTAAAAGAACACCAGCGCATGGTTACCGATGTGTTGACTACTTACCGATCCACCCATACCAAGGAATCTGGAGAGTTAAACAGGGAACTACCTCTTTTCTCCCCTCTTGCTGGAATTGACCCAACTACTGCATATGATACCATGGTCAACTTTCTACGATTAAAGCCACAGCGGTTTATTGGAGCATATGAGGATTTTTCCCAACCAAGGAACGGGATTCGAGCCATGGGGGATATTACCAATAGCCTTCACTGTTTCGATACGCAAAGGGTCTTGTGCACTACCTACCAGCTGGAAGGCTCGCCTTATGAATGGTGGTGCAGCACTCAACCCGTACTATTGTAACGACATGGAGTGGTAACTTGGGAAATATTCCAAGAAGCTTTCTTAGCCCATTATGCTCCACCACGAAAGGAACCATGCCCAGTAATGCTAGAGGCCATTCAAAGAGTTCGAGCGGGCCTACCAGTACGAAAAGTTTTTGCCAAAATAAGAAAAGAATGTTGCATTACTTATCGCATGGAGAGCATTCAATTGGGCCCCCGCAACTCAGGTAATCTATTAAGAAGTTGAATGCATGGGTATGTTGAGCACATTGAGTAGAATTTCTAATTCGTTGGGTAGCTTATAGCAAGGGTTCAGATGCCTTAGTCTAGGCACCCTTGGTATCTATTACAGGTGATAGGGTAATAACTGGGGGCGCGGTTACAAACAAATTCAAATTTAGCAATATGGTCCAATCCTCGAGTTACCATCGAGTTCACCCCGGGTGATAACTTCACTGGGATAAGGAAATTGGGCGTAAATAGTACCTACCTCACTGTTACGTATAAGGATTTCAATAAACAACAAAACTCTGGAGTACAAAGTTAAGAGGAAACTTAGGCACGAGTGGTGATGTGTGAGATACTAACAGCGGGTTGAGAAGAATGATCAATAAGGCACCTTGAAATTTCAGGATTTAACTTAGATGATGAACCTCGATGACCAAACTTCCAACGATGCCTCATACTCTCATTGAGATAAGAAATGGGAATGTTGCCTTCGACAAGTATTCCAATTTCTTATCCCAACTTGGTATTTGGTCTCTTGAGCCAACAGGATAGTGAGCTTACCTTGGATCAAAGTGTAAGGCAAAAGGTCCGGATGGCGACCATATCAAATTAAAGCACCTACTGTGCAAAATGTAATACTGAAGAACAAGAAATGGTTAGTTGCGGTAGTAAGAAGTTAGGGATTCATGCTGTGACACAAGATTTAGCTAGATGGCACCTGTAAAAGTTGAAAACCTTGTGAATGCCATTATCGAAGAACATTATGATTATGTTGATTGATTATTTGAAATGATCACCTCAAGGACTTAAGTTGAGAACTTAACCAGGTTATGGATCGTGCTCACCTCCCTACCCATGATCGGTTGGTGACCCCAGCTTCGAGAACGAGAATCCCTTTTACTGAAGTGAACCAGGATGTGTCATCGCCACACTCATGTCAAAACACTCAAGATTTAGCACCAATGATGGAGGAGTTAGCGAGGGTTGGTTACCAGCTATATTCTAAGTTTCAGCAAGGAATGATAACTACGTTAGCCAAATCCATACGCCACAAAATCATCCCCATGATAGTATTGGCAGATGCGTCAACCTTACAGGGACAACTCATCCAGGGCTTACAAGAGTAGCATAAAAGGATTATGGCACGAATGGCAATGGAGTGCGATAGTCTGATGGAAATATTGAATCAGAAAAGGCCCCAAAGTGAGGCACCGATAGACTAAGGGACAAGCAAGCGACCCATGGAAAACCTTGATGAAGAAGCACCGCGTAAGATGCCAAAGGTGTAATCGGCAAGGGTGCAATCCACGGGTTGTGGGGAAATTCAAAGAAGCCAACTTAACGTTGTATCAGTGATCCCCACCTCGCCCAGCAGGACATGTCGAAGGTGTTATCAGTGTAGTTGTAAGACCCACAAGCCACGAACCCGATTTAACCGTGTCGTGCCAGGTCTTCCCATCATTGCTGGACCAAGTGGACCAACCGTGTGAAGTATGATCACAAACCAGGTATGAGAATTGAGTTAAAAACATTAAAAGTATACGTAGGGTCGCATACCTAGGTAGATATGGTCGACCATATAGTAAGAAACAATGGTCACTAATCAATGACTCTACGGTCGATGATTTCAACCCCATGGCCGACAGGTTCTCTGACCATAGCCATCGACCGTGAAACCCCAGATCAGACTCTGAGTTTTGGAAACTTTCCTAAACTAAGGGATTTCTTTCCTAATTGAAAGATGACTCTATATGGAGAGTTTTTCTCTATATAAAGGACATCTCTCAGCTTTTTTTCACTCTTTTAGAACATTAGTAAACCCTAGAGAGAGAGAAGGGAAGAGAAGGAAGATAAGGAAAAGAAGAAAAGGCTAAGGAGAAGAATTTGCTGAGAAGATATTGGCTCTCTATCATAGGAAAAGGTATGAACCAAATCTCTGGAGATGTAACTCTATGGAATAAGACTTCTATGGAGGATAGAAGATATCAATCTATTATGATCTATGTGATTCCTTGAGAAAATCCCAAGGATAACCATGAGGGATGAGTTTGATGATTAGGGTTGATAAGAAACTACTAATGATGGCCATAGGATGACCTTAGGATAAACCCAATTGAAGAGCAGAGGATTTGACCCAGGAAGAACTCGAATTACATGTAGTCTGTGACCAGAAATCTCAAGGTTGCAGCTACGATCGACTATAGCATGACCAGCCTGATCAGAGGATCGACTATAGGAATTTGGGAAGATTTAGGAATCATATGGTCGCAACTACGGTTACACCATATGCGATCATAGGGTATTGACCGTAGGCAGTAAGGTCGACACAGTATGAGACCATAGGACCAATCAGACACTTATCAGTGTTCTGTTTCGATTTTTGACTACTATAACATGTTATATATGAACCCTAAAATTCATATAACTTTTAGGTTGTTAAGTTGATTGAAAGAGAATTTCAAGGCTTGGAAGGAGATCGAGTATTGCTAACAGGTGAGGGAACAAAACCTAAACTAATTGGATAATAACAAACTGTTTACTTTATTGTGTCCAATGCCATGAATGATGCTATGTTTGTATGCTTGTAATGTGCATCTCACATGTCATCCAATCTTATTGTTATTACTGTTCATGCATATTTACTTCTGTCTATGTACTACCATGTTGATTAATGATGATAGGAATAACCATGTGATTGTGTGTGTGTGGTTAGTGTGTTGTATGCGAGTGGGACATCAGGGGGAGGATGTGGCATGGTGGTCTCTGACCTGGTCACTAGACTCTAGCTCTATCTCTACTCAAGTCTTGTCCACTGACATCATCGTATCGCCATTTTATTAGCAGAACTATTACGTCGTAGGGCATCAGGGGAGGTGGTCTTGGACCGTGTAGTCTCTGAATCTGTCGGGGGACCTTAGCTCTATCTCTATGGATGTATTGAGGGATGATGTGATGAGACCTTGGATACATTGGATGACATTAGGATTGATTAATTGCGAGCCTAGTTTGTAAGCCCTCGCCAATAGGGGCTTACGTGTTGGTATGGGTAGGCATCAGGGGAAGTATTGGCGGTGTTTGATCCGGACACTTTAGCTCTATCTCTATTCCATGGTGGGTGCATGTGGGACGATAATGGAGTTCGATCCATTGGATGGATTCACATACTCGTGTATAGAGGTGTAGTGGCTGCCAATCCTTTCTATAGCATATTGCAAACTTAAAAATCAGACCAAAGATATGAATTGAATGCATGCATATGTTTGTTGCATTATTTTGTTTTCTCACTTAGCTCAAGTTGGAGAGCTGACCCTCGCGCGCATAATTCTTTTTAGTTTCTGATGTTGCAGGTGTTACTGTCGAAAATTATATCAATGCACTAGCGTATGGATATGTAGCGGTTATGGATGTGCAAGCTGTGGATGATGAATATGACTTATCAAGCGAGTGTTTCAACGATGATTACGCTTAGTGTTTAAGTCTCATATTTGGTATTTGTAATAGTTTGATATATTTATGTTTTGGTTACTTGGAGATAACTAGATTATTTAATGATTTATCATGTAGACCTTAGTTCATTATTAATAAGATTTTTGCTATTTACTTTAGTATCTCTGATTATTACTGTGGAATGTTTTGATTTAACATGGTTGGCATAGCCTATACGAGATCCTGGTTGAACCATTGGTTTATTGATGATTCATCACTCTAATCTGGTTAGTCCAGAATTGGGGTGTGACAACTTGGTATCAGAGTTCTCAAGCCTTGCCCATCAAACCTGAATACTTCCACAAGAGTCCATGAACTAAGTTAGGATAAATTAAAAGCCTTAATACAAACACACCATACTGGTTGAGACAGAACTTAAACAAGACAATAATGTACATATAAAAGGTAAAACCATATGTATATAGAAGATAGAAGAAAAAAAAATCCAAACGTATCCTGATTAACAAATAACACATGGTACGGTCTACAAGTCGGATAGTTGCTTGAGTATACAAAAGATATAGTACAGTAGCAAGAAGGAAGCAACTGTAAAGCAGAAAATTTGGAATACCGAGTTGATACTCACAAGATGTGGAACTCGATGTATGATAAAGGAAGAAGGAAAATGGCTAGTAACGCCTAAATCCCTACAGAGGTAAAGGGAAAGATCTTAGGCCAAATCCAAGAGAGATAAGAAAACAATGGTCATTAACAAAAAATAAGAGTAACTATAAAAAGAAGATAAAGCTATACTCTTGGGTGACGTGGAGACTTGGAGTGAGATCCGCCACACGTTGATCCGCCATAGCTAAGCATTAAGAAGAGGCTGTAACCTGACCGCACTACCATCTGGGTCGAGAATGGATAATGAGAACCCATCTGAGCATATATCAAATAATGATAATCAGACTGGTGCAAGTCAAGGGGTGAACAACCAGGCCACTCCAGCCATTCTACCTAGACTACCAAGTGCCTTAGCCACAGTTGTAATAAATTTAGTCCGACAAAATGCAAGAGCAACAACAGATGTTACCGATTATGCAAGTTGCCATGGAAATCACTACCCTAGTTGGCAATACTACACCAACACCTCTGGGTCAGACCAAGTACAGTAGATGTTGGTAGCAACACTGTATCTCCAGCATCTGTTAGCCATAATACAGTGTCTACCATACAGTAGGTCCCAGTAATGCATACCCCAGTGTAAAATTTTGGTGCACAACAAGTAGTGTATCAAGGTGGTTACCCTTATTAGCCACCGATGTATGGGATAGCTGTCCCATGACAGAATGGTCTGACAAGAGTTGAGGAATATTTTCTGAAGATAAAGCTCGAAAATTTTTATCTAGGGATCAAATCTATTGTGGCCATTTAACTAGACAAGTGTATATAGGATGCGGTGCATCGTTGACTTACCCTTATGATTATGGAGGATGCACATATCGTTGACTTACCCTTATGATTATGGAGGATGCACATACCTGATTTTCAATTAAAGTGCCTTGACAGGTTGCCTTCTCGATTCAACCTGTCAATTAGGGTTATTGTAAGACCCGCACTCTGAAAACCCGGTCTAAACCTTGGTTTTGTGTCGTGACAGGTCTTCCGATCATCACCGGGCCAGACGGGGCAAGCGGATAACAAACAGGTACAAAATCAGACCGAAGTCGACCGATTATACCTGATTTTAGGTATACCGGTTGATGGTACCAGTCGACCGGTATGTCCTGCGCAGCTATGTGCGGGAATCTGGAAATTGGTCTCTGCGGTTCCCGCTTTCCTGATTTCGAATCCTAGAAGTTTCCTAATCCTAGTAGGGTTACTAAACCCTATTTTCAGCTTATAAATACACCCTTAAGCCTCCTCAAATCCTTTCCATTGTCTCTCGCAAACCCTAGAGAAGAGAAAGAGGTGGAAAAGGAGAAGGAGCTAGGAGGAAAAATAAGGAGCCGCATTACCGTTCGACGAAGCTCACGCTAAGCCTGTCAACGGTAAGTGTTTGAATCCCTCTTCTTACCCTATGTTAGTTGTGTGGGTGGATCAATACCATGCAAAGTAGGTATTGATCTAAAACCCTAATTTGGCCAATAAACCCTAAGTTGCCGTCAAGCCCTAGATTCAAGTTTCGAGATGATATTCATCGAAACGAGACTTGAATGAGTTGGGGATAACTCTAACTCAAAGCCTAGACTTAGAATGGATAGGAGAAACCCTGAAAATCCATGGAGGATGATCGTCGGCAGTCGAAAAACCCATGTATGGTCTTCCGGAGACATACCGGTCGACTATACCGGGTGCACATGGTGCGACCGGTATGTGCGACCACTATCTCTCGGGAGGTTGTCTGTGGGGGACCGGCTGACCATACCGGTCGCCAGTCTTTCCCACAGAGCTGGACCGGTATATGCCACCGGTCAGCTCTGTGAGGGTAGTTTGTGATCTCTGTTGGTTTCCGACCAACATGAAACCCTAAACAATATATTCTAATGAAACCCTAATATTATGTAGGACTTTGTGACTTATCGTTTGGATCTTGCGACGTGGAGAAAGTGATCGAACGAGCGTCAGGTAAGGGAATCTGACCTAAACCTAATAATTAATGCACGGTAAATCGTTGTTAATCATTGAATATCTATGATGTGATGTTTGTGCATATTCACATGCCATCCTTTACTTTCAGTTATTATTACTGTTCATGCATTGATAGGATGTGATTGTTAGGCATGTGATTGTTTTCGTTGGTGTGTGGAGTGGGGCATGGGCCTGGGATCGCTCCTCACGCTAGCACCTTTTGTAGTATTCTGTCTTAACATACTTGGTACGGGTGGGGTATCAGGGGAAGGTCGTGGTACGGTGGTCTCCGATATTGATGTTGTCCCGGCCATTGTTATGTGGTACTGAGGATTCCGAGTCGACGCTGGCTTGTCCACGATGCTTTAGCTCTATCTCTATGCCGTAGGGAGTTATGTTGGGATAGGGTCTACCTGCGTATTGCTTCTATCCTAGTGGGTTAGTTGCGGATAGGGTATCAGGGGGAGGTGAGGTATTGTGGTCTCCGGCCCGACCTGCACGCTCTAGCTCTATCTCTATGTCGTAGACGGCTGTGCTGGGATAGAGCATACATTGTTGACATATAGGATTGGTTAGTTGCGAGCCCAGTCTGCGAGCCCTGGCCAGTAGGGGCTTAGGTACTGGTATGGGTAGAGTATCAGGGGAGGTGCGGGTATACCTTAGCTCTATCTCTATTCCATGATGGGTGCATGTGGGTTGGTGGTAGTGTGATCTACTGTGCGATGCCACACACTCGTGTATAGAGGTGCGGGGGCCACCAAACCTTTCTATAGCACATTGCAAACTTAAAACCAGACCACAGTATAAAAATGATTGTTATTCATGTATAATATTGTGAAACTGTCTGATTGCCTTACTGAGCTGTGTTGTGTGCTCACCCTTTGTACGTACATTGTTTTTAGATGTTGGTGCAGGTTACACTGTGGATGACTACGTGAACGCTCCGACGTATGGAGGTGTAGCTGCTGTGGATGAACAAGCAGGAGAGGACGAGCATGATGCTTCATGCGAGTGCCCTTTCTGCGTGTACCTGTGATGGATTTTTATTTAATTGTTTCAGTTATTTTTGCTTGGTATTAAGAGATGTAAAGGATTATTATTTTTTGTGTTTGAATTTGAATAATGGGATATTTATTTAAATTATCAATAGATACTCAGTTCATTCTATTTTAAGTCTTCCGCTGTATATTTATATTCTGATTGTAGTTATGTGTAATTGGTTTGTATGGGTGGACACGGTCTATTTGAGATCCTGGTGTGAACCGTTGGTTCGATGACGGTTCACTCACACCATTCTGGTTGGATCAGATTTGGGGTGTGACAGTTATAGATATTATTTCCTTAGAATTAGTCCTAATTATACCAATCTAAGTTACTCTCATGATCGACAACATGAATAGAGATATGAACAAAATGATCAATTAAAGGTTTAATCATTCTGATTGTACATCTTTTTTTATTTTATACTTGATTTATTGATGTACCAGAACTTTCTCCAGATTTATTCCTATAGTGCCTTGACCAATGGCATTATATACTCCATAGAACCTATAACCATGAGGTTAAGAGTTGTAGAACCTCTATTTCCATGTATTATGACCATCGTGCAACCTAACGACCTTTTGATGCCGGTTGGGTTATCATAGATTTACTCCTGATCCTTTAAACCTAGATTCTCTAGATGAAACAAATGATCGTCATCGTATTGAATTTGAATTGAAGAAGTGAATCACTTTTGGATAAACATCCTGATTCCTATATTTTTCGATATTCGTTGATAAGATGTTTAGTTAATAAGAAATTATTGGAAGGAAGATGATTGCATTCAGATAAATCTTTATAGCCAAGAAACCTTAGATGAAGTAATGAAGAATCTGTTCTGAGATTTCTAGATAGATGGATTTGAGTCACGATTTGTAAAAGAGTGCATAAGTAAGAAGTGAGAACTACCAAGAGTAGCCAGTAAAGAAATAGATAACACTTGAACAAAGTTGAAAATGGCTATATCGGTATGAATTTTGACAAGGCAGAAGATTTCTAAAATCATATCTAAGAGTGGATACAAGAATGAAGTCAAAAATCGTGGCATTGATAGTATTCAGATAAGTACAAGTAATACTGAGTTATGCCTAATATCGAATGAGATGATTAAGTAAAGACCAAGAGAGTTTGGCAGAATTAATGAAATTATAAGCATATACCCTACTTCTTATAAGTAGACATGTTGGATATGTAGAGAGTAACTAATCAAAAGATGATTGTCGGAATGTATAAAAGAGAGAGCAACAGTGATAAAAGATATGTAAGCTAATAAGTGCAATATGAGATCATCGGTGAAAGCTAAGGAGCTTTTCGGGATATGAGATTATTGACGATAGTCTTTGAAAAACTAAGAGGTAAATGGGTTAGACATGCCATTAAAACCTTTATACCAGAGTTTGCTAGTTTAAGCCCTTCTGGACTAGATGTTGTATTGGATGAGTGTTATGAACAACGTCCAAATTGTATGGATGGAGGAAATTTGGACGCAACCTAATTAGACTTGAGATGGCAGACTTTGACGTCATCTTGAAGACAAACTGATTTTCTCAACACTCTACAAAGTTATTATGTGCATAGAAGAGGTTGTCAATCAAAAGCAAATATGGCATATAATTTAATCTTATTGGAAGCATGTTGCGTAGGATGCAAAAGTTCATCCTCTCTGCACTGAAGGTGAATAGATGCTTTAAAAAGAAAGGAGTTGGATACATGATATATACGGTAGACATTACCAAAGAAGCATCACAGATGGAAGATATTAATGTGATGCATAAATATCTAGATGTATGTCCAGGAGACTTACCCGGGTGGCCACCTGATCATGTAACTAAGTTCGTTATTGACTTGTTACCAGGGATGACACCGGTGTCAAAAGGCACCCTATAGAATAGCTCCTACGGAGTTGAAGGAACTGAAGACTCAACTACATGAGTTATTTGACAAAAGATCTAATCAGTCAAGTATTTCATCACGGGGAGCGCCAGTGTTATTCGTGAAGAAGAAGGATGGTAGTGTTCGGCTATGTATAGACTATCGAGAATTAAACAAACTCACGATCAAGACCCGATATCCACTACCTTAGATTGATGACTTGTTTAATCAGCTGCAAGGTGCAAAGGTATTTTCTAAGATTGATCTTCAGTTAAGATATCATCAACTGAAAAATTTGGACAACGATATTCCAAAGATAGCTTTTAAAATCGAGAATGGGCATTATGAGTCCCTAGTTATGTCGTTTGGATTAACCAATATCCTTACATCTTTTATGGAGTTGATGAACTAGGTGTTCCATGATGTATTGGACACTTCGGTTATAGCTTTTATCGACAATATATTGGTTTATTTCAAAGATGAAGAAAGTCTTGTAACGAACTTAGAGCAGCCTTACAATGGTTGAGAATGGAGAAGTTTTATGCCAAGTTCATGAAGTGTGAGTTCTGGTTAAACGAGGTTGCATTCTCAGGGTCACATAGTGTCATCAGAAAGGATAAAAGTGGATCCCAGTAAGATAGAAGCAATTGTATGGTAAGAAACACCTAAGAACATTACGAAGGTCAGAAGTTTCTTGAATTTAGCTGGTTATTATAGACGATTTGTGGAGGACCACTCTAAGATCGCAATACCTCTTACCAAGCTAGCAAGGAAGGGAGAGGAGTTTAATTGGACTGACAAGTGTGAAGAATATTTCTAGACTCAAAAATCAAGGTTGATATCAGCTCCCATCTTGATCGTTCCGGCACCAGGGAAACCTTTTACCCTATGCACCGAGGCTTCCAGATTGGGTCTAGGATGCGGGTTGATGGAAGGTGAACAAGTGATTTCATATGCTTCAAGACAACTAAAAGAGCATGAAAATAATTACCTTACTCATGACTTAGAGTTAGCGGCGGTAATTCATGCAATCGAGACTTAGAGACATTAACTATACAGAGAAAAAAATTTCAGATTAAATCGGATTACAAGAGTCTTACTTATCTCTTCACCTAGAAAGAGTTGAACATGAGGCAGAGAAGATGGTTGGAACTCCTAAAGGATTAAGACTACGATATTCCATGCCATTCGAGCAAGGCTAAGGTGGTAGTTGAAGCTTTAACCAAAAAGGGGAACAATAAAGCCAGAAGGAGGACCTAGTACAAATGTTGCCTTATGTTTTACAACAACAGTTCAGATTTAGAAGAAAAGCAGCATATAATAGAAACTTGTGATGATCCAATTGAGCAAGAACTTATGGATGAACTTATGGAGCAATAATTTTTTGCTTGCGTTCGTAACATTAAAGATCATCTCTGATTTGATGGATGAAGAAAAGGCTGCAATTCTGTTAGATACGTATCTAAGAACGGTGCAAGAAGATTTAGAGAAAGAAAACCTAACCCTGACTTACTTTGGATACGGAGAAGATACTCAGGTACAGAGGAAGATTCTGAATACCTGAAGGTGAAAACTGACATCATGAAAGGATAATGATAAGAGGCCATTGTACTATATATTCAGGACATCCTAGAGTACTAATATGTGTCATGACCTGAAGAGAATGTATTGGTAAAGAGGAATAATAACAGATATAGCTTAATGCATATTTCGGTGTCTGATTTGCCAGCAAGTAAAGGCTGAAAGACAAAGACCAGCACGCTTACTACAACAACTATCGGAGCCAATTTGAAAGTGGAACTGCATTACATTAAACTATGTCACCGATTTACCATTGACTCCTAGATCGGTTGACGCGGTTTGGGTGATTGTTGATCGCTTTATGAAGATAGCTTGTTTCATTGCTATACGACCTCGGTGTGCTTGGGAATGGCTAGCTAAGCTGTATGTGGATAATATTATCTGATTGAATGGTATGACTGAGAGCATAGTGTCAATAGAGGATCAAGATTTACCTCAAAGTTTTTAGAGGGACTACAGAAAGAGATGGGAACAAAGTTAAAGTTTAGTACCGCATTTTACCCTCAAACCGATGGACAATCGGAGCGGACTATATAGATCCTAAGAGGTATTCTCCGAGCCTGTGAAATTGATTTCAAAGGAGCTTGAAATGAGAAGTTGCCGCTGATTGATTTTGCTACCAAGCTACCATGTAGATATCATCTATGAAGCGTGGTATGGTAGAAATGTCGAACTCTTTTGTTTAGGAATGAAGTTGTAGAACGAGGAATTGTAAGACCTGAGTCTATTGAAAAAATCTGTCGAGTAGCAGATAAGATCAAAGAAAAAGGGCCAAGACAGCTCAAGGTTGTCAGAAGACACCAAGACCTCGAGTTCACCATAAGTGACAAAGTGTTCTTGAAGATATCACTTATGCGTGGTTTGAAACCGTTCGGCAATATGGGAAAATTGTGTTCTATATATGTTTTGAACCTTATAAAATTTTGGAGAGTCATGGAAGAATAGTATATCAACTAGCGTTATCGCCATCTATTATAGTGTGCACGACGTATTTTGCGTGTCTCTATTAAAGAAGTATGTTGGAGATCCATCACGGGTATTGACCGTGGATCCACTGGGTTTGATAGAAGACTTAACTTTTGAAGTGGTACTAGCTAGATCACCAGTGAAAGGGTACAACATCTCTGGAGCTAGGATATTTATTATGTGAAAGTAACCTGAGCCAAGACGTGAAAGAGATTACATGGAAAGAGGAAAATGCAATGCGAAAGTAGTATTCCACCTATTCGAATCAGAAGGTAAATCTAAATTTTGAGGACGAAATTTCTTTTGAGGATGGGGTAGTTGTAAGATTGATGTGTGCAAATTTTGAGAACGAAATTTCTTTTAAGAGTGGTGGAGTTGTAAGACCCGCACGCCACAAACCCGGTTTAACGGTGTCGTGCCAAGTCTTCCCATCATTGCTGGACCAAGTGGACCGACTGTGTGAAGTAGGATCACAAACCAAGTATGAGAATTGAGTTAAAAACATTAAAAGTATACGTAGGGTCGCATACCTGGGTAGGTACGGTCAACCATATGATAAGAAACAATGGTCATTGATCAATGACCCTACGGTCGAAGATTTTGACCCCAAGGTCGACGGGTTCTGCGACCGTAGCCATCGACCGTGAGACCTCAGATCAGACTTCGAGTTTTGAAAACTTTCCTAAACTAAGGGATTTCTTTCCTAATTGGAAGAGGAATCTACATGGATAGTTTTCATCTATATAAAGGACATCCCTCAGCTTTTTTTCACTCTTTTAGAACATTAGTAAACCCTAAAGAGAGAGAAGAAAGAGAAGGAGAAGAAGAAAAGGCTACGAAGAGGAATTTGCTAAGAAGAGATTGGCTCTCTATCACAGGCAAATGTATGAACCAAATCTCTGGAGATGTAACTCTATGGAATAAGACTTCTATGGAGGGTAGAAGATATCAACTTATTATGATCTATGTGATTCCTTGAGAAAAACCCAAGGATAACCATGAGGGATGAGTTTGATGATTAGGGTTGATAAGAAACTACTAATGATGGTCATAGGATGACCTTAGGATAAACCCAATTGACGAGCAGAGGATTTGACCCAGGAAGAACTTGAATTACATGTAGTCTGTGGCCAGAAATCTCAAGGTCGCAGCTACGGTCAACCATAGCATGACCAGCCTGATCAAAGGATCGACCATAGGCATTCGGGAAGATTCAGGAATCATATGGTCGCAGCTATGGTCGCACCATATGCGACCGTAGGGTATCGACTGTAGGCAGTAAGGTCGACACAATATGAGACCATAGGACCAATCAGACACCTATCAGTGTTCTGTTTCGATTTTTGACTACTGTAACATGTTACATATGAACCCTAACTTAAATTCATA
The DNA here is from genome assembly GCA_028583415.1 of Protea cynaroides. Taxonomy (NCBI): domain Eukaryota; kingdom Viridiplantae; phylum Streptophyta; class Magnoliopsida; order Proteales; family Proteaceae; genus Protea; species Protea cynaroides. The sequence continues at coordinate 134,809 of CM053272.1, read as the reverse complement.
TAACTTTTAGGTTGTTAAATTGATTGAAAGAGAATTTCAAGGCTTGGAAGGAGATCGAGTATTGCTAACAGGTGAGGGAACAAGACATAAACTAATTGGATAATAACAAATTGTTTACTTTATTGTGTCCAATAAAGTAAACAGTTTGTAATGTGCATCTCACATTTAATGTCCAATATGTTTGTATGCTTGTAATGTGCATCTCACATGTCATCCAATATTATTGTTATTATTGCTCATGCATATTTACTTCTGTCTATTTACTACCATGTTGATTGATGATGATAAGAATAGGCATGTGATTGTGTGTGTGTGGTTAGTGTGTTGGATGCGAATGGGGCATCAGGGGGAGGATGTGGCATAGTGGTCTCTGACCTGGTCACCAGACTCTAGCTCTATCTCTACTCAAGTCTTGCCCACTGACATCATCGTATCGTCATTATCTTAGCAGAACTATTACGTCGTAGGGCATCAGGGGAGGTGGTCTCGAACCGCGTAGTCTCTGACTCTGCCGGGAGGCCTTAGCTCTATCTCTATGGATGTATTGAGGAATGCTGGGGTGAGGCCTTGGATACATTGGATGGCATTAGGATTGGTTAGTTGCGAGCCTAGTTTGCAAGCCCTCGCCAATAGGGACTTACGTATTGGTATGGGTAGGGCATCAGGGGAAGTGTTGGCGGTGTTTGATCCAGACACTTTAGCTCTATCTCTATTCCATGGTGGGTGCATGTGGGACGGCAATAGTGTTTGATCCATTGGGCGGATTCACACACTCGTGTTTAGAGGTGCGGTGGCCGCTAATCCTTTCTATAGCATATTGCAAACTTAAAAAGCAAACCAAAGATATGAATCGAATGCATGCATATATTTGTTGCATTGTTTTGTTTTTTCACTGAGCTCAAGTTGGAGAGATGGCCTTCGCTCGTGCAATTCTTTTTAGTTTCTGATGTTGCAGGTGTTACTATCGAAGATTATATCGATGCACTAATGTATGGACATGTAGCGGCTATGGATGTGCAAGCTGTGGATGATGAATATGACTTATCAAGCGAGTGTTTCAACGATGATTACGCTTAGTGTTTAAGTCTCGTATTTGTTATTTGTAATAGTTTGATATATTTATGTTTTGGTTACTTGGAGATAACTGAATTATTTAATGATTTATCATGTAGACCTCAGTTCATTATTAATAAAACTTTTGCTATTTACTTTAGTATCTCTGATTATTACTGTGGAATGTGTTTTGGTTTAACATGATTGGCATAGCCTATAAGAGATCCTAGTTTGAACCGTTGGTTTATTGACGGTTCATCACACTAATCTGGTTAGTCCAAAATTGGGGTGTGACAGTAGTAGTCGAGCACATTTAATGAGGGGTTGCACAATACCCGAAAGATCCATTTTATGTCGGTGTTGTGGGATAGTAGGACACAGAACTCAGGACTATAGGATATTGGGAATGTTTCGCTCGACTCAATGGCAGAACTCATACCGACCTGTGGAAGCTTGTGGGATCAAGTATACTCCAAAACCTTCTAGTTATATAAGTATTTTGTGGCATGTATGGAGACATCGAGAATTAGGATGGTACATTGTGAACACTCGAGTAAAGGTAAGGTCAATATGGAGCATGTACCTACGACTTAATTTTGAGGAAGAAATTCCTATAAGTTGGGGGGGAATGGAAGACCTGCACCCGAAATCCCCACCAAACTGAATTTCTCCTGTGTCGGGTCTTACCAGGTTAACACACAACACACCCGACATCTAAAGGCCAAAGGATAGTATTGGGTCAACCTAAAAACACCTAATAGGGATAAGGTGTGCAAGAGAAGCCCAAGATGCCTTCATGATTGAATCCATCGAAGTGGGTCCACTGAATCGAGCTTGAGGCCGCTTTATAGCCAATCGGAGGATCTGCCGGATGGAACATCCCCCGATTTAGTCCGAGGTGGACCACTTTTTCTCTTTTCAGGCTTATAAATAGAGGCCCACTAGTCACTCCCCTCTTTGCTTAAACCAAGACAATAGAGAGAGTGGGAGTGGGGAAGACTCTTGGTGGCCATTCGAACTTGTGGAGCATCCTTAGAGCATAGAGAGGAGCCTCCATCACACAAATAAGTGCAAACTTCTCTTTTCCTTGCCTTGAGGTAGTTTGCCCTCCCTCCATGGTGGTGGAACTTAACTACCATTAATGGTGTCCATTAATGGGGTCAAGTTTGACCTAGGGTCTACGGTTGAGTTCCATACATTGAATCTTGGTTTGCATTTGGGGTTAGGGACTCCGAATGACTTCACTATGATTGGAAACAAGTTTCCCACTGAATGATGTAGGGGTATAGTGGTGGTGACTAAGGCCCCAACGTTGGAATACCTTAAAGGGTTCGTATCTGGTTCTGTACTTGAACCGGAGGTTTGGTTCTGAGGTTAGGTCATGACTTCAACCTCCGGATCACTTATCAAACTTAACTTAAGTAGTGATTGTACCAAAGTGAGTCGGAGGCTAAACCGACGGGAACTTCATCCGCCATTACCTCCGCCTCATTTTGGAATCCCTAGTGTAAAGGTTCCTCCGGAGGCTAAGTACAGGAGGCGCATCCTCCGGTATACATCGGAGCCTCCGAAGATAACCGAGGGCACACCCTCCGGATATATTTCAGAGTCTCCGTGTACTTGAGGGCTGGTAGACCTTGTGTTTACCGAAGGGTATGCCGGAGGGAACACCACCCGGCATTGCCTCTGGATTTCTTACTATGAGCCTTCTGTAAAGCACACCTGATCACAGAGGGGTATCCGGAGGTTATGCCAGATGACGCAACATCTATTTGCACCCTCCAGTTCAGTTCAAAAGGATTCTTCTGAGTGTATAACCGGAGGGTAATTCCAGAGGGTACACCATCCAGAGTTACCATCCATTTCTAACTCTGTTAGTCAGTCAGCCTAGTTTGGACTATAAGGGACCAACCGTTGGGTTCCCTGCTTATCTTGGGACCCATGTATGGACATCTAGGACCTATCCATACTGACTAAAAGACATGAAAGCTAATCTAATTAAACTATCTAATTAATATAGGTAATTCGATGTTGGGTAGAGGCGGAGTCTTCGGCCGGCTTCAAGGTTCAACAGCACCCTTAGTGCCTACAGGTGAGGGGTCAAGTCCGTAGAGTTTGAGCATGTGTTATGTGCATTAATTATTGTTGATGATTCATAACACGGCTATTTTCATGCTTTATAACATGTCATCCAATAACTGCTATGTATGAGCATGCATTTGCATAATAACTATAACTATGTATGTTTGGATAGCATGTAAGGCCATGTATGGTGGTACGTATGACGTGTAGATGTCCAGGTGAGAGTGATGTGTGGACACACGGATCATGTTGGAATTGCTAGTACCTTAGTGGGGGCACGGTCAACCATGAGAGTAGGGAACCAGGGATCTTTGCTGGGGTACAGCCTTGTTAATAATAACCATGTATGATGGTTCATGTGATGTGCGAAACTCGAAGGGTGATGCACGGAACATGGATCATGTTAGGCATCCAGTACTCTAATAGGGGCACGGCGAACCATGGGAGTGGGGAGTCAGGGATCTCTGCTAGGATGTGACCTTTTATTTTTACACACATGTCATGTCTTGCATGCTTTGTGTATGATGGGTATGATTGGTGATGGTTGTGATTGTTGTGGTTGTTTGTGTGCTTGGTGACCCTGTGTTACATCCAACACTCTAGCGGGGGCACGGTGGTCCATGGGGAGTGGTGTCGGGGATCTCTGCTGGGGTGTGGCCCCCTCTACTTCATGTACCATAGACATCATCATCACCCATAGTTGTATGTCTTGTGCTTTAGCAAGGGGGACTTACTAGGAGAGGGGAGGTTCGGGTGTTTAATATAAACATGTTCAGGAAGGGGGGGCATGTGAATGAGTCCAGGGGTGGTATGGTTCGGACAGATCTCTGCTGAGGTACAACTAAGACCATAGGGCATTCATACTTTGATTTGCATTATAATTGTGTTACTTCTTGCAAATCATGATTTAGATGATGGTAGGATTGCATTGATACTCGATCTCTCACTGAGCTGGGATGGGAGCTCACCCCATGATATCGAATTCTTTTCAACTTTTGGTGCAGGTACTTCTTCCGTTGTTGATCTAATGGAGCCTACTGTGGTGGAGAGTACTTTTCCTGGTAGAGGTCCACTGAGGGATCATCCCAAGGGCTATTCCCATAACGACTGTATATAAGGGACCTAATGCAGAGCCTTGTCTATTTTCTTCTTGAAAAGTTGTAGATAGACGATGTTTGGTTTATCTACGTTATATTTCCCTACAGATTAATTCCTTTGGATATTGTGTATTTATTATGATATAGTAAATTGAGAAACTTGTGTTGTGAGACATAACAAACCTAACTCTGATATGTTTTCAATAGACAGCATTTGCTACCATTATTATGCTTCCGCTATTATTACTCTGATTTTTCTATTATTGTTTTGTGGATATTGTATGCATAGACTGTGGGAGTGTATGGTAGATCACAGTGGTTGTTGATCGTTGGAAGATTCGGGTTGCCTATTGGTCGACTCGGATATCACACCCAGTCCTCAGAATGGGCTGTGACAACCTGGCTCAACCTAAGTCAATCTAACCCAGTCAACCTTGACCAGTCTAGCCTGACCTAGCCCAAACCGGCCGGAACTGAATCGATCAACCCATGTGCATGCATATATATATATACTCAAAGAGAGAGAGAGAGAGAGAGAGAGAGAGAGAGAGAGGTAGCCTTGCTGCCACCTCCACCTCCTTCTCAAACACCCTAGACCACCCTTGCCAAATGAGAGTTCTTATTCTTCTTTGCTGGCTAAATGGAATCCTCCTCCTCATGGTTGGGTTAAATTAAATACTTGAAGCACCATTGGCATCTGACCACTCGTGGGGGAGTCGGGTTTATTTTGAGGTCTAAACATGGCAATGCGATAATGCAAATCTCTTGGCCTATGTCTTTTTCAGATGTCGCTATTAGAGAAGCTATGGCTATTAGAGATGCCATTAAAAAAAGGTGCTTATAGCAAGTTTTATGCATGTTATTGTTGAATCCAATTGCATGGAGGTGGTCAAATTGCTTTAATCCCCTACTTTTGTTGATGATATTTGTGTTCAATCTATTGTTAGGGACATTTTATTAATGGTGAGGGGGAAAGATGTTTGTTTCCAGTTTGTATCAAGGGCAGCTAATCAGGTAGTTGATGCCCTAGCAAGGTGGGCCTTATCCTGTCCAGGAAAGGTGATTTGGCCCAAGTCCACTCCTTGGATACTCGATTTATGTAATAGCGATTCCTTGGCTATTCCCTGTGATATTAATAAATAAACTTCTTCGCTACCAAAAAAAGAGAGCCATATATGGCAAGATGCTTAGACACAGTAGCACCAAATATGACGTTACCTACTTAGGAGAAAGGGAATGAGTGAAGGGTTTTTCATCTCTTTTAATGACTAGATCATCAATGCCAATATAGTTGGATTCAAGGGATTAGGGTTTTAAGGTAAGTTTTTTCACATCCATGGCCTTTTCATAACATGGTTCAAGAACACGAATTTGATGATCCATCAGCCCTGGCAAATTCCAATCCGATTCCATGTCGAACCACATAATTTGCTTAACATGGGCTGGCCCAATTCCAATCAGAATCGACCATTTCTAAAGAGATGTGCCCGAGTCCTTAAACCATGTTTCATAACTTGAACCTATTATGACCTTACTATCTCTGATGCTCCACACATTACATGGACTTTCTGCCCCTTTCAATCCTGAACCACCATCATACCAAGTTGAAGTCAGATTCAATTTTTTAACAGATTTAAAGGAAACATTTGTTTAAGAACTAATTAGAAAATGCCTGGTTTGAGAAAGTATTTTCTCTTGTGAATATTCACCTACAATTATACAATTAGGGATGTTAACAAATCGAATACAGTTTGATTGTGACAACATCTGCATTCGCATTCGTTTGTGTTAATGGATAGTTGAATTCTATTCGAATATCCACCAGAGATTGAATATCCGGGTATCTTTTTTATCTAGGTCTCTCTTGCCTCAGTCCATGTCTCTTAATTGTCTTAGTCTCATGATCCTCTTTTCCTCATTCTCTAGAACCTATCAATCTTCAAGAACCTTCAATATGATTAGCTACTTAATTTTTTATTATTAATTGGTTATACATACCCAACCAGTGGACCCATTAAGTCTAAACAGGTCATTACAGTAATCCTTCGGCCAAGTCATAAGGAGAATACTCCATGGATGTTAAAAAAGTTGGATTAGCACTTCTGCCCAATGGAATCAGTAGGAATAACTTGAGAGGCTATAGTAGAGATTTAAACCCATGGTTATCGAGACAGATAATAATGTTCTCAAAAAATTAGTATCATTTACAGGATTCATATGAGGTAATTGCAGTAAAAAAAGACAAGTTCAAGGCACATGATGAAGAAAGAGTAAGTGGAAGCTCATGCCTCAATGAATTCGTGGAAGCTCATGCCTCAATGAATTCAAACTCCCTAAACATAACAATCAAAAGCAGTCTCAAAACAACTCAAGATACTAAGACCTATGAACCTCACAGATCTTGATAAAATACACTAGTATGCTGTAAAAGCATTTAATTAATCATCTATAATCACAGTGGGCCTATGCCACAGGGCATCGCAGAGAGTGATGCATAAAATGAGAATGGTAGAGCCCCAAGATTCTAGTTGCTCGAATATCCATCCTCATCTTCATCCTCATGCTGTGTCACGGCCTTCTCTATAAAACTCTTGCGGACTCCATCAATGATGGCCTTCCTCGAAGGGTCACTTCCACTCTGACCATCATTCAATACTGGATCGGACTGGCATAGGACTAGTGCAACACCTGATAACTTAAATAGGTAAGCTTAGAATGCTCAAGAGATCAAGCCAACTAAATGATAAAAGTTCTATATCAAGACTTAAGGATTAGGAAATCGCGGTAATAGCAATGACAAGAAGTAAACAAACATTATCAGCTCCATGGGGAAAAATAAAAGTTATGCATGCATATAGGGACCTGGACCTCTCCTGTCGCCCAGCTTTGCCAGCTGTCAATCGAACTGGCTAGATGCTCCACACACATGCTGATGCATCCCAGCTTGTCCGATGGATGGCTGGCGCAGCTGGGCGACAGGAGAAGATCTTTTCTTGCATATAGGCCCATTTTTTGTGGTTGTGACAAAGAAACAAAGGGTTTCTGTTCTTAAACACTTAATAAATGTAAACAGTCGCAAATCAAAAAACTCTTCACATGTCCTTGTTTACATGTCGCATATTTGAGCTTTAAAATACCATGGCATGATGCAGTATGGTTCAACCTTGCTGTTACTGTTCACATGAACAGTACTTTTGGGCCCACAAGAAGCCTCATTTATAGCTGCCACAAGATATCTTTCTTCTAGAAGCTATATTAATTGATGGGAAGTGATTTCTAGGCAACTTTTATTGACTAGTCTTTCTTTTCTTTAAGTCTTTTCATGTTCCTAAGTGAATTAATATAGTGGGTTTTCTTTTTCTAGACAAGATTAAACGATTTTATTTTCAATGTCTTGTTTGTAGTTCCCTATGTCTTGGGAATATGTTACAATGTCTTGGGGACAATTTTTTATATCTAGGAATTATTATCTATGTATGGGGAATTCCAAAAGGGTTTTAGAATTCTAAATGTGTCTTTATTATTTTTTTGTTGTATTCAAAATTTCCATATCTATATAATGCAACCATGGCTGCTCTCAAAGGCATCTATCAGAATTTTAGAACATTTTTCTCTCTGAATATTCTACTTGAATATTTTGCTTGTGACTCAAGTGGGATTAGGTGGGACTCTTATAGCAGGGCACTAGTGAGACTCTAGTTTGTCAAAGTTATCTTCCAATTAAAACTCTATTACCTATCTCTATTCTCTACCAGTCTTCAATCTTGGCTTGCTTACCTATAGGTTTGCATCAAATTAGTATCAGAGCCATGTCTAGTCAAGAGAATAATCCTCAATCAATTGGAGAAGATTATGTTACCATAAAACAAGTTCTTGACTCCATACAAGCCTTATTTGATCGAGTGATAACAATAGAACAACGGCATAAACAAGAACAAATGAATCAAATACGTGAGTCGTTAAGCCAGTTAGATACTCAATTGACTCGAATTGAGCAGAGTTGTGGCATAACAAACACTCTCAGCCACCGTAGCACTTCATCCACCTTTGAGACCTTCCCTCCACCATGGAACACCTCTCTTCCACCAAAATACACTGATGTTCCTACTGTAGAGGCTTTCATTGAAGATGTTGAAGTTAAAAACAAGATCAATCACAAAGTGGACGATGTTCCTTCTTTAGAGCCTCCCATTAAAGACTTAGTAAAAAAGGTAAAAGAAGACAAGATTGAAGTGGTGGCAACTGAAGAGACCATGATTAAAGAAGACTTCACAACCGTTTCACATGAGGACATAACTGCTATCAATGATATTCTTAGTGTTGATTATGACGTTTAGCACATTGAATTCATGATCCCGCCAAAGTACTTTGAAGAGCGAGCTCCATGCCTACAAGACTACATCCCTGATGTTTGTGTGCTACCAGAATATTGTTATGGGCTGAAGCTAGACATGCAACACATGCAATTGATTCTTCGCCTATACAAAACTCAAGGTCGAGTTTTTTCTGAGAAGAGGAGAGTTAATGCATTATAGTTCAGCCTTGCTGTTACTGGGCTCACAAGAAGCTTCCTTTATAGCTGCTACAAGATATCTTTCTTCTAGAAGCTATATTAATTGATGGGAAGTGATTTCTAGACAACTTTTATTGACTAATCTTTCTTTTCTTTAAGTTTTTTATGTTCGTAGGGGATGAATTAATGTAGTGGGTTTTATTTTCCTAGACAACATTAAATGTTTTTATTTTCAATTTCTTATTTGTAGTTCCCCATGTTTTGGGAACATGTTTCAATGTTTTAGGGACAATTTTCTATATCTAGGAGTTATTATCTATGTATGTGGAATTCCAAAGGGGTTTTGGAATTCTAGAAATGTCTTTATTATATTTTTATTGTATTCAAGATTTTCATATCTATATAATGCAACCATGGCTGCTCTCAAAGGCATCTATTAGAATTTTACAACAATTTTCTCTCTAAATATTCTACTTGAATATTTTGCTTGTGACTCAAGTGGGCTTAGGTGGGACTCCTATAGCGGGGCACTAATGGGACTCTAGTTTGCCAAAGTTATCTTCC